>JAVJIF010001582.1:0-532358 GCA_038442645.1 Agave tequilana
TCGGATTGGTCTTATCCGAATCAATATAATCCATAGCCTAATCTTATGACCATAATTTCCAGAATAATTTAAACTCTTCACAGAGTCAATGGGAATTCGCCGCCCGAGTCCAATGTTCAACCAACTTATCCTCCTTATCCACCTTGTCCACAATATTTTCAAGATTCATGCTCAGTTCCACCAGTTCAAAATAGAAAACCATCAATCTTGAAAATGAGTATGCGTGAGTCCAAGCAACAATCACAAAATTTGACGGACTCACATTTCACCACAAATTCTAAAACAATACTTCATCTTTTCAAGTCTACTCACAACAAAACGTGAACTAATCAACTATGAAAAGATGCTTGAAGCCATGACTCAGGCTCAAATCGCTCGTAATCATGATATAGATATAATGGTCCAAACTCTCCATTCTCACCGTTTGATCATTTTTATGTCGCTAACTATTCTATTAGAGCCGATGAATCATGTTGTTTTGGAAAACAAGATTCTATTTCAATACATCCATTGAACTTACCCAAACCCCAAAATTGAAAACGAAATTGACATTTTGGCAAGTTATTCCTTTCCTGAAATTGAACTTGAGAATGAATATGATCCTGAACCTAAACTTGGTAATTCAATTCTACTTTTTGATTCAATAATGACTCCGGTGTCTTCACCTGATTTTAGTCTTTTTCCTGAGTCAACATTGGATCCTGTGCCAATTCATCATGAATTGAATCATCAATCTTTTATGATCATCATATTGAACTTGACCAATTTCAAACTCTTGAAAGTCCCATTGACAAATTGGCAAGTTCTCATTTTTATGAAATTGAACTCAATGAGAAATGTGACCTAGATTCTCAAATTTGTGATCCAGTTCAAATTCCCGAATCAATATTGACTCTTTGTTTGTTACCCGACTTGAGTAATATTTTAAAGTCAGTTTTGATTCCCACACCTTCATCTTGAACTTGATTTACCAATATTAGTCACTTTCCATTGTGGGGAAATGAATGTGGACTCGAGTTTCAACTTCTTGATTTGGACCCACTTCCTAAACCAATCTCGACTCCTGAATCTTTACTTGACTTAAGTCACTTTCCTGAGTCGGTATTAGTCCCATACTTTCTAAGTCCAAGTCAATCATTCCATCTTTTCACAGTCCATTTTGGGACAGGGTGTTGATAAATTGACTCCGAAATTAATTATATAATTTGAAAATTAGATGGGGTAAAATATTTAATAAAAATCATTCATGAATACATCATTTTAGTGGTTTTATTAGAGAGGTTTCTGCTAGGTTCCTTCAAACTCCATGCAAATTCGATTGGACCGCATTTCGTGGACCAATCTGACCACCACCGAAAACACCACCTTAAGGTAATATTTTTCTTCCCTTTCTTCTTTTTCATGCATCTATGCATTAATTCATACATTGAAGACAATGCATGAGATAGGTGTGGGTGAGGGTTCTAACATAACTTAGATTTTTCCTTTTTTAAAAAATTATTATTAACATTTTCTTTACTTTTTAAAAAAAATTTTTTTGAAAATAGAAACAATATTTTGACATATTTTTTTATAAGAAATTAAGTCAATTTTAAGGAATAGGATAATCATAACTAGGATTTCTTATACCTGGTCAAAATAAGGTTATTTGTTTTATTTTTAGGGTTAAGAAATAATTTGTCAAAGTAATTTAGTCTTGATTTTTGCCTTGATGAAATATGCGCACTTTATATACTTACACGCTTAGGGTTTAAACAAAGATTCTTCTGCCTTATAATATATATATATATATATAATATATATATATATATATATATATTATATATATATATGTGTGTGTGTGTGGTGTGTGTGTGTGTGTGTGTGTATATATATGTATATATATATATATGTATATATATATATATATATATATATATATGTTATATATGTATGTATGTATATCTATGAAAAATAACAAATCTAATTATTGATTTGCTAGGTGCTTTGGCCTGAGCAAGCCTTGGTATTTATGCAAAAGATGATTAGATAAGTTTAAAATATATATATATATATATATATATATATATAATATATATATATATCTATAAAATCCTCTGATTAAGTTGGGTATTTGTGCCTCATAAGCATAAGTATTCACGCCTAAAAGCGTTCATATAATAAAATCCTTAGTTTTGTGGCCTTGTTTGCTCGAGTCCTTAAATCCTTGGAGGTGTTTTCTCACCCAATGCCCTAAGATCGTTTGGTTTGGGAGTCACCGATTAAAGACTAGTTACATGGGCAGATTAGAAAGCCTAATAGAACTAAAGAATATATCACCAAAAATAAAATAAATAAATAAATAAATAAGGCATAAAAGTTAGAGTTAAAGAACCCTTAGTTAAAACTTCATGGTCACGAAGGTGCATATGACTTAGGGTAAAGTAATAGACTAGCTGAGAAGCACATTTGACTCCTTACTTTGATTGATAACAAATTTTGAATAGAGACTAAGTTTAGGAATGAAAATTTCAGTTTTTCTATAACTTAAAGATTACTTAAATATTACAATAATATTTCAAATATTTTTTTTCAAATGTGTTTTCAAAATATTAACAATTTTCTCTTTCTTTATAGATTTTATAGGTGCAATCTACTGAAAACCCTCACGAGACAAAACTCGTCCTCTAGGGTAACTTAGAGTTTAACACCTTGTTGCACAAGCTCAATGCAATCGCAAGACCTGCGAAAGTGGTCTAATAATTTTTAGTTTAGTTTTGTTGTTTTGCTCAAAGACGAGCAAATGATAGGTGTGGGGGTGTGATTGCACACATTTATTGCATTATTCTTTATTACATATTCACATTTATCATGCAATAAATCTGTTAAATTTTTTGTCTTAAATGTCTATTTTGCAGAAGATAATCATGGGGAGAAGAGGATAAAATCAAATAAATATCAGTTAATTCAAATTTAACTAGATCTATTTGGTTAGAGGAGGATGATCCCAAATCCAGTTGGTTAAATTCAGTTTTTAGTGAATCAAGTAGTTAAAGCTAAAGATCAATCGAGAATAACATCAAATACAGAGTCCAAATCTAAGGAGATAAATGGATAGAGAGAAAATCAATGGATGAGATGAAGAAATTTTGACTCAGATTCTGGTTGGATACATTTTAGTATTTGAATCATAATTTTCGCTACCAGAACTCAAATCTAATGATTCGAGATGATCCAAAAAGAGAACTTAAAGGGCTACAATGCTTCAGTTGATCATTATTTCTTATTCTATCATTGATAAGTTATATTTAGCAATCAATATGCTAATAAGCTGCATATCAGAACTGACTATCCACATCAAATCAAGTTTGGAGATAAGGGGAGGATTCAAATTAAGAAATAGCAAGCTTCTCTTATCTTCATACTCCTCTACCCTTTGTATTTTTTCTGTAAATACCTGCAATCGGAAAGGCAAAAAAGGATGACCAAGCAAGATAGATTTTAGGCTAGTTTTTCATTTTTTTTAGTGTAGATTTTTATTTTCTTTTTATGTAATTTTTATTTCTTTATAAGCATAGGTTAGATTGAGATTCAAGTAAGTAAGAGAGAGAGGCTTATTTTGAGAGTGACATTGATGTACCCTCCTCCTTTCTTCCATCGTTTCTGCAAGCAATAAAAGGTAACTTTTTTTTATATTCGTCTTTACTTTTATTTTCTTCTTCTTCTTTCTACTTTTCCTCTTTTGGTTATGATGAGCATCCAAGTGAATCTAGAAGCATCAGTATAGCCATATTTGTGTGAGTGCCACAGATATTTCATGATGATGTTCTCCTCCTCAAGATTCCATATCATTTCATTCTTGTTCATCGTGATGATGTAATGGAATGGGGACTGAGCTCGATCTTATGGGTTATGCATTGATCGCCTCCGAAGTAAGGTAAAACATGCAAGGGTTTCAGATAAGTCATCAACCAAAGGAGGTAAGTTTTTCTTTTAGATTTTTTCTTTTAATTTTAGTGTAAATTACCAACACCACAATCTTCCAAATTTATTTCACTCTTTTTCATTTCTTTATACATATCCACTTCCATTTTCTCCACCTTCTCTATCTATCACTTTCTTTTTAACTTAACTATAACTCTTTTTTCATTTTCCTTTTAAGAACTAAAAGAAGATCTTTAACTATTCTTTGTAACCTAAAGAGAGCTTGCTAAAAAAGCTTCCATCGCTAGTCCCTCCTTGTGGATCACGACCCGCATAGCCACTTGCTATTGCGGTAGTATTGAGTACTTGCACTCTTTATTATAAGTTCTGAAATTCTGTATTTTTTTGTGCAGGTAAAACCTCAATCAAGATGCGTAGCCTCTTGAGAATGGCATTGTAGGGAGATGAGACGTCCAGGATGCTGAACTCCGTGATGACATTGAATGGATCGACACGGACTGGGACTCAACCATACTGGGGGAACATGCCTCGTTCCCATTGATACGTAGAGAAGTGACTGGGTTTGGGGGATGATCAATTTTTAGGCCAGTTTGGGAGTATTCTTCATTCAATCTAGGGTGTGGTCATAGAAGATGTTGACACGGCTTCTCCCATCCATTAGGATCTTCGACACTTAATAACATCTGATATGTTCTGTCACAACCAAGGCGTCATTGTATGAGAAGTGCACAGGTACGAGTCTTTTTCTGAGAAAAAGATAAGCCCATCGGGGGATGTAGGAGGGAGAGTCACTATTGCATGATTGTCCTTACGGGCTTCATTGACGTAGAGGGTCCTCTCCTTGGTGGTTGTGCCCTCTATCAGGGAATTTTTGAAAAAGGCATTCACTTTCCAGTACTGGACGAGGGTGCTGCCAGGGCGTTCGGATAGGGCCTCAGTCTGCCTCTACACCCTAACCTCCGAAGGTAATTCGGGATTGAGAACGAACTCCCAGAGGTATTCCTCGTTGATCAAGTCTTGCAGGTACCGTCGCAGGGTCCGGCAGTCCACTTTAAGATGGTTTTTCCCTTTGTGGAGGGCATAATAGTCACTAGTCCAGGCCTTCTTGGGTTGGTGGGGGGTCTGGCCAGACACCGACCCAAGACTGGTCTTTGATGGCATTGAAGATCTGATTAATCGGTACTCAGAACAGGGTGAGGTCGAGCTCCGCTTCATTTTTGTTACTGGATTCGACAACACGCTTTGATGGCCTGTGGATGGCAGAGGAGTTATGGCTTGAATTTTTCCTTGGGGGGATTATGACTTCGGCTTCTCGACCTCGGGGCCTTGTCTTGGGGGGCGGCTGGATGTAATCTGAGTTGCCTCTTCTATTTGGATGTATTTTTTAGCCCGAACAAGGATATCGCTCATCTTGGTGATGTCATTCTTCATCAGATGTTTGTATAAGTTATTGGTGACATGCAGCCCACTGATGAAGGTGGTGGCGGCTGCGTCCTTATTGCGGTTATATACCAGAGCCATCTGACTCTGAAAGTAGTTAACATAGTTCTTCAAACTCCCCTCTGGTTTCATCTTGACTGTGATAAGATGGTTGTTGTTTCACTGGAATTCTCTTCGAGAAGCAAATTGATAGTAAATGCATCGGTTACTTTGTGAAAATTCCAGAGTGAATTCCTTGGGAGCGAATAAAACCAGTGGTAGGCGACCCATTTGAGTTGGACGGGAATGTTTAATAGAGAAGAAGGTCATTTTGGGCATAGACCGCCATCTTATCCTGGTATTGGCAGTGATGAAGGAGTGGGTCGGAGGTTCCTAAGTAGTGATCTAAGAACGTCATCACAAACTTCTTCAGGAAGCTGACCGTAGTGACCTCCCTTGATAACGGAGAGTCGGTGAGTCTCAATCCGCTGTACTCCATCCCTTTTGAAAACTACTGACTTGCTTGATTGAGCACTCTTGGACTAGATCTGCGATGTCCACAATGCTAGGGAACTTCTCGGAGTTCTCATCATCTTCGTACGTCTCTGACTGAACATGCCTCAAGCTTCCGGTGAGTGAGTAGATCCCTGTGTACGCATTGGCGAAGGGAGGCTCACGCAATTCTTCTCGTAGTGGGAGAAAATTGTGACCCCCATTGTGCTCCGATCTATTTGAGCAGCCATGTGTGGACACAGGTTGCTGCCTCCTTTTCACGCGTAGCGATTTCTCGGAGACGGATCATCTCCGTCTGCTGATTCTCCATCTGCTTCTGTAGGGAGGAAGACATCTAGAGGAGCTGATCGTCGTTGAGCGGACGCTCGGGTTCGACGGTCTGCACCCTGAGTGGCGACATAGTGTTGGATGAAAGTCCTTAATGTCAAAGATGTCTGTTGGCCCAAAGGCCCTTTAACTTATTTTTGATGATGATTAACTTATGAAGTTAAGTTACTAATGATCTTGTGTTTATTAAGTTTCAGATATTGATCAAGATTTTAGTAGGTGTTTAGCTTCACAAAGAATTTAAAGTTAAGATTTGGAGCTAACATGTGTTGATTCAAGAGCTCGCGTGTCAAGATCGCATCCAGTACTCGAGATGGAGTCAAGCTCATGGACTGTGTTTGGATCAGGTCAACTTGGAGAAGAAGACTTGCATCTAAGTTTGTTTAGTTTAGTATTTAGATCTTGTGTAAAGATAGTTTAGTTTTGATATGCTCAAGTATACACACATACATACAAGTTCAAAAGTTTTGGTTTCGATTTAACCGCTTTGGATTTTCAAGAATATATATTGTTTTCATGAAACAATTTCATCAAAAGAAGTTTATATGGTTTATATGTATGTTGGATTTCATCCATATACATTATTGTTTTATATTTTCTTAAAACTTATTTTGATGTATATCAAGTCAGATGTTTAAGTTTTGATTTTAGCAAAACTTAATTTGGGATTTAATGTCAAAAACATAGATGTATCTTTTACATGTGTATTGGATTCTATCCATACACACTATGCTTCATATGTATTTCAAATATCATGTTTTATCTATACAAGTTTGGAAAAATCGGATTTCCATTTAGAACTTAGTTTTTTGGAAAATATGATCTTTGTTTAAGACTTTATTTCCATGCCTAAAAAATATTTCAAATAGTTTGCAGTATGTGTTAATTTTTGATCACACATATTTGTACTTCAAATATTTATATGACTTTTTTTTTGTGTAATTTATGAAGTTTTATAGTAATTTATAAGTATTTAAAAGCCAAAATTTTCTAACCTATAATCCCAGTTTCTAAGCTTACTAGCGGTCGATCGACCAGATGACCGGACCAGAGCTCGGTTGATCGGTCGGTCGACCGATGTGTACAAGACATGCACATGGACCAAACCTGTAAGGTTGGTCGACCGTACGGTTGGCCAACTGAAAGAGACATAGTCTCTGCTTGGCACCGTCGACCAAGTAGTCGACCAACAAGACAATTTGCTTTTGGGGCGGTCGATTGACGGCTTCAAATGGTCATATTTTTTACCGTTGGTCGATTGACGGACAACTCATTCTAGGCAGGTTTTGACCCCAACGGCTATATTCTGTAGTGGCTATTTTTGTGGACTATTTTCTAAAAGATTTCTAAGAGCTATTCTTCCCAACTTCTTAAATATTTTTCAACAAGTTTCAAAAGAGTTTTTGTGCTTCAAATCTCTATCTTTATTTTCAAAGTTTAAAAAAATAAAAAAATCAAGTCTTTGAGAATTCTATTTTGTTCTTAATTTTTCATATCAATTAAGAAATTTTTCCCAAGTATTTTCTGTGTTGTATTTTTTAAACACTTTGTTTTCTCACATACTTGAGCCAATCAATTCAAAATCTATCTTTAGGATATTTATTTGTGAGAAAAATTGTTTGTGATCCTTTAAGATCATCAAGTGGTTGTTTGTGATCATTGGATCACCAAGTTGTAATCTTTTCTTTGCTATGGCTTTGTGCCTTCCCTCTTATGTAGAGGTGATTGTATTGGAGAGAGGAGTTGTGTACTCCCGGTGTTCAATTATAATTCCACAGTAGAGGTCCCTTTGTGGAGGGTCATGTGTGGGCATAGTGAAAATCCTTCTGTGTGAAGGCGGGAACATAGAGTAGTGGTTCGAACCTCGAAACATATCCCTGTATTTGCATTTGATCTACTTTCTCTCAACTTTCATCTCTCTTTATATCTTGCATTGCTTTACTCGGTTATATTCGTATGCTTGATATTGTTTGTGTGCCCAGACTTGTGTTCAATAAAGAGAGCTATTTAAGTACCTCAACTTTTAATCTAAAGGAATCATGAGGAACAGTTCCAGAGCCCTTCACGGGGAATTCGCTCATAGTGTGTTTACAATTAGTTTTTAATTTTGTATTATTTGTATTAGATTAGCGCTACACCTATTCACCTTCCCTCTAGGTGTACTTTCAATTGGTATCAGAGCCTACGCTCCTGATATTCGGTTTAACCACCTAGGAGTATGATCTTGGATTGCTAATCTAGATTTTTGCTTTGCACACATATAGTTTACGCTCATGAATTTTCTTGCTCCACCATGTATGATGTTTCTAACATCGATATGTGAAAATTTAAAATGAGTTCATATTTAAAAGCCCTAGGTTTGTATGTTTATCTTGCCACAACTAAAAGCTCTTATATTAGTAATGACAAGCATTTAGAGGCTAATGCACAAGCATTGATTGCACTTAGGCAATCACTTAGCAAAGATTATTTATATATGATTTCTCATTGTGATTCCGCTTTTGCAGTGTGAAACACATTGACCTCTCCCAAGCAACACACGATAAACAATGTGGAAAGAGAAGCTATTGTGGATGAGTCCGATGAAGCTTGCTATATGGTCCAAGGGATTAACTCCCTTGAGGTACATTCGGATAGTCATCTAGATGATAGTGCTAGCTCTTCTTATGATCATGATAGTATGGATGCCCATGCTTTAAATGAAGAGCTTTCTATATTTTGTGAAAACTTGCTTTCAAAGTACAAAGCTTTGAAAAGCAAGAGTTTTGATTTAAAAAATTAAAATAAAAATTTATTTTCTAGACTTAATATGGTTTTGCAAGAGAGGATTGAGATTTCAAGTGAAAGGAATTCCTTGAAAACCCAACTTGACCTTATTTTTCGAGAAAATGAGATTTTGAAAAATAAAAATGATTTTGATCATGTTTTGAAAAAATAAGGTTTTGTCTTCAAAATTTGATTTTGTTTTAAAAGAGAATGATTCTTAGAAAAACAAAACTGTTTTGATTTCAAAAGAGTTGGAATGCATTTCTGTTGAAAAAGAATCTTTAAAAATAATTTTGATTTCCATGTTTGTCATTCTTCTATAGGTTCAACTCTTGTATTAAGAATGCATGCACCACATCGTCTTCTATTATTGAAAATGATATTTGTGTTTTGAATAAGAGTGTTGATTGTTTAGGCTCCACTTTATGCCAATGTGCCATAAACCATACAAGATTGGAATCCATATTTCGGAAGAAACATGCTCCACATATGCATGCACACCCTCCAGGCATACACATGCTTCTCATGTTCACGCACATGGCACCATGTATGCTAGAGTGTACACTTTTACACATTATGTCGCAAGGGTCACCTTGCATAATTTTGCTATAATAAAATAAATGATTTAAATTTTGCAAGTAAACCTGATTGGGTTAAGAGAGCTACTAACCCCTATGGACCCAAGAAAGTTTGGGTACCAAATCCATCCTTATTTTATTTGATATAGGTGTGGACTCTCAAAAAATGTGAGAATATTGGTGCCTTGGTGGTGGATGCGTTTGAGCTCAAATGAATACAACAATTGATGCATCACTATCAAGGATGTTAGGTGCGAGGACCACCATGATTTCAAGATATCGAGAATAGTTCATATGGTTTGGTAACTATCTCTAACTCTTTGTTTTTATTTACATGCTTTTTCATTGATGATTTTTAGCATATTGTGATTTTAATACTCATTATGTGTAAATGTAATGTTTATTAGACTTGTGATATACATGTATAGTATTTGAGATACACCTATGCTTATATAGATTCATATTTGTTTGTGTTCTCAATAATTTTTTAGTTATTGTGTATATCTTAGTATTAACAATACTTGCATTTATACTAATGATTATATTTGTTTTTCAATCATGTTTTAATGTTTGTACTTCATGTTTTGATTACATGTTTGAATGTAGTTTTCATTAAAACTTGTGTTTATATCTATACAATTGGTGGAGACACTTAATTCTTATATTTGGGTGCTTTATTATTCATGTTAATTATTACATGTATTTGTATAACCTACTTTTGATGATTCTTATATTTATACTTGTATTCCCCATTTTGTACATGTTTTCATGTTTAGCTTCATGTATATGTAAATTTTATTTAAAATTATATGATATACATATTCTATCCAAGAGTCACTTGCTTTATATGCCATATACCCTTTTGTAGACTCATTTTATTTAAATATAAGTGCTTTAGTTTTGACAAAACATACATATGCCTTGAAGTTTGTTTAGTTTTGATATTTTTATGTTTATAAAAAAAGAAATTTTGATTGAGCTTCATTGTCTTATCTCCATGATTATGCTTATTACATGATTCTAGTGCGCTCTACGTCTTGTTCATGATTTTGGATTCATGAGAATTTTTGTGCTTTATAGCTCTTTGAATGTCAAATTTTTACGTAGTTAGCATGTTTTCATGGATATATGCATGTTTTATTCCTTACTAGAAGGATTTCATACTAAATTTTTAAATTTTTCTTAAAACTAGTTTCGTATTCTTCAGTTGGTAGAGTTTTCAACTATGTTAAAATATTTTCAAATCTTATTTTTGAAAACTTATACCCTATAAAGATGGTTGGTTGGGCGACCATGCCTTGTATGCTCTTTACTAACTATCTTTTTAAACATGGGTATGAAAGAGTGGATATTATGAGTTGTACATGATCTTAATGATATTTCATTTTTGTATACTTATATTTTCTATATATGTATGCATTATATCTCAATTGATATTACATATTGCTCTAATCATACATACATATAGATATTTTCTTGTGATGACCATGATTTTTTTTTTAAAGACACAAATTGATTTTATACTAAGCTTGATACATGTTCTTAATGATAATTAGTATCTTCACAAAATTATGCATTAGTTTTATTGGTATTTCATAAAGGGAGAGAAAAATTCTTGATTTATCTTTCAATTGTATTTATTTTCAATTGGTTTCTTACTCCCACTTTTTATGAAGAAAAATATTTTATTTTAAAAAATGCTAACATTTTCAATATTTGTATTAATAATCTTCAAATGGTATCATTCTCAATTTTAGTATCTATATTGCAAAATTTTTAGTGTTTACCTAAAATTTTTGGTTTTAAATTTAATATCAATTGGTATCATTTCTTTCTATTGGTATCAATTGCTAAAAAGATAAAAAATTGTTTCATGTTTAATTGGTAAAAAGATTATTTTTCTTTCAATTGGTTTCTGTCAAAATATGTTTTTATTGGTGTTGGTTTTATTTGTTTTTCTTCACCCCTTTGTTGATGGGTGACAAAAAGGGGGAGAAGGTTTGGATTTATATATGCACGTTTTATTAATTGTTTATGCATATATACACGTGCTTCATGATTCCTATTGAATATTTTTTATTATTGTTTATTGGTATCTAAGCTTACATTGAATATCTATATGTTTTATTGCTATGCATATATTAAGGGGAAGCTTCTAAGAAGCCTATCCATAATCAATGCATATATAACCTCATAAGTTTTGTCATCATCAAAAAAGGGGAGATTGTTGGCCCAAAGACCCTTCACCTTAGTTTTGATGATGACTTGTTTTCCCTGAAAAAATTGATTGAGCATGTAAATTCTTTATTTGATTGTAAAAAAAATTACAACAGATCAATAATCTGATTACAAAAGAGGGAGAATGGTTGATCTCTCCTTTATTTAAGGCTGGGTTCTTTGCCTAGCGGTGGAAAGAGAATCTTGTTTTCTGTTGACCAGGTGAAAGCTTCTGAAAATCTTCTCCTTGGATCACGGATGGAGCAGCACAGCTCCTATCTAATGAAATCTCAAAGAGACTTAGGCAAAAACTTGAGATTAGCAAGTTGGTATAGAAGAGTTGAACTCTTTATCAGTATTCCTCAGCTGAAAATTTTGACCCGTTTTAATAGTAAACTGAGCTATTTATAGGGGTTTCAGAGGTAAAACTATCCCCTAAAAGCTCTCCATACTCGAGGTTAACTTCATTACGTGGGCGGTAACTGACCCAGTAATGAGGGCAGTTACAACTGAAACGTGAAACTCCTCTGCAGTTGAAACACGAACTTGAGCTCTGCGGAGACGCGAGCTTCGAGCCCCACATCTTGGCTTTACAGTAATGTTGAGATGTGACCTTTGAGCCCTGTGTCTTGTCTTTGCAATAACGCTGAGACGCAGGTTTCGAGCCCGACAGCTTGACATTGCGATGACACTAAGACGCAGGATTCGAGCCTCACGTCTTAACATACGATGACGCTGAGACGCAGGTTTTGAGCCTCGCGTCTTGACAAAGGGTCAATGATTTTATCAACCTTGCATCTGAAGTGTGGACTCTGCTCTCTGATGACTTATCTTCAGTGATTTTTAGACAGTCTACAGAACCCCCTCCAATGTTTTCAAAACTCCGCGGTTGACTGGGACGGGTTTCGAAACACTTTGGACTTTTCTTTTGGCAGCAAGCTCTCAAGATTGGACTGGCAATCATTTGAGATACTTTGAGCTCGATCTTGTCTGGATCTTGGTCGTGAGTGTACTGTTTAAACTCTTTGAGGCCACCAGAGATAATCGTCAAGAGTGTCAAGATACGCAATCCAGACCTCATCGGTACTCTGAGCTAGTTTTTGGTGTACTGTTGAACCAGGGGGATAGTCATCTGCTTTCGCCATTGTACTATTGAACTGATTGCAGAAGTAAAGGCTGAACACAAGTATTGTAGACGCAAAGGTCATGTTGCCTTCGAGATGCGGACCTCGTCTCAAGTAGAAACGCGACTCTCATTCATTAGAGAGACGCGAACATTGAAGTGGAGGCGCAGCTCTCACTTTGTTGAAGTGATGCAGACTTTAAGGTAGGGACGTGAACTTCTCTCTGCTAAAGTGACATGGCTCTGTTATACTCGAGACTCGCATTCTGGGTGCATTGCCATGTGTCTAGTGGAGCTTGAAGAAATGTTGTTCTCTAAAAACGCGAGGTCCGCGTTCTGTTGTCACGCGTCTGGTGATGATTGGTCTCGAGATACAGACCGCGTATCTTGGCCAATTACTATGTCTATAAAAAGACAACAGTCTTTCAAGAGTCATCATTAGACTCTTTTCTTCTCTGTTGAGCTCTGCGTCCAGGGTTATAAGAACTTAAGAAAAGCTTCAAGCCTTTTCTTCCTTTTTTCATCTTCTCTACAGAATTCACTGTCGAGATGGCCCCAAAGACCAAGCTTGTAGCTTCATCCTTGAGGGTTGTAACTCCAGAGGTTCAAATGGGAGGTCCCCATTTCAGGTAATAAGACCACCCGAATCAGTTTTCATCATTAAAGAACTCAAGAGTTTTCTTAACTCTTAAGCTTCTTCTAAGTTGAATCACCAACGCGAGGCTTACGCTCGTGTTTGATTTTCATATGCAACTCTTTGACTTTTAGGCAAGACGCGGGTTTGACGACATCTGCGTATTCACTTCATCAGCTTGAGTCTGTGTCTGTTTATTGAATGCGAGCTTCATTGAGCTTTGTGTTTGATCTTAACACATAGAGAATTTTTTTAAGTGGGAGAGTTCAGACGCAGACTTCATGTGAACCTCGCGTCTCTGAGGTTTGATGTGGGTTTCACTGAGTCTCATGTCTGATTCCAACACTTAGAGAAATTTCTAAGTTGTGGAGTTTCAAATGCAGGCTTCATGTGAGCTCCTGTCTTTGAGGTTTGACACGGGTTTCACTGATTCTCGCGTCTGATTCCAACACTTAGAGAAATTTCTAAGTTGTGGAGTATCAAACGCGGACTTCATGTGAGCCTCGTGTCTCTGAGGTTTGATGCGGGTTTCACTGAGTCTAGCGCCTGATTCTAACACTTAAAGAAATTTTTAAGTTGTGAAGTTTCAAATGCAGACTTCATGTGAGCCTCGCGTCTTTGAGTTTAGACTCGGGTTTCACTGAGCTCCGCGTCTCAGTTATTAGACGCGATTCTGATGTGAACCTTGCGACTGAGCTTCAACACTTAGACAATTTTCATGTTGCTGACTATTTTGTTGTCCTTTTTGTAGTGTGATACTCCTCAAATTCTCTATCCAAAAAATGTCACTTTGGGTATGTAGGTGGGGCCGATCCTAACCTTACGTTCGTGCTCTAAGAGGCTGCTCCAGCGTTTGCTCTGAAATCAAGGGAGCGTCGAGATAGGCTAAGCAGCTGATCGGTCCCTGATATTGCATAATTTTTATCACATTCTCATACCTATTATATAATAAACTCTGTTTTTAATCCTATTTATTGTCTAATTTATATGCAGACCTATTGCAAAAGGAAAGGGAAGAGAAACGAGCCCAAAAGCCCATTAAAATATTGATTTAATTCAGAATTAATTCAAAATTATAAGATCAGGCAGAACAAGGCAAATCAGAGAAGATAAAATCGGTCGAAAACTGGTTAGAACAAATCTTTACAAATTAATTGGTTAAAGCCAAAGATTAAAGGCTGTTTCGTCAAATCTACGAGCTAAAACGGGAAATCCAGAACCAGATA
This sequence comes from Agave tequilana, assembly GCA_038442645.1. Lineage (NCBI taxonomy): Eukaryota > Viridiplantae > Streptophyta > Magnoliopsida > Asparagales > Asparagaceae > Agave > Agave tequilana. The sequence continues at coordinate 14,728 of JAVJIF010001582.1, forward strand.
AAGGAAAATCGCAAATCCAGGAGCTGTACCCCCCGGGTGTGGCCACCTGGCCACACCCAAGCCGTGAAAACACGGCCAAAACTGCGTTTTCGTGGCTTTGTTGATTCAGTTGGGAGAGCATTTACTCTCCCTATTTTCGTACGCTCCTCCCTGTTGGGTTTTTGCCTATAAATACTGGGTTTTCAGAGACTACAGGGAACGATCAAGTAGAGATAGATTTTAGGCTAGTTTTTCATTCCTTTTAGTGTAGGTTTTTATTTTTCTTTTCATGTAATTTTCAGTTTTCTTTATGTAACTGAGAGGAGAGACGAGTTTCGTGGAGGAATGAGAGTAGCTTGTACAGAGGGTGACACCGGTGTAAGTAAGTCTTTTCTTTCATTGTTATTTGAATTGAATTAAAGTTTCTTTTTCTTCTTTACTCTTGTTTTCGTTTACTTTCCTTTGATGTGTTGCAATCCAAGTGAATCTAATAGCCTCGAGACTGCTTCGCCATTGCAAGTGCCCTTGATGGCCTATGGTGATTAACAACCATTCTTTTGTTAGTTTAGCTTGCCATTTTGTTCATAGTGCAAATCGGGAATGGGAAAAATCCTACACGCCATGCTTAATCGCCTTCAAAGACCAGGTAAGTCGTAGCTACGGATTCGAGGTATATGAGTAATGAAGAAGTAAGTAATTTTTAGGGTTAACTTTCTTTCTTTTTTTTAACTTTTAGTTTAGATCACCAACACCACAATCTCCAACTCTTTTATCACTCTTTTCAATTTTTTGTATATATCCATTTTCTATTTTCTCCACCTTCTCAATCTACCACTTTCTTTCTAACTTAACTGTAACCTATTTTTCTTTTCTTTTAAAGAACTAAAAGAAGATCTTTAACCATTATTTGTAAGTTAAAAGAGAACTTACTAAAAGGCTTCGCTACTCCCTCCTTGGGGAACACGACCCGCATAGCCACTTACTATAGCGGTAGTGTTGAGTACTTGCACATTCTATTTTTAAGTTGTGAAATTCTGTATTGTTGTGTGCAGATAATACCTCAATCAAATTTTGGCGCCGTTGTCGGGGAGGGACGGTAAGTAATTCACTTGTTAAGTTTAGATCTTTGGTTAACTCTCTTCTTTGTTCTTAATGTGCAGTTATAGATATCAAGGAAATTTTGCTGCAGTGGACATATAAATGGCCTTGGACTCTGCTGAAGAAAGCAGAGCCCAAAAGCCCTCAGATTTGCTACATTCCAGTGGCATATTTGAGTGAAGTACTAACCTGTATTTTTACAGATTGGCTGAATTACAAAGCTAAATTTCTGTAACTATTTATTTTCTTGATTAACTCACTGTACATACTTTCTAATCTCAACAGTAAATTGATTTTGTTAAATGCTAAAAACGGTTTAGACTTTTCATTTAGGCACGTATCTAATTCGTTTACATTTTACATTAATGTTGAAGAGTGCTGAGCAAAGGTACGTGTGTATAGCATGTAGTATAGGAACACTTTTGAGTTGTTTATATTACTTAAGTGTTGCTTTTAATGTACACATTGCACTAAATTGATTTAAGGGCTTGTCCTATAAACCAGATAAGGTGGGCAAGTCATTACCCTCCCATAACCCACAAACAATCTCCTCACTCACTAACCCAAGCCTAACTCAAACTGAGTAAATGTTGGCCCTAGGGACATCTCGGACACACATAGGAGACTGACCTAAGGGGGAAGTTGATTAGAATTTGACTCTTACCAAATCGATGTCAAGGTTGGGGATTGAGGGGCGAAACCCTGAAGGTTTGTGGTTTGGCATAATTTCACCCGTCGCTTAGGCACGGATACCTCCTACTAATCTTGCCCCTACCTGGCCAATTAAGTTGTGGTCAGATCTGCAATATACCCCCCGTGGACAGTCTAACCAGTTAGGAGTCGTCTAGGTCTAAGGTTTACCTTAACCTAGGTTAGATTTTTTTTCTTTTTTGTTTATTTTTTTTGTTTTTTTGTTTGATTTTGACATTTCTTGTGTGATATGACTTATAAAAATAATTTTTTCAACTTTAATGGTAATCCATGTAACACCCCGACCTCTTTTTCGGATGTTACCAACTCGGCATATCATAACTTTAACCAACGTAGTGTGCCAGATTGGTCTTATCTAAATCAATATATGCCACAGTCTCAATACTATGAACAAGACAGGAATAATCATCACTACTCTTCACAGAGTCAATGGGGATACAACTCCCCTGAGTCATATTGTTGTTGGCCCAAAGGCCCATCGCTCTAGTTTTTATGATGATTAACTCATGAAATTATAGTACTAATGATCTTGTGTTTAATTAGTTTCAGATTTTCTGTCAAGATCTTAGTAGGTGTTTAGCTTCAACAAAGGAGCTATCTCACGTAGATTCAAGAGCTTACGCATCAAGATCGCATCTAGCACTCGGTTGAGTCAAGCTTGTTGGATTGTGTTTGGATCGGGTCATCTTGAAGATGAGGATCGATAAGAAGACTTTGGTTTGTTTAATTTATATTTAGATCTTGTGTAAAGATAGATAGTATTGATATGCTCAAGTTCACACACACACTCAAGTTTAATATGTTTGGTTTTCGGTTTAACTAGTTTTGGATTTAAAGCCCATATAAATGAGTTTCATGAATAGATAGAATCAAAATAAGTTTACATGATTTAAATGTATACTAGATTTCATTTATGTACATATATGCTTCATATACTTAGAAAAACTTATTTTGATAATCCTATTCATTGTTTGGAGTTTTGTATTTAAACAAAATGTACTTTTGGAATTCATGTCAAAAACATAGATATATCAATTACATGTGTATTGGATTCTATCCATATACAATATGCTTCAAAAAGAGTTTAAATATCTTATTTTTGTATTTATATAAGTTTTGAAAAATAGGATTTCCATTTCAAAGTCTGGTTTTTAGAAAATACTGATTTTGTGTTTAAGCCTAATTGCAATATCACAAAAATGGTTCAAATAATTTGTAATATGTGTTGATTTTTAATCACACATAATTGTTATTCAAAGATCTTATAAGAACATATTTCTGTGGAATTAATGTGATTTTATGGGATTTAATTGGCATTAAATAATCTAAGTTTTCAATCCCTAATTATCCAGCCAAACACATTGGCGGTCGACCGGACCGGTCGGCAGATGTGCATGAGGAATGTGCACAGGCCAGCCAAGTAGGCAGGTTGACCGAGCGGTCGACCGACTGAAAGCACCCAGCTCTCGGGTGCGGCCGGTTGACCGCCAGGCTTGGCCCGATCGACCAGGCGGTTGACCGGAGGCACAACGGTTAGAAAAATGACCGTTGGCCGGTCGACCGAGCGGTCAACCAGAAGGGCATTCTGGGCTTTTTCAGATGTCAGCAGCTAGATTCTTAAGAGGCTTATATATATGCCTTCTCTTGAGTTGTTTTAACGAGAATTTCAAGAGCAAACTTTTCCCATCTTATAAGTGTTTTGCAGAAAGATTTTAGAGTTTTTTTGTGGTTAACAGATTTATCTTTTATTTGTTTTCAAGGGCTGGAAAATCAAGAAAAAATAGAGTATTTGGGAATTTGGTTTTGATCTTCATTTCTATCTTCTCCTAGTATTTTTCCAAGTATTTTTCTTTTTTGTTTGATTTCTAAACACCTTGTTTTCTCACACTTGAGCTATCATCTCTATCCTATCTATATGATCTTGTTTTTGTGAGAATTATAGTTTGTGATTTATTGTGATCACCATGGTTGTTTGTTGTCTTTGAGATCACCAAGTTGTAAATCCCTTCTTTGTTTTAGGTTGGTGTTCATCCCTGAAGTGTAGAGGAGATTTTTGGTGTTGTTTGGATTTGTGCCTATCCCTCTAAGTGTAGAGGAGGTTGAGCTTTAGATTTATGATTATCCCTCTTGTGTAGAGGTGATTGTGGTGGAGTTTGGCTTTGGCTTTGAGCCCTTATCCCTCTTTGTGTAGAGGTGATTGTTGTTTGGCTTTGTGCCCATCCCTCTAGTCTAAAACTGATTATTGTTTGGCTTAGTTCCTTATCCCTCTTGTGTAGAGATGATTGTTATTTTGGCTTCGTGTCTTGCCTCTTGTGTAGAGGTGGTTGTTGGAGAGATTAGTTGTGTACTCTTAAATTTGTATTACCAAATCCTTGGTGTAGGTTCCCTGTGTGGGACGTCCTGTGTGGACATATAGTGAAAATCCTTCTGCGTGAAAGCAGGGACGTAGAGCAGTAGCTCGAACCGCGAAACATAACTTGTTGTTTATGATTAATCCACTATCTCTTAACTCTCTCTCTCTTATATCTTGCATTGATTCATATTGCTCGTATCATATATATGCTTGGAATTGTTTGTGTGCCCATACTTGTGTTGATCCAAGAGAGCTTCATATAGCACCTCAACTCTTATTTAGAGGAATTTAGAGGAGTTAGTCCAGAGCCCGTCACCAGGAATTCGGTTACACTCTTTGGTTACACATAGTGTGTTATAATTAATTTTTAATTCCGCATCATTTGTTATTTGATTAGCCATACACTTATTCATCCCCCACTTGGTGTATTTTCAATTAGTATCAGAGTCTACGCTCCTGATATTACGTTTAACCACCAAAGAGTGAGATCTTGACTTGCTAATCTAGATTTGCATTTACACACATATTGTTTATACACTCATAGATCACCTTGCCCCTCCTATGTTTGATGTTTCTAACATTGATGTATAGAAGCTTAGGATGAGTGCTTATTTAAAAACCCTAGGAATGCATGTTTACCTTGCTACTATGAAGAAATCTTATCTTGGTAATAACAAGCATATTTGCACAAGCCCTAGAGACACTTAGGCGCACTCTTAGCAAAGATTATTTATTTATCGTTTCTCATTTTTATTCCGCTTTTGTAGTGTAGAATACTTTGATATCCCCAAGCTACAAACGACAAACATTGTGGAGAAAGAATCTAGTGGAGAAGAGTCCGATGATGCTTGCTACATGGTCCAAGGGAACGACTCCCATGAAGTAAACTCAGATACTCAACTAGATGATTGTGCTAGTTCTTCAGGTGATGAAATTATGGATGTCGATGCATTAAATGAAGAACTATCTTTGGTTTGTGAAAACTTGCTCGAAAAGTACCAAGTTTTGATAAAGAAAAGCTTTAAATTAAATAAAGAAAATAAGAATTTGTGTTCAAACTTGATTTGATTTTACAAGAGAGGGATGGGATTTTAAGTGAAAGGGACTCCTTGAAATCCCAACTTGATCTTGCCCTAAATGAAAACAAAATTTTAAAAAATAAAAATGATTGTGATAATGTTTTGGAGAAAAATGAGGTTGTCTTCAAAACTTGATATTGTTTTAAAAGAGAACAATTCTTTGAAAAATAAAATATCTTTGATTTCAAAAGAATTGGAACTTGTTTCAAATGAAAATAAATCTTTGAAAATATTTTATATTCACATGTTTGCCATGCTACTATAGCTTCACCATCTAGTGTATCTATTGGATGCTCCACTTCTTCTTATAATATTGAAAATGATATAATTATGTTAAAGAAGAATGTTGATTATTTGGGCTCCACTTTGAGCAAATGTGTTATGGATCACAAGAAATTGAAATCCATGTTTCGCAAGAAACGTGCACCACATATTCATGCACACCATTCACGGCATACACATGCTTCTCATGTTCACACGCATGACACTATGTATACTCATGTGTACACTTGTATACATTGTGGATGTAAGGGTCACCTTGCAAAGTTTTTGTTGGCCCAGGAGGTTACACTCTCCAATTGTTTTGTGTTTTGATGATGACAAACTAAATAAGAGCTATTTGGTACTAATGAATTTGCTTAAGATAAGTTTCAGGACAAGTACCATGTTTGGAGGGCATTGCTTGCTATTGCAACAACTTCTAGGTTCATAAAGCTATGAAGGCATATTGCACATCAAGGAAGGATCATAGAAGAAGAAGGCTCTAGCAAGGATAGCATGGCTCAAAGACTTGAAGCTTGCTCAAGAATTCTTTTGTTTTTAGATTTATAGTTTGTTAAAGAATAGTGGATAGGTTTGAAGCTCTATCACACACGTTTTTGCGCACATACTTAATCCAAAATAATTTCTTATAATTTATACAAAAATATTTTGCATACAAGATTTTGCCTACAGATATATATTTATGTTTTATGCTAATCCCTGTTCAAAAGTATTTTTGTCAAAATCAAAATCCTTTTGATTTTCTATCCAAAACCTGGTTTTTGACCTGAACCAGTCGACCGGACAGTCGACCGGACCTATGACAGGTTTGGCCGGTCGACCGGCCCAGTCGACTGTAGTTCTGGGTGTACATGTATCAGTGTGCACATTTTTGCGGTCGACCGCACGGTCGACCGACTGTAACTCAGTCTGCTCTCGGATAGATTGGGTCGACCGGGCGGTCGACCGCTGGCCTGCAACGGTCATAATTTTGAACATGCGGTCGACCGGCCAGTCGACCGAACTATCCGTTGAACAGTAACGGGCAGTTTTTAATGAGCTGTTTTATTTTGTCTTCTTGTGTTTAAAATTGGTTTAAGGGATATATTTCAAACCTAATACTCTCTGATTAATCCTAATTATGTTTTATCCCTTAACCCTAGCCCTCTCCTATAAATAGGGGTGTTTGGGGAGAGTTTGTTTACAACAATTTTTGCAAGAAAAATTCAAAAGTTTAAGGCTTTCAAAAGAGATTTGTTTCTTGATTTTGTGCTGAAATTCTCTCTCATTTTTTGAAGTGGTTTTTGAAATACTCTCTGATTTAATTTTCTTTCTTCACTTACAACAAGAGCTTCATTCCTACTCATTGTTCTCTAAGGACCTTTTGTAAGGGAAGAGACATTTGAAAGAGAGAGTTTGTGGTCTTTTGACTACTCAGAAATTGCTTGTAATCGAGATTGTGGAGTTGGGTACTCTGGTGTAATTGTGATTTCTTTGAGATAGTGGAAGTAGCTAGAATCCTTCTGGGGAAGGTGGGGAGTAGAGCTGGGTGCTCGAACCTCGATAACATATCCTTGTGTTTGCGATTGGTTTACATTCTTGCACTCATTACTTGCTTATCATCATTATTGCTATATTTACTTGCTTTCATTCATCTTGTGAATCTTGTGTGGTGATTGTTACATCGTAATTTTTTAATTTGTCCATTGATTAGCATTATCACCTATTAACCCCCCCTCTAGGTGATTTTTAATTGGTATCAGAGCTTGGACTCTAGGTTTTGGCTTAACATCCATAGAGAGATCCTTAAAATTTGCTAATCAACATTTTCATTCATACATTCATACACTAGTAAACATGGCCGATAACATTAAAACCCCTCCAAAATTTGATGGACTAAATTTCCCTATTTGGAAGGTTAGGATGACTATATTTTTGCAATCTTTGGGTAGCTTAGTGGCCAAGTCCTTGACCAAACCCTATGTAGCACCCGATGGTGATGAGAGCACTTGGACCGACTTCAACTTTAGAGAATATGAGGCTAACTCCAAGGCCCAAAAATCCCTATTAACCCCCTTGAATGAGGATGACCTTACACGGGTAATTCATTGCCAATCCGCCTATGAGATTTGGCAACACTTATTGGTCACACACGAAGGGACTTCACAAGTCAAGAGAGCTAAGATAGATCTCTTGAGGTCCCAATATGAGTCATTTAAAATGATTGATGATGAGTCTATTGATAGTATGATTACAAGGTTTACTAAAATCACTAATGGTCTTTCTTCCTTAGGTGATGACATCTCCAACGATCAAAAGGTGCGGAAAGTGATTCGGGCTCTTCCGTCTTCATGGGAGATAAAGGCCACCACCTTAAAAGAATTGAACGATAAGGACGAGATGGACCTCATTAGTCTCATTGGGAACCTAAAGACCCATGAGATGGAGAAGAAGGCAAGAGAAGAGGCCACTACTTCAAAGAAGAAATCCATAGCCTTCAAGACTTCATCCACCAATGATGACGATGAAGAAGACGAAGAAGATGATGATGAGGAGCTAACTCTACTTGTGCGGAATGTCAAGAGGTTGTACCGGAAGAACAAGCTCAACTTTCGGAAGAAATTTGAAGGCAAAGAGGAGAGAAGGATCATTTGCTACAATTGCCGCAAACCCGGACATATCATGGCGGATTGCCCAGAGTTTAAGAAGAAGATGACTTCCTCCTTCAAGCCAAAGAAGCCGGAGGAAAAGAAAGCATACAAGGCAACGTGGGATTCGGAAAGTGAGTCCGAAGAAAAGGTGGATACGGTGAACATGTGTTTCATGGCAAACACACCTAAGGTAACCCCTCAATCTCATGATGATGAAGATGATGAATTAAGTAAGGAAGTTCTTGTACATGCTTTTGTTGAACTTTCCGAAACTTATGATAACAAGAAACTTGAATGCTTAAAATTACAAAAAGAAGTTGCTTTTCTCAAAAATCAACTTGCTATGATTTCTAAAGAAAAGGATGATATTTCTTCTAATCTTACTTCTATTCAAAATGAGTTTAATGCCTACAAGGTTTCTTGTAAGGGAAAATCTCCTATTGTTGATGAAAAAGAAATTTCTTCTTTTAAATCTAAAATAAATGATTTTGAAAAAGTTTTAAATGATTGTGCTTTTAACACAAAGAAACTTGAGAACATGATGTTGGCCCAAGAGGTTACACTCTCCAATTGTTTTGTGTTTTGATGATGACAAACCAAATTAGTGCTATTTGGTACTAACAAGTTTGCTAAGATGAGTTTCAGGTCTTGTACCATGTTTAGAGACCATTTGCTTAGCTATTGCAAGAACTTCTAAGTTCCACAAAGCAAGGAAGGCAAATTGCACATCAAGGAAGGATCATAGAAGAGAAGGCACTAGCAAGGCATTGGATGGCTCAAAGACTTGAAGATAGCTCAAGAAGTCTTCATGTATTTTGTTTTTCAGTTTATAGTATGTTAAAGAATAGTGGATAGGTTTGAAGCTCAATCACACACGTTTTTGCGCATATACTATTTCTTAGTTTATTTCCTATAAAATATACAAAAATATTTTAGTACAAAAGCTTTCTTCTACAAATTTCTTTTTATGTTACATACTGAATTCCTGTTTAAAATAGTTTTGTTAAAAATATTTTTCTTCTCAAAATTCTGTCTTTATTTCGTTTTCTGACCTGATCCGGTCGACCGGCAGTCTACCGACAGTCGACCGAGTCTATGTCAGGCTGGTCCGGTCGACCGGACCAGTTGACCGAGGTCCTGGCAGAATGCACGTATCCGTGTGCATGTCTGTCGGTCGACCGGGGCAGTCGACCGATGTTTATTTTTGAGTCACAGTTTGTATCAGTCGACCGGGTCGGTCGACCGATAGCCTGTAACGGTCGGAATTTTGTACTACCGGTCGACCGGCCCGGTCGACCGATGTAGCCGTTGAACAGTAACGGGCAGATTTTTAAGAGCTGTTTATTTTTGTCTTTTGTGCTTAAAAATTCGTTTAAAGATATATTTTGATCTAATTACCTCCTAAACTTCAGTAATTATGTTTTGTCCCTAAACCCTAGCCCTCTCCTATAAATAGGGGTGTTTGGGGAGAGATTGGTTACAACAACAATTATTGCTAAAAATTCAAAAGTTTAAGGCTTTCAAAGTTCTTGGTTTTTGAGTTAAATTCTCTCAATTTCTGAAGGGTTTTTTAAAAGTTTTTCTCTTATTTCAATTTCTTTTCCTTACACACAAAAGAGCTTCATTCCTACTCAATATTCTCTAAGGACCTTTGTAAGGGAAGAGATATTTGAAAGAGAGAGTTTGTGGTCTTTTGACTACCAAGGAAATTACTTGTACTGAGATTGTAGGAGTTGGGTACTCCATTGTAATTGAGATCTTTGTGATAGTGGAAGTAGCTAGAATCCTTCTGGGGAAGGCGGGGAGTAGAGCTGGGTGCTCGAACCTCGATAACATATCCTTGTATTTGCGATTGGTTTACATTCTTGCAATTATTACTCTACTTTGCTTGCACTTATTACTTGCTCATCATACTTACTTGCTTGCATTCATCTTGTGACTCTTGCTTGGTAATAGTTGTATCTTTAATTTTTAATTTGCCCCTTGATTAGCATTGTCACCTATTCACCCCCCCTCTAGGTGACTTTACAATTGGTATCAGAGCTTGGACTCTAGGTTTGGCTTAACATCCATAGAGAGATCCTTAAAATTTTGCTAATCAACATTTTCATTTCATTCATTCATCACTAGTAAACATGGCCGACAACATTAAATCCCCACCTAAATTTGATGGCCTAAATTTCCCAATTTGGAAGGTTAGGATGACTATATTTTTGCAATCTTTGGGTAGCTTAGTGGCCAAGTCCTTGACTAAACCCTATGTAGCACCCGATGGTGATGAGAGCACTTGGACCGACCTTGACTTTAAACTATATGAGGCTAACTCCAAAGCCCAAAATTACCTATTAACCGCCTTGAATGAGGATGACCTTGCACGGGTAATTCATTGCCAATCCGCCTATGAGATTTGGCAACACTTATTGGTCACACACGAGGGGAATTCACAAGTCAAGAGAGCTAAGATAGATCTCTTGAGGTCCCAATATGAGTCATTTAAAATGCTTGATGATGAGTCTATTGATAGTATGGCTACAAGGTTTACTAAAATCACTAATGGTCTTTCTTCATTAGGTGATGACATCTCCAACGATCAAAAGGTGCGGAAAGTAATTCGGGCTCTTCCTTCATCATGGGAGATCAAGGCCACCACCTTGAAGGAGTTGAACGACAAGGACGAGATGGACCTCATTAGTCTCATTGGGAACCTAAAGACCCATGAGATGGAGAAGAAGGCAAGAGAAGAGGCCACTACTTCAAAGAAGAAATCCATAGCCTTCAAGACTTCATCCACCAATGATGACGATGAAGATGACGAAGAAGAAGATGAGGAGCTAACTCTACTTGTGCGAAATGTCAAGAGGTTGTACCGAAAGAACAAGTTCAACTTCCGGAGAAAATTTGAAGGCAAAGAGGAGCGGAAGATCATATGCTACAATTGCCGCAAACCCGGACATATCATGGCGGATTGTCCGGAGTTCAAGAAGAAGATGACTTCCTCCTTCAAGCCAAAGAAACCGGAGGAGAAGAAAGCCTATAAAGCAACATGGGATTCGGAAAGCGAGTCCGAAGAGGAAGTGGATCAAGCTAACATGTGTTTCATGGCAAACACACCTAAGGTAACCCCTCAATCCCTTGATGATGAAGATGATGATGTAAGTAAGGAAGTTCTAGTGCATGCTTTTGTAGAACTTTCTGAAACTTATGATAACAAGAAAATTGAATGCATAAAATTACAAAAAGAAGTTGCTTTTCTTAAGAATCAACTTGCCATTGTTTCTAAAGAAAAAGATGATATTTCTTCTAATTTCATTTCCATGCAAAAAGAATTTTGTGCCTACAAGAGTACTTGTAAGGCAAAATCTCCTATTATTGATGAAAAAGAAATTTCTTCTTTTAAATCAAAAATGAATGACTTTGAAAAAGTTTTAAAAGATTGTGCCTTTAATACTAAGAAACTTGAAGAAAAATTTTCTAAAAAGTACACATCTCATGCTAAGATTCCTCATGCTCACACTACACCTAACACGTCTCATATTCATGCTCACAATGTCCATGCTCACAAATCACACACTCATTATGCTTTTAAATATGGTAGAGTGTATAGATGCACATATTGTGGCAAAAATGGACATTTAGCTAAGTTTTGCTATGATCAACTAAATAGAACAAATAATCTTGTTTGGGTTCATGACACTAACCCTAGAGGACCCAAGAAAATGTGGGTACCAAAATCAAGTCTTAAATTGTTTGATGTAGGTACACACCAAAGCTCCAAGACGTAGGGAGCGATGGTACCTTGATAGTGGTTGTTCAAGACACATGACATGGGACATCAACAACTTCACAACCCTATCAAGGTACATGGAAGGTGGCACCGTCACCTTCGGGGATGACTCCAAAGGAACTATCATCGGTATAGGTAACATTCAAATTGGTGCATCTCCTATTATTGAGAATGTTTTTTAGTAGATGGTTTAAAACATAATTTGCTTAGCATTAGTCAACTTTGTGATCGTGGACTTAAAGTTATATTTGATGATACTTCTTGCAAGATTTTTGATGTTAAATCCGATATTTGTATTCTCACCGGTTTTCGTGATAATAATGTTTATATTATTGACATGCTTAATTTAGATTGTTCTACTAAATGCTTAAATGCTTTTGATGAAAATTCTTGACTTTGGCATAGAAGATTAGGACATGCATCTTTTGACCATATCTCTAGGATTAATTCAAAGGAATTGGTGAAGGGTATACCTTGCTTGGATTTTGAGAAAGACCGCATTTGTAGTGCGTGCCAACTTGGGAAACAAACCAAGTCTTCCTTTAAACCAATCAAGGATATCATGTCAACTAGGCCTTTAGAATTAATTCATATGGATCTTTTTGGACCAACTAAAACTAAGAGTTTAAATGGAAGTAGATTTGCATTTGTTTTGGTTGATGATTTCTCCCGTTTTACTTGGGTTTTCTTTTTGCAAAATAAAGATCAAACTTTTCTCACTTTAAGATTTTTCGAAAAAGAGTTGAAAAAGAAAAAGGTTTTCCGATTTTGAGAATAAGGAGTGATAGAGGTGGTGAGTTTGTTAACCAACTCTTCATGACTTATTGTGATGAAAAGGGAATTAAGCATGAAACGTCTTGTCCTAGAACTCCACAACAAAATGGAGTTGTAGAAAGAAAAAATAGAACACTTCAAGAGATGGCTAGGACAATGATAAGTGAATATGACCTCCCTCAATATTTATGGGCCGAGGCCGTAAACACCGCATGCTATATATCGAATCGTATTTATTTATGCAAAAATTCTTCAAAAACTTCTTTTGAAATGTATCATTCTAGAAAACCTAATGTTGTATATTTTAAAGTTTTTGGATGCAAGTGTTTTGTTTTGAATACTAAGGATAATTTGGGTAAATTTGATGCTAAGGCTTATGAGGCTATCTTTGTTGGATATTCCTCTACTAGCAAAGCATATAGAGTTTTCATTAGATCTTCTCAAACCATTGAAGAATCCATGCATGTTAAGTTTGAAGAATCTAATGTGTTTGTTGAGAATGTTGTAGAGTTTGAACCATTAGGTGAAGACATGGAGAGACTATCCTTAAAGGACTCACCCGCTCAAGAAGAAAAGCTAGATCCTATTGGTGAAGTTCAAGAGGATAAGGAGGAAAGCACTCAACCGCTTCCTAAAGCTTGGAGATACGCTACAAATCATCCTAAGGAGCTCATCTTGGGTGATGCATCTAAAGGAGTCACAACGCGCTCCAAACTCTATGACCTATGTGGTAACTTTGCTTTCATTTCTCATTTTGAACCCAAAGGCATTCTCGAAGCCGAGACGGACCCATATTGGTTGCTTGCCATGCAAGAGGAACTCAATCAATTTGAGCGCAACCAAGTTTGGCACCTTGTTCCTAAGCCCCACGATAGACCAATAATTGGTACTAAGTGGATCTTTAGAAACAAGATGGATGAGTCCGGAAATGTCATTAGGAATAAAGCTAGGTTAATGGCCCAAGGTTACACTCAAGTTGAGGGAATTGACTTTGAGGAGACCTTTGCACCCGTAGCACGGCTTGAAGCCATACGGATGACACTAGCTTTTGCATGCTTTAAAAATTTTAAACTTTTTCAAATAGATGTGAAAAGTGCATTTTTGAATGGTTTTATTAATGAAGAAGTTTATGTTGCTCAACCTCCCGGTTTTGTTGATCATGTTCATCCCGATTTTATTTTTAAACTTGATAAAGCTTTGTATGGATTGAAACAAGCTCCAAGAGCTTGGTATGAAAGGCTTTCTAGTTTTCTCATTTCAAATGATTTTATTAAAGGCAAAGTAGACACAACTCTTTTTACTAAGCATGTTGATAATGATATTTTAATTGTGCAAATTTATGTTGATGATATAATTTTTGATCTACTAATGAGCTTTTGTGCAAGGATTTTGAGAAGTAATGCAACTAGAATTTGAAATGTCTTCCATGGGTGAGCTCAATTTCTTCCTTGGACTCCAAATCAAGCAATTGCAAGACGGAACCTTCATTAACCAAGCCAAGTACGCAAAGGAGCTAGTAAAGAAGTTTGGGCTTGAAGGATCAAAGGCTTGCAACACTCCAATGGCAACTACAACCAAGCTTGATAAGGACGAACAAGGTAAAAATGTTGATATTAAATTATATAGAAGCATGATAGGAAGTCTTTTATATTTGACGGCAAGTAGGCCGGATATCATGTTTAGTGTGTGTCTTTGTGCTAGATTTCAATCGTGTCCTAAAGAGTCTCATCTTATTGCGGTAAAACGCATTATTCGTTATATTAAGGGCACTATTGGAATGGGTCTTTGGTATCCGAAAACTATAGATTTTTCAATGACTAGTTATTCGGATGCCGACTATGCGGGTTGTAGAGTAGATAGAAAGAGTACTAGTGGGACATGTCAATTTCTTGGTAATTGTCTTGTTTCATGGTCCTCTAGGAAACAAAATTCCGTAGCTCTCTCAACCGCCGAGGCGGAGTATGTTGCCGCGGGGGCTTGTTGTGCACAAGTCCTTTGGATGAAACATACTCTCCTTGATTTTGATTTGCACTTTGATCATATAAAAATATTTTGTGATAATACTAGTACTATACACATGACCAAAAATGCAAATCAACATAGTAAGACCAAGCACATTGAGATTAGATATCACTTTCTTAGAGATCATTTTGAGAAAGGTGATATAGATATTGATTATGTTTCCACGGATTTACAACTAGCCGATATTTTCACTAAACCTCTTGATTTTGCTAGATTTTCGTTTATTTGTGGAGAACTTAATGTTTGTATTATTGAATAGACATGTTTTTCATAACCCTTTTTGATGTATGACAAAAAGGGGAGAATAATAAGTTTACATGACAAAAATAAGTTCATTTGGTCTTGGTTCCATATGAATTTATATGCTTTAATTTTAAGATTTGTTTTATGAATTTATATGTTTTGGTTTTATGAATTCTTGTGTTTTAGTTGTTTTGGTATTTTTGGTATCAAGAGCAATTTTTGTGCTTTATATATTTGTTTTAATTAATTTCAATAATTGGTGCATCATTTAAATTATTAGTATCTAGAGCATATTCTTGTGTTTTATGTATAGCATAATTTGAGGGGGAGCTTTCTCCTCCCTATATTTTTGTCAATAGCCTATTTGTTTTGTCATCATCAAAAAGGGGAGATTGTTGGCCCAAGAGGTTACACTCTCCAATTGTTTTGTGTTTTGATGATGACAAACCAAATTAGTGCTATTTGGTACTAACAAGTTTGCTAAGATGAGTTTCAGGTCTTGTACCATGTTTAGAGACCATTTGCTTAGCTATTGCAAGAACTTCTAAGTTCCACAAAGCAAGGAAGGCAAATTGCACATCAAGGAAGGATCATAGAAGAGAAGGCACTAGCAAGGCATTGGATGGCTCAAAGACTTGAAGATAGCTCAAGAAGTCTTCATGTATTTTGTTTTTCAGTTTATAGTATGTTAAAGAATAGTGGATAGGTTTGAAGCTCAATCACACACGTTTTGCGCATATACTATTTCTTAGTTTATTTCCTATAAAATATACAAAAATATTTTAGTACAAAAGCTTTCTTCTACAAATTTCTTTTTATGTTACATACTGAATTCCTGTTTAAAATAGTTTTGTTAAAAATATTTTTCTTCTCAAAATTCTGTCTTTATTTCGTTTTCTGACCTGATCCGGTCGACCGGCAGTCTACCGACAGTCGACCGAGTCTATGTCAGCTGGTCCGGTCGACCGGACCAGTCGACCGAGGTCCTGGCAGAATGCACGTATCCGTGTGCATGTCTGTCGGTCGACCGGGGCAGTCGACCGATGTTTATTTTTGAGTCACAGTTTGTATCAGTCGATCGGGTCGGTCGACCGATAGCCTGTAATGGTCGGAATTTTGTACTACCGGTCGACCGATGTAGCCGTTGAACAGTAACGGGCAGATTTTTAAGAGCTGTTTATTTTTGTCTTTTGTGCTTAAAAATTCGTTTAAAGATATATTTTGATCTAATTACCTCCTAAACTTCAGTAATTATGTTTTGTCCCTAAACCCTAGCCCTCTCCTATAAATAGGGGTGTTTGGGGAGAGATTGGTTACACAACAATTATTGCTAAAAATTCAAAAGTTTAAGGCTTTCAAAGTTCTTGGTTTTTGAGTTAAATTCTCTCAATTTCTGAAGGGTTTTTTAAAAGTTTTTCTCTGATTTCAATTTCTTTTCCTTACACACAAAAGAGCTTCATTCCTACTCAATATTCTCTAAGGACCTTTGTAAGGGAAGAGATATTTGAAAGAGAGAGTTTGTGGTCTTTTGACTACCAAGGAAATTACTTGTACTGAGATTGTAGGAGTTGGGTACTCCATTGTAATTGAGATCTTTGTGATAGTGGAAGTAGCTAGAATCCTTCTGGGGAAGGCGGGGAGTAGAGCTGGGTGCTCGAACCTCGATAACATATCCTTGTGTTTGCGATTGGTTTACATTCTTGCAATTATTACTCTACTTTGCTTGCACTTATTACTTGCTCATCATACTTACTTGCTTGCATTCATCTTGTGACTCTTGCTTGGTAATAGTTGTATCTTTAATTTTTAATTTGCCCCTGATTAGCATTGTCACCTATTCACCCCCCCTCTAGGTGACTTTACACATGATTTCTAAAAAGCACACCTCACATGTTAAGTCTACTCATGCTCACACTACACATGCTAAATCTTTTCATGCTCACAACTCTAATGCTCACAAGTCACATACTCATTATGCTTTTAAATATGGTAGAGTATATAGATGCACGTATTGTGGTAAGAATGGACATTTAGCTAAATTTTGTTATGACCAAGTTAATAGATCAAATAATCTTGTTTGGGTTAATGAAACTAACCCCCTAGGACCCAAGAAAATGTGGGTACCAAAATCAAGTCCTAAATTATTTGATGTAGGTACACACCAAGGCTCCAAGACGTAGGGAGCGGTGGTACCTTGATTGTGGTTGTTCAAGACATATGACGTGGGATATCAACAACTTTACAACCCTATCAAGGTACATGGAAGGTGGCTCCATCACCTTCGGGATGACTCCAAAGGAACTATCATCGGTATAGGTAACATTCAAATTGGTGCATCTCCTATTATTGAGAATGTTGTTTTAGTAGATGGTTTAAAACATAATTTGCTTAGCATTAGTCAACTTTGTGACCGTGGACTTAAAGTTGTTTTTGATGATTCTTCTTGCAAGATTTTTGATGTTAAATCTGATGTTTGTATTCTTACCGGTTTTCGTGACAATAATGTTTATATCATTGACATGCTTAATTTAGATTGTTCTACTAAATGCTTGAATGCTTTTGATGAAAATTCTTGGCTTTGGCATAGAAGATTAGGACATGCTTCTTTTGACCATCTTGCTAGAATTAATTCTAAGGATTTAGTAAAGGGTATACCTTCCTTGAAGTTTGAGAAAGACCATTTGTGGTGCGTGCCAACTTGGGAAACAAACCTAGTCTTCCTTCAAACCAATTAAGGATATCATGACTACTAGGCCCTTAGAACTAATTCATATGGATCTTTTTGGACCAACACAAACTAAAAGTTTAATGGTAGTAGATTTGCATTTGTTTTAGTTGATGATTTTTCCCGTTTCACTTGGGTTTTCTTCTTGCAAAGTAAAGATCAAACATTTTCATATTTCAAAATCTTTCGAAAAAGGGTTGAAAAAGAAAAAGGTTTTTCGATTTTGAGAATAAGGAGTGATAGAGGTGGTGAGTTTGTTAACCAACTCTTCATGACTTATTGTGATGAAAAGGGAATCAAGCATGAAATGTCTTGTCCTAGGACTCCACAACAAAATGGAGTTGTAGAAAGGAAAAATAGAACACTTCAAGAGATGGCTAGGACAATGATAAGTGAATATGACCTCCACAATATTTATGGGCCGAGGCCGTAAACACCGCATGCTATATTTCAAATCGTATTTATATGTGTAAAAATTCTTCCAAAACATCTTTGAAATGTATCATTCTAGAAAACCAAATGTTGCATATTTTAAAGTTTTTGGATGCAAGTGTTTTGTTTTAAATACTAAGGAGAATTTGGGTAAGTTTGATGCTAAGCCTTATGAAGCTATCTTTGTTAGATATTCTTCTACTAGCAAAGCATATAGAGTTTTTAATAGATCTTCATTACTATTAAAGAAACCATGCATGTTAAGTTTGAAGAATCTAATGTGGTTGTTGAGAATGTTGTAGAGATTGAACCATTAGGTGAAGACATGGAGAGACTATCCTTGAAGGACTCACCCGCTCAAGAAGAAAAGCAAGAATCTATTGTAATATTCAAGAGGATAAAGAGGAAAGCTCTCAACCGCTTCCTAAAGCTTGGAGATACGCTACAAATCATCCTAAGGAGCTCATCTTAGGTGACGCATCTAAAGGAGTCACAACACGCTCCAAACTCCATGACCTATGTGGTAACTTTGCTTTCATTTCTCATTTTAAACCCAAAGGCATTCTCGAAGCCGAGACGGACCCATATTGGTTGCTTGCCATGCAAGAGGAACTCAATCAATTTGAGTGCAACCAAGTTTGGCACCTTGTTCCTAAGCCCCACGATAGACCAATAATTGGTACTAAGTGGATCTTTAGAAACAAGATGGATGAGTCCGGAAATGTCATTAGGAATAAAGATAGGTTAGTGGCCCAAGGTTACACTCAAGTTGAGAGAATTGACTTTGAGGAGACCTTTGCACCCGTAGCACGGCTTGAAGCCATACGGATGACACTAGCTTTTGCATCTTTCAAAAATTTAAACTTTTTCAAATGGATGTAAAAAGTGCATTTTTGAATGGTTTCATTAATGAAGAAGTTTATGTTTCTCAACCTCCCGGTTTTGTTGATCATGTTCATCCCGATTTTATTTTCAAACTTGATAAAGCTTTATATGGATTGAAACAAGCTCCCAGAGCTTGGTATGAAAGGCTTTCTAGTTTTCTAATTTCAAATGATTTTGTTAAAGGCAAAGTAGACACAACTCTATTTACTAAGCATGTTGATAATGATATATTAATTGTGCAAATTTATGTAGATGATATAATTTTTGGTTCTACTAATGAGCTTTTATGCAAGGATTTTGAAAAGGTCATGCAACTTGAATTTGAAATGTCTTCAATGGGTGAGCTCAATTTCTTCCTTGGACTCCAAATCAAGCAATTGCAAAACGGGACGTTCATAAGTCAAGCCAAGTACGCAAAGGAACTCGTAAAGAAGTTTGGACTTGAAGGCTCAAAGACTTGCAACACTCCCATGGCAACTGCACCAAGCTTGATAAAGATGACCAAGGTAAAAATGTTGATATTAAATTATATAGAAGCATGATAGGAAGTCTTTTATATTTAACGGCAAGTAGGCCGGACATCATGTTTAGTGTGTGTCTTTGTGCTAGATTTCAATCGTGTCCTAAAGAGTCCCATCTTATTGCGGTAAAACGCATTATTCGTTATATTAAGGGCACTATTGGGATGGGTCTATGGTATCCGAAAACCGGAGATTTCTCAATGACGAGTTATTCGGATGCCGACTATGCGGGTTGTAGAGTAGATAGAAAGAGTACTAGTGGGACATGTCAATTTCTTGGTAATTGTCTTGTTTCATGGTCCTCTAGGAAGCAAAATTCCGTAGCACTCTCAACCGCCGAGGCGGAGTATGTTGCCGCGGGGGCTTGTTGTGCACAAGTCCTTTGGATGAAACATATTCTCCTTGATTTTGATTTGCATTTTGATCATATAAAAATATTTTGTGATAATACTAGTACTATACACTTGACTAAGAATGCAAATCAACATAGTAAGACCAAGCACATTGAGATTAGATATCACTTTCTTAGAGATCGTTTTGAGAAAGGAGATATAGATATTGATTATGTTTCTACGAATTTACAACTAGCCGATATTTTCACTAAATCACTTGATTTTGCTAGATTTTCGTTTATTTGCGGAGAACTTAATGTTTGTGTTATTGAATAGACATGTTTTTCATAACCCTTTTTGATGTATGACAAAAAGGGGGAGAATAAGTTTACATGGACAAAAATAAATTTATATGGTCTTGGTTCCATATGAGTTTATATGAGTTTCTTGGTTCCATATGAGTTTATATGAGTTTATATATGTTTTTGTTGTCTTGTTTTGTTTTCATGCGTTTTTGAGAATTCTTGTGTTTTGTTAGTATGTGATTTCATTATTGTTTCAATTGGTTTCAATTAGTATCTAGAGCATTTTTTTTTGTTTTCAATAAATTCTTGTGTTTTTCATATAGCATAATTTGAGGGGGAGTTTTCTCCTCCCCTATATTTTTGTTTATAGCCTATTTGTTTTGTCATCATCAAAAAGGGGGAGATTGTTGGCCCAAGAGGTTACACTCTCCAATTGTTTTGTGTTTGATGATGACAAACCAAATAAGAGCTATTTGGTACTAATGAATTGCTTAAGATAAGTTTCAGGACAAGTACCATGTTTGGAGGGCATTGCTTGCTATTGCAACAACTTCTAGGTTTATAAAGCTATGAAGGCATATTGCACATCAAGGAAGGATCATAGAAGAAGAAGGCTCTAGCAAGGATAGCATGGCTCAAAGACTTGAAGCTTGCTCAAGAATTCTTTTGTTTTTAGATTTATAGTTTGTTAAAGAATAGTGGATAGGTTTGAAGCTCTATCACACACGTTTTTTTGCGCACATACTTAATCCAAAATAAATTCTTATAATTTATACAAAAATATTTTGCATACAAGATTTTGCCTACAGATATATATTTATGTTTTATGCTAATCCCTGTTCAAAAGTATTTTTGTCAAAATCAAAATCCCTTTTGATTTTCTATCCAAAACCTGGTTTTTGACCTGAACCAGTCGACCGGACAGTCGACCGGACCTATGACTGGTTTGGCCGGTCGACCGGCCCAGTCGACTGTAATTCTGGGTGTACATGTATCAGTGTGCACGTTTTTACGGTCGACCACACGGTCGACCGACTGTAACTCAGTCTGCTCTCGGATAGATTGGGTCGACCGGGCGGTCGACCGCTGGCCTGCAACGGTCATAATTTTGAACGTGCGGTCGACCGGCCAGTCGACCGAACTATCCGTTGAACAGTAACGTGCAGTTTTTAATGAGCTGTTTATTTTGTCTTCTTGTGTTTAAAATTGGTTTAAGGGATATATTTCAAACCTAATACTCTCTGATTAATCCTAATTATGTTTTATCCCTTAACCCTAGCCCTCTCCTATAAATAGGGGTGTTTGGGGAGAGTTTGTTTACAACAATTTTTGCAAGAAAAATCAAAAGTTTAAGGCTTTCAAAGAGATTTGTTTCTTGATTTTTGTGCTGAAATTCTCTCTCATTTTCTGAAGTGGTTTTTGAAATACTCTCTGATTTAATTTTCTTTCTTCACTTACAACAAGAGCTTCATTCCTACTCATTGTTCTCTAAGGACCTTTTGTAAGGGAAGAGACATTTGAAAGAGACAGTTTGTGGTCTTTTGACTACTCAGAAATTGCTTGTAATCGAGATTGTGGAGTTGGGTACTCCGGTGTAATTGTGATTTCTTTGAGATAGTGGAAGTAGCTAGAATCCTTCTGGGGAAGGCGGGGAGTAGAGCTGGGTGCTCGAACCTCGATAACATATCCTTGTGTTTGCGATTGGTTTACATTCTTGTACTCATTACTTGCTTATCATCATTATTGCTATATTTACTTGCTTTCATTCATCTTGTGAATCTTGTGTGGTGATTGTTACATCTTAATTTTTTAATTTGTCCATTGATTAGTATTATCACCTATTCACCCCCCCTCTAGGTGATTTTCAGTTTTGTTATGATAGATTACATAATTCAAATTTACAAATAAATTTTTTGGGTTAGGAAAGGTGCTAACGCCAATGGACCAATAAGGTATGGGTACAAAAATTCACCCCTATTGTATTTGATGTAGATGTGGGCTCCCGCTTGACGTGAGGGTATTGGTACCTTGATGGTGGATGCATTCCGAGCTAAATGGTGACACTTTTGGATGCATCACTTTCAAGGGAAGTTTTGTGGGAGGACCACCATGTTTTGGAGATCTAGAGAAGAGTCCTATTAGTTTTGGTAACTATTTCTAACTCCCATTTTGCTTACATGCTCTTATTGATTGACATTTAGCATGTTTTGATTTTTCATGATTATTATGTTAAATGCCATGTTAATTAGACTTATGATATATATATGTAGTATTTGAGATACACCAATGTTCATATGGATTATTATTTTTGTATTCTCACTATAATTTAGCTATTATGTATATCCCAACTCTAAAGCACATGCATTTACCCTCATGATCATATTGGTTTATTTTTTCTATGTTTCCTGTTTTGATTACATTTTTAGATGTAGTTTTTATTAACACTTGTGTTTATATTTGTACAACTAGTGAGCCACATTTAATTATTATATGTTTGTGCTCTATTGCTCATTTGTACTCATTAGATGTACTTGTATAACCTATTTTTAATGATTCTTGCATTTTAACTTGTATTCCTATTTTTGTACATGTTTTCATAAAAATATGTTTAGCTTCATGTATATGTTGATTTTATCTAAACAATTAGATATACATGTCTATCTTAGAGTAACTTACTTTTCATGTAAAATTCTTTTATGTACTCGTTTATATTTGGGATATGTATGTATACTTTCAGCTTCAACTAAACATACATATACCATGATACTTATTTAGTTTTGATGATTTCTTATTTTTGATAAAGGAATTTCATATGAGGTTCATTGTTTAATTCCATGATTATACTTTTCACATGATTCTTGCACACTCACATTATTTGTATTTACTCATGATTTTGTTTTATGAGTACATTTTTGAGCTTTATAGATCTTGAGTGTCAATTTTGTGTAAAACGCGTGCTTCTTGAGATATATGATTTGGTTTCATATTTTGAAGGATTTTTAACTAGTTATTTAAAAAATTATCTTAAATTAGTTCTTATTATTCAATTGGTAGAGTTTTCAAATATGTTAAATTATTTTCAAACACTTATTTTTGAAAACCCCTGCCTTCTAAGGGCGGTTAGATGGGCGACCATGCCTTGTATGCTCAAAATTGAAAATCTATTTAAACATGTGCATGAAAGGGAGATAGCTATGAGATATACATGATTTTAATGAAAACTCTATTCTTGTATACTCATATATGTTTTCTTATATATGTATGCTTCAAATTTCAAATAGTATCTATTTCAATTGGTATATTTATTCTCATATATATATATAAGATTTGATTGTGCTTACAATATCTTTACATCTTAAAGCACAAATTATGTTTATGCTAAAGCTTGAATTAATTTCAAATGTTAATTGGTTTCATAATAAGCATATGCATTTTTTTTGATTGGCATTTCAATTGGTATTTTTTCAAAATATACTTCATATTTTACCTTTCAATTGGTATCAAAAATTTACAATATATTTCAACTGGTATCAAATATTTCTTAAGTATGAGATATACATGATTTTAAAATAAAAAATTCATTTGTATACTCATGATTGTTCTTGCTAAGCTTGATTTAGTCCTTAATGTCAATTATTTTTCAATTGTTATCTTATTCAAGCTTATGCATTATTTTTATTGGTATTTCATAAAGGGGGAGAAAAATTCCTATTTTATCATTTAATTAGTTTTACTTTTCAATTGGTATTTTACTCCCAGTCTTTATGATGAAAAATATTTCTCTTTGGTATATGCTTACATTTTAATATTGGTATCAATAATTTTAAATTTGTATTATTTTCAATTTGGTATCCTATTGCAAAATGAATATAGTGTTTACTTAAAAAATTTGGTATTTATTTTCAATTGATATCATGTTCTTTTATTGGTATCAATTCAAAAAAATTTGTTTCTTTCAATTTGTTGTTTCCATTGATTATGTTTATTATTTTCAATTGGTTCTTTCATTTGACTGTGTTTATTGGTCTCAAAATTTTGTCTTAAAATATGTTCATTGGTTATTTGGCTTCACCCCTTTGTTTATGAGTGACAAAAAGGGAAGAAGAATTCAGGTTTATATATGCATGTTTTATCATGTGTTATGCATATATCTTGTTTTATTGGTATCTTGAGCTTCATTGCATATCTTTATCTGTTTATTAGTTATACATGAGTTAAGGGGGAGCTTCTATGAAGCTTAACTTTAATCCTTGCATATATAACTCCACGAGTTTTTTCATCATCAAAAAGGGGGAGATTGTTGGTCCAAAGGCCCATCGCTCTAGTTTTGATGATGATTAACTCATGTAGTTATAGTACTAATGATCTTATGTTTAATTAGTTTTAGATTTTCTGTCAAGATCTTAGTAGGTGTTTAGCTTCAACAAAGGAGCTATCTCACGTTGATTCAAGAGCTCGCGCGTCAAGATCGCATCTAGCACTCGGTTGGAGTTGAGCTCATTGGATCGTGTTTGGATCATATCGTCTTGAAGATGAGGATCAACAAGAAGACTTCGGTTTGTTTAGTTTGTGTTTAGGTCTTTTGTAAAGATAGATAGTGTTGATATGCTCAAGTTCACGCACACACACACACTCAAGTTTAATATGTTTGGTTTCGGTTTAATCGGTTTTGGATTTCAAGCTCATATATATGGTTTTCATGAATAGATAGAATCAAAACAAGTTTACGTGGTTTAAATGTATACTAGATTTCATCTATATGCATATATGCTTCATATACTTAAAAAAACTTATTTTGATAATACTATTCATAGTTTGGAGTTTTGTACTTAAACAAAATGTATTTTTGAATTCATGTCAAAAATATAGATATATCAATTACACGTGTATTGGATTCTATCCATATACAGCTTCAAAAAGATTTTAAATATCTTATTTTTGTGTTTATACAAGTTTTGGAAAATCGGATTTCCATTTCAAAGTTTAGTTTTAGAAAATACCGACTTTATGTTTAAGCCTAATTTTAATATCACAAAAATGGTTCAAATGTTTGTAATACGTGTTAATTTTTAGTCACATATATTTGTTATTTAAAGATCTTACAAGAAAATATTTTTGTGAAATTAATGTGATTTTATGGGATTTAATTGGCATTAAATAATCTAAGTTTTCAATCCCTAATTACCCAGCCAGACACACTGGCAGTCGACCGGACGGTCGACCGGACCAGTGGTCAGTCGACTGAACCGGTCGACCGATTTGCATGAGCAATGTGCACAGGCCAGCCAAGTAGGCCGGTCGGCCGGGTGGTCGACCGACTGAAAGCACCCAGCTCTCGGGTGCGGCTAGTCGACCGCCAAGCTTGGCGCGGGTGACCGGGCGGTCGATCGGAGGCACAACGGTCAGAAAAATGACCATTGCCTGATCGATCGGGCGGTCGACCGGAAGGGCATTCTGGGCTTTTCCAGATGCCAACATTTAGATTTTTGAGAGGCTTATATATATGCCTTCTCTTGAGCTATTTTAACAAGAATTTTAAGAGCAAAATTTTCCCATCTTATAAGTTTTTTGCAGCAAAATTTTCAAGTGTTTTGGTGGTTAAAAGATTTATCTTTTATTTGTTTTCAAGAGTTGAAAAAATTAAGGAAAATAGAGCATTTGGGAATTTGGTTTTGATCTTCATTTTTATCTTCTTCTAGTATTTTTTTCAAGTATTTTTTTTGTGTTTTGATTTCCAAATACCTTGTTTTCTCACACTTGAGCTATCATCTCTATCCTATTTATAAGATCTTATTTCTGTGAGAATTATAGTTTGTGGTCTATTGTGATCACCAAGGTTGTTTGTGGTCTTTGAGATCACCAAGTTGTAAATCCCTTCTTTGTTTGGGTTGGTCTTCATCCCTCTAGTGTAGAGGAGATTATTGGTGTTGTTTGGATTTGGGCCTATTCCTCTAAGTGTAGAGGAGGTTGAGCTTAGGATTTGTGATTATCCCTCTTGTGTAGAGGTGATTGTGGTGGAGTTTGGCTTTGAGCCCTTATCCCTCTTTGTGTAAAGGTGATTGTTGTTTGGCTTTGTGCCTATCCCTCTAGTGTAGAGGTGATTGTTGTTTGGCTTAGTACCTTATCCCTGTTGTGTAGAGGTGATTGTTATTTTGACTTTATGCCTTGCCTCTTGTGTAGAGGTGGTTGTCGGAGAGAGGGGTTGTGCACTCCTAAATTTGTATTACCAAATCCTCGGTGGAGGTTCCCTGTGTGGCAGATCCTGTATGGACATATAGTGGAAATCCTTCTGTGTGAAGGCGGGGATGTAGAGCAGTTGCTTGAACCTCAAAACATATCTTGTTGTTTGCGATTGATCCACTGTCTCTTAACTCTCTCCCTCTTATATCTTGCATTGATTCATATTGCTCATATCATATTAATATATATATATATATATATATATATATATATATATATATATATATATATATATATATATATATGCTTGGTATTGTTTGTGTGCCCATACTTGTGTTGAACCAAGAGAGCTTCATATAGCACCTCAACTCTTATTTAGAGGAATTTAGAGGAGTTAGTCCAGAGCCCATCACCAGGAATTCGGCTACACTCTTTGGCTACACATAGTGTGTTACAATTAGTTTTTAATTCCGCATCATTTGTTATTAGATTAGCCATACACCTATTCACCCCCCTTAGGTGTATTTTCAATTGTCAACCACCCTACCAGTATCCAGCTTCATATACTCCTCCCAAGCAACCATTAGAAGAATCAATTGACTAGGAAAAGAGGATGGAAGCCTTAGATGAGCTTGAGCGACGAATTCAAATTTTAGAAGACTCAAAAATCCATCAAAATTTACAAATCACAGATCCTTACTCTATTTTTCAAGAAGAACGTACCGACTTAGAAAAGAGTATGGAATCCATGATTCAATCCCAAAATGATCTGCTCGATATGATAGAAGCAAGACTTAGTAGATTGGAAAATATGCGTAGGAATAAGGGAACTCTCCCTATCCGATCTTTGATTATTCTCTACACTTCTAGCCATATCGATGAAAACCAAGAATCATGGTATCTTGAAGACTTTGTCCAAGATTTAATTTCATCATAAAATCTTGAACTTGATCAACATCAACCCATTGACGAATTGGCAAGTTTTCATTTTTAATGAGATTGAACTTGATTATGAATGTGAACCCGATCCCCAACTTTATGATTCAGTTTTCGTCTTCGAATCTATGTTGACTCTGGTATTCTTACTCAATTTGAATCAATTTTCTGAGCCAACATTTATTCCAGTACCCATAGATCTAGAAATGGAATCACCAATTTTGGATAGTCAAATTCCATTGCTGGGAAAAGAATGTGAATTTCAATTCTTGGACTTTGACTCAACTCTTGAACCAATAACTCTTGAAGCCAAGTTAATTTTCTCGAGTTAGTATTAGTTCCTAAACTTATCATTCTTGAGCCCAAGTCAACCATTCCACAAAGTCACATTCTTTTGTTGGACATAGTATAGACCATGATGACTCCGTGATGATTTTTCAAGACTGGTCATGTATAGGGTGTAAGTTTCACGATAGGATCTTTCATGATCCTATTCATATTGGGGACTGTAAATATGTAAATAAAAAAGAAGTCAATAAAGGTGGGTTCCGTGAATCACCATATTATCTTGATTGGGTAGCAACACTTGACCCGATCAGACCGCCACCAGAACCACCACCATAAGGTAATATTTTTCTTCCCTTTCTTCTTTTTTCATGCATCTATTCATTAATTCATACATTGAGGACAATGCATGAGATATGTGTGGGGGAGGGTTCTAACATAACTTAGGTTTTCTTTTTTATTTAAAAATATTTTTAAAAAAATTTATTAACATTATTCTTTACTTTTAAGAACTTTTAAAATAGAAACAATATTTTGACATATTTTTTGTAAGAAATTAAGTCAATTTGAAGGAATAGGAGAATCATAATTAGGATTTCTATACTTGGTCAAATAAAATTATTTGTTTGATTTCCAAGGTTAGGAAGAAAATTTGAAAAAGTACTTTAGTTTTGATTTTTACCTTGATGATATATGCATGCTTTATACACTTACTCACTTAGGGTTCAAAAATAAAGGTTCTTATGCCTTATTAAAAAAAGAAAAAGAAAAAGAAAAAGAAATATATATATATATATCCTCTAATTAAGTTGGGTATTTGTGCCTTATAAAGTATAAGTATTCATGCCTAAAGGCAGTTCAGATAATAAAATCCTTAGTTTTGTGGCCTTATTTACTCGAGTCCTTAAGTGCTTGGGGTGTTTTTCGCACTCGGTGCCCTAAGATCGTTTGTTTTGGGAGTCACTGATTAAAGGCTCGTTACATGGGTAGATTAGAAATCCTAATAGAACTAAGGAATAATATCACCAAAAAAATAAATAAAAGAGAAAAAATAATAAGGTATAAGATTTAGAGTTAAAGAAACCCACGTCAAAATTTCACGGTCACAAAGGTGCATATGACTTAGGATAAAATAATAGATTAGATGAGAAATACAGTTTGGCTCTTTACTTTGATTGATAATAAATTTTTGAATAGAGAGTTAGGAATTAAAAATTAGGTTTTCCTATAACTTATAGATTACTTGAACTCTTACAATAATACTTCAAATATTTTTTTCTTTCAAAATGCTTTTCGAAAATACTAACTCTTTATTTTTCTTTCTTTATGGGTTTTGTGGGTGTAATCCACTGAAAACCCTCACGAGATAAAACTTGTCCTCTAGAGAGAACCTAGAGGTTTAACAGCTTGTTGCACAAGCTCAGTGCAATCGCGTGACCTGCGAAAGTGGTCTAATAATCTTTGGTTTAGTTTTGTTGTTTTGTTCGAGGACAAGCAAAAGATAGGTATTGGGGTGTGATCGGTCACCAATATTGCATAATTATTATCACATTCTCATACTTATTATATAGTAAACTTTGTTTTTAATCCTATTTATTTTCTAATTTATATGCATGCCCATTGCTAAAGGAAAGGGAAGAGAAATGAGCCTAAAAGCCCATCAAAATTCTGATTTAATTTAGAATTAATTCAAAATTAGAAGATCAGGGCAGATCAAGGCAAATCAGGGAAGATAAATCGGTCAAAAATTGGTTAGAACAAATCTTTACAAATCCATTAGTTAAAGCCAAAGATCAATGGTCGTTTCGTCAAATCCAGGAGCTGAAACGGGAAATCCAGAACCAGATAAAGGGAAATCGCAAATCTAGGAGCTGTCCCCCCCGGGTGTGGCCACCTGGCCACACCTGGGCTGCAGAAATGCTGCCAAAGCCGCATTTTCATGGCTTTCTTGATTCAGTTGGGGAGTGTTTGCTCCCCCTATCTTCGTACGCTCCTCCCCGTTGGGCTTTTACCCATAAATACTGGGTTTTCAGAAACTACAGGGAATGATCAAGCAGAGATAGATTTTAGGCTAGTTTTTCAATCTTTTTAGTGTAGATTTTTATTTTTCTTTTCATGTAATTTATAGTTTTTTTATGTAACTGAGAGGAGAGACGAGTTTCATGGAAGAATGAGAGCAAGCTTGTACTGAGGGTGACACCGGTACAAGTAAGTCTTTTCTTTCATTATTTTTTGAATCGAATCGAAGTTTCTTTTTCTTCTTTACACTTATTTTCATTTACTGTCCTCTGATATGTTGCAATCCAAGTGAATCTAATAGCCTCAAGACTGCTTGGCCATTGCAAGTGCCCTAATGGCCTATGGTGATGAAGAACCATTCTTTTGTTAGTTTAGCTTGCCCTTTTCTTCATAGTATAGAACGATAATGGGGAAGGTCCTACACGTCATACTTGATCACCTTCAAAGACCAGGTAAGTCGTAGCTACAGATCCGAGGTATATGAGCACTGAAGAGATAAGTAATTTTTAGGTTTAATTTTCTTTCTTTTCTTTTAACTTTTATTGTAGATCACCAAACCACAATCTCCCAACTCTTTTATCACTCTTTTCAATTTCTTTGTATATTTTCATTTTTTATTTTCTCCACCTTCTCAATCTACCACTTTCTTCCTATCTTTAACTTTAACCTATTTTCATTTTCTTTTAAAGAACTAAAAGAAGATCTTTAACCATTCTTTGTAACTTAAAGAGAACTAGCTAAACATCTTCCATCGTTAGTCCCTCCTTGTGGATCATGACCCGCTTAGCCACTTACTATAGCGGTAGTATTGAGTACTTGCACATTCTATTTTTAAGTTCTAAAATTCTGTATTCTTGTGTGCATGTAATACCTCAATCGCAGCTCTAGTATGCTGACCTTCTAGGAGATTATGACCAATAGGCAGTTTGAGTCTGACACCCGTATCGCATTGAAGAAACCCGACTTCTTTTTGGTGTTGCCATTACTGAAGACGACAGGATCTTGTATGACGGAGACTACAAATGGCTCCGCCAAATCGGGGATAGGAGGTTTTTTCTTCCCAACATGGAGAGATGTACCCCTTGGTGTATCTGCAGCACATGTCAGCCGCGCAATAGAGTGGGACCTGTCTACGTCTATCTCTGGTATGTCCCTTAGCAAACTGGGCGTAAATAAGCTTACGCTGCTGGTCACGGGAGAGATGTATTCGAGCTACGTCTCGGGCTGGTTAGGGCTGAGTACCTGATTGGGGAGACCCCTCAATTAGCCACCACCTTCATCAATCAATTCCTGAAGGTTAGGGGTGACTTTCCTACCGATTTTCGTCCGCTCGGGTGGGTCCACTCTTCGGACAAGTCATGGTTGGGCAAGATGGTAGGCTTTGTTCTCACAAAGCTCTAGGATTTGTTGAAGCAGGCGGGATTGTACCAGACTGTTAGGGCCATTCAATATGGCATCCCGCAGAGTTCTCACCCCTTTTACGGTGCCTTGGAGCGTTGCAATCCTCTAATGGGCACGTTCTTTACCCCGGTTGGAGAGATGGGGTTCGCTCTCCATGAGTTATACGAGGTTTTAGGGCTAGTGTTAGAGATGCTCCGTATGAAGAGTATGTCCCGACAACCGAGGAGTTTCACTTACTAAAGAAGGTGGATTTTCAGGTGTACGAGACTTACTGGGAAGTGTTATGCCACTTCCACATCTGTGGGCAAACGACTAACTGGAGGAATAGGGGCATTAAGCAGATGTCCTGGGTGAGCTACCTTTTCAATGACATAAATGATAAGTCAAACCCAGTAACCTGCCTGGCACCTAGCACTGATGAAGAGATTACTGAGAGGATCAGTGCCCCCACAAGCTCGTACACGATGGAATCTAACGAGGATATTCAAGCCTGACACAGTCTTTGAAAGCTTTCACCATCAGGCTAGGATCCCGATATTTGACCGGTCTCGATTAGTGGGCTTCCTCATGTTGTGGCTGAAGCGTTGCATGGTACCAACGCTGCCGAACGAAGTGATTATCGCCAATGTGGTATACCCGACGGTTCTGTTAGCACATGGGAAGCCAATATCTCTCCTTCAAGCCATGATGGCCGGCATCCAGAGTGGCTTGCGAGCATTGACAAAAACCCTGTGTCAAGTGAAGGCTGTTGTAGACTCCTAGGGCAGGCAAGTGGTGGACTCGAAGGGGAGACCGGAAGTGAGGACTCCAAATCCCAGAGTCGAGCATCCTTACACATACCTGATGGCCTAGTACGTCATACATTGCCCATCGCTGATGACGGCGGTGTCTCCCTCAAAGGGCTTCACCCCTTTTGTGCAGTGGTTGGAGAGTTCGAGCTGGTCGCAGTATTATATATTCTGTGCAGCTTGAACTATCAGCTCGGTCGATGCTTCCTTGAGATCTCTGGTGCGTCATACGGGGACAAGTTTGTCGATCTTGCAGGCCCAGACAAGTTCACACGGCTACCATCTAGAGTTTTCTGGTGGCTAATCAACATCCGACCCGGATACTTGGTCTTTTGGCAAGGTAATTCATGCACAATCGAGCCTTACATGCCCAGCTATTTTGCTAGGTAGTTCGGTTATGATTAAATTTATATTGGCAACCCCAACACTGGCCTTCATTTCAGTGGCAACCTATTTGAAGGTACCCGGGCGTGATATTACAGTGTAGCCCGGGGTGGACAGGGGCCATCTTCGGCCTACCTCACAGGATGCGTAATTGTTATACAAGCCACGGCTTCTACACATGGTACTTCAGTGCTAGTAGGGTACCTGGCTTTAGAATGAATACTTCTTGTATCAAAAGTATTAAGGCATCATATAATAAAGTCAAGTCAGGTTCCAAGAGCCACATGTGAGGGATGAGCGAGTACCAGGAGTTCGAGAGGGAGGCTGAAAAGAAAGCCAAGAAAGAGACTGACAGAATAGAGGCAGCTTTAGGATCGGGGTCTGGAGCAGGAGCTACAGAGGAATACCCTATTCGGAGGACTCGACACGCTGTGTCCAAGCGTCCTCGAGCCTCTGCTTCCCAAGGCGAGCCCAGCCTAAAGAAGGTAAGAAAAGGATCTGAGGCTGCAGTTTCAGCCCATATGCCTGAAATAATTCCTTCCGATACTGAGGAGCGGGAGGAGGAAGAGGAAAAAGAGGAGGCAGTCCCGGCTCTTCGTCCCCGAGGTTTGCACAGCAGGGGTCCTACAGTCTTGGCGGAGGCAGAGTCTGCAGGCCAGTCCATCATGGTTGAAGGGGTTATGGTTGCAAAATGGCCTGAAGAAGTGACAGAAAGGGCCGAAGTTGAAATTCTATCTCAACCAGAATTTTCAATTCGGTCTGCAGCTTCTTTGACCCAAGAAAGAGGGACGGAGGCACAACATCTAGGATCTCCTAGTGTTTTGATGCCTACTTCTCGAGTTGTGTAGCCTAGCCCTACCACCAGGGTTCACAGTGGCAAAGCCCCAATCACTGAGGCCTCCTTGGTTCAGGTGTCATCTTCGTCGTCTGAAGATCACAACGACTATTTGGGGGACAAAGTTGACTTCGGCGATGAACCCGCTCTTCCTGACACTAGCAAGTTTTCACATATTTTAGAGGAAGAGATGCAGATGATGTTCCTACAATGGTTCTGCTATTGGGAGAGATCACTGCAACTGAAGGTATTTATTCTATCCCTCTTAATTATTTTCCCATTGAGTTGGGCAAATGTTTATCATTTCATTTGAATCTCTTCTACATGAGTGGCTACCGGTGTTGAGGCTGCAACCTCCTCCCATATTAAGGAAATGATCAACGAACTGGTCCAGCCAGAGAGCCTTGAAGTTTCTGGTACTGGAATGATCTTTGAGAATATAACCACCGTGACCGGGCGAACCCTGATCCTAGAGTAGCCTGCGAAAGGATCTACCATTTTGGATCCTCAGTATGGTAAGAGAATAAAGATTGTCCATTTACTCCCATTCTCATCGTTATTGCTAACAACGATGTTATGATTGCAGAGAGTACCGGGCTTGCTCAAGTGGAAGAGCCCGTGGCAAGCACAAGCGCAGAGGATAGCGTACTTCAAACTTCAATAGCTGAACCAAATATTATGGAGTTTATCCCTGCGGTTGTTACTTTAGAGGCTACCACAATAACAGTCCTGAAGGTTCCATTCATGACCTCGGCGTTGACAGAACCTGCTGTTAGCCTCATCTCTGCACCAAGTGAGATGGCTCCCGCCTCTACGGGCATGGTACGCACAATCATAGAAAGGGGGTCCGAGAGTGTACCAACAGAGCTGGCTCCAGCCATGGACATCATGGAAGAATTGGCATATCAGATGGTATAATAATTCTTCACCTCCATGAGGTCCTGCATCGAATTGGTTCTTTTCAAGAGAAGTTCCTTTGAGTTTGCCCGATACTTCTTGGAAACCAGATTAAGAACATCCGTTATACTGGAAGCTCAGAGCAAGCTAGGGCATATTTGAGCTAGTCAAACAGCTGGGGATATACTTGAAGGAAGTAAGGACCCTGAAGAAGGCTAGTCCAGTGGACGTGGCTTGCCTGATGTTGAATAAGCTTCTCACTACTCAGGAATGCCAGAGGAAAGAGATATAGGAGCAGATGGCTGAGGAGCCCCGTCACCTCAATGACTTCCAAGACAGCTATCAAAGATTGGTTGATGACTCCAGAGAATCTGAGGTCATCACCAAGGATGCAGAGCAAGTTATAGCCACTGCTCGGCTGCTATTGCCAAGGCGCAAGTCTTGATTTTGGTAAATGAGCAGAAATTTGCTGCTGCCAGAGAAAGGCTGGAGGAACTGAGGCTGCCATGAAGCGGGTCCAAGAAGATCTTACTGCGCGTTCTTCCAAGCTGAAATCTCTTCAAGCACAACTGACTATGAAGAAATTTTTATCAAAGGAAGAATTAAGGGTTCAAGCTTGGGCAAAGGTTGAGAAGGCATGCCAGCGTGAGATGCAGCACCTTTGGGACCGGATTTATTTTTTCACTGAGCGGGATTAGCCCTCCTCCTTTTGTATCTCTCTTTTTTTTGTAACACTCAACATATTAAATAAGAGAGTGTTTGTATCACTTTTATCATTTTGATATAAATAATAAAAGTTATCAGATTTTGTTTCATCTTTATTCCTTCTTTGTGTTTGAGAATCAGACGAACTCATTGTTTGCGTAGGAGAATGTATCTCTCATTGACGCGGCACTTGACCAATGTGGAGCGCAATCCTTAGCCATTTGCTGTGACGTGGCTATGAGTTGCAGAGAAGAAACTCAAGCAGCACAGAGTCTGTTGGTGAGACGCAGCCCAGAATTGTAGGGGAGATGCAACTTTAAGTTATTGAGAGATGCGACTCTGAATTGTTTAGAGGATGCGGCTCTGGATCGTTGAGAGATTCGGCTCTGATTTGTTGAGAGACTTAACTCTGCATTGTCAAAAGAACGCGGCTCTGATTCATTTAGAGGACGCGGCTCTAGATTGTTAGGAAATGTGGCCCTGAACTCTTCAACTTGTTAGAGGCGACGCGGCCCTTGGTTCATGGAAGGACGCAGACTTCAAGACGCGACTTGGATTGTTAAGGACGCGGTCTTTATTCTATTAAGAAAATGCAGCCTTTGGTTTGCGAAGGGGCGCAGACTTCAAAACGGGGCCCTTGAAATGTCGCATGCAGCTTATGGAGACGCGAAGATCTCCCTGAATCTTTCAAGGCAAAGTCGGTGTTGATGGTTGGGGACGCGTCTCATTGCGACTTCCTGGAGCAAGAATCCACGTGTCTCACCTAGACTGGATTTGATATTCACATAGAGAATTAAGACTATTAATTGGTTTTTAAAAATGACTTTGATTTTTATGCTGTTAATTAATGGCCATTAGCGAGCCTATAAATAGGCTATGAGCCTCTTAACAGTCATTCATCTTGACCGTTTTTCTTCGCGGGCATGTGCTCTGAAGAATTCCATCTTGACTGTTTTCCTTCAATGGCATGTACTATGAAGAATTTTCAAAGTTCTTTAAAAGAACCCAAAGTTTTGATGCTTTCTTGCAATCTTCTTTGAAGATTATCACTGTTAAGTGATTAGAAAATCAAAAAGCATTCTTTCAAGTGCTTTATGGCCATGTCTTGACGGATGATGTTCAACCTTCAGAGAACTTTTCTTCACATAGGAGATGGCCTTTTCCATGATAAGGCTCTGTTTCTTTGAAGGTCTGTCATCGCTGGTTATGAAGACATTTTGTCTCTTGATCTCTTCCTAAAACTTCTGATAACCTCTTTCTTGAAGTTTAGACAGTCGACTTAAGATCCATGAGTTCATGTTCTGTAAACGCGATCCTCACATTAATTGATGAAACGCGAGCTTGTTGACTTCTAAGTCTCAAGTTCTTCAGACACGAGCATGGTGAACTCTGCATTTTGAAGCCTTAAATGTGAGCTTTTGCATATAAGACTCGCGTCTGGAGTTCATGATTTAAAAAATTTTAAGACTTGCGTCAGAGCCTTTAATATCTGCCTCGCATTTTGATCATCAGACGTGAGTCTAGTGTTAGGCTGTGCATTTAGATCCATATTTTCTGTCCTTGCAGAGCATGGTAAACTCTACGACTTGAAGCTTTAAACACGAGATTCGCGTATAAGACTCGCGTTTGAATTTCATGACTTAAGACCCGCGTCTGTGCCTTTGGGTCCATATTTCCTGCCTTTGTAGAGCATGGTAAACTCTGCGTCTTGAAGTTTTGGATGCGAGATTCGCGTATAGGACTCGTGTCTGGAGTTCATGACTTTAGACCCACTTTTGTGCTTCTGGATTCATGTTTTATGTCTTTTGTATAAATTTAATCCTTGAATTTTTTTGCAGGTCTTGGCCATATCGATGGTGCTGGTTCCAGTGTTTTTGTCGCGTCCATTGAAGAAGACATGAAATGACCAGCTTGTTCGATTGGGGACCGCGTGAGAAGTCAGAACTCCTGTCCAAGGATGAGAAAGATCCACACGGTTCTCAAAACACATCAAGACATTATTGGACATGATGCACCAGAAAAGTCTCAGATCCTTCCTGATCACAATGAGCATGGCGCATTTGAAGGTCATGGGAAAAAGGACGTCACCAGTAAGGTCTCGGATCCTCCCTTCACCAATTTTTTTTAAAGAAGTGACAGCAACGAAAATCCCATGCTCATTAGATGACTTTCTAGTGGTAGAGTTTCCCACTAAGTTAAGGATTACGGCCTTGTGAAGACCCTCACACTAGTTGGTTGGGTGAAATCAGAATGCTCCATTGTATTTCGACCTCAAGAAACACCATTGTACTCAAAAGGAGAGGAAGTTGATCTGCTATTTTCGGCTATAGTCAAGAGGATGAACTTTTTGTATCTTCAATATTTCAAGGAGTGAGTGCAACCATTCGCTAAGCAAGAGGGACTTCTTTGTACGCTTTTATTATAACAATCAATCTTATTAGAAAAGAGAGCATTTTGTCTCGCTTTCATATTTTTGAATATCAATATAAGGGACACTTTTCTGCCTTCTTATTTATCTTGACTTAATTTTTGCATTGAAAATCAGACAAGTGAAAGTGATTATCTTTGATATGCTAGAAATGTAATATTTTAACTTAGGAAGTCAAAGTTGAAAATTTTCATTTAAGGAATTTAAAAAGGTTACTGTCAGAGGTGTGATGTTAATTTGACAGGAGTGGGATAGGTTTTATGGACTTGCCAATCTATGGATGAGAATGACAAGTGAAGTTTTCACTCCGTGGAGGATTGTGATTGAGTCTTCATCAGAGATTTAGTATTAACGTAAGTAAGACTCGACTGGAGATTAGTAAGAACACCGTTAAAGATGAGATATTAAACTAACAGTGATTTCAAGTGGACCTGCCATTCTATTGATGAGAACGAGTAAAACTAGACCCGTCGGGGATCTGAGAATATCTTTACCGTCAGAGGTGTGATATTAACTTAACGGATTAGATTGAATCTTGTCAGAGGTATGATATTAACTTGACAAGGATGTGAGCTAGAGGTATAATGTTAACTTAGCTTCACAAGAATTTCAGTTTCATTTGGAAAAACTGAAGATACCACTGTCATGGTGTGGTGTTAAACTTAATAGTGGATGTAATGCTAGAGGTATAATTTTAACTTAGTATTGGTCATCTCGACTTCGATATGGAAGTTCGAGGGAAAGTCATAGTCATAGGTGTATTGTTGAACTTGACAATGAACTGAATGTTAGAGGTGTGATGTTAAACTTAGCATCGCTCGTCTCAACTTCGATATGAAAGCCTGAGGAAAGCGACTATCATAGGTTTAATGTTAAACTTGGCAGCAACTTGATCACTGTTAGAGGTGTGATATTAAACTTAATAGTAATTTGTTAGAGGTGTAGTGTTAACAAGACAAGAGTTGATTTGCGATATGAACAATTTTGAGGACTTGTCATTCTATTAAGGAGAATTGACAAGTGAAGTTTGAAATATCAGAGGTGTAGTATTAACTTGACAATTTTGAAGACTTGTGACTTCATGCAAGGGAGCGACAAGTGAAAGTTCGTACTCGCTGGGGAGTATTGAAACTTTTCACAATTAGAGGTGTAATGTTAGCATAGCAGTGATTGAGCTTGTGGACCTACCGCTCCATGGGAGGGAATTGGTAGGAGACTTTGATGGAAAATATATTGAAATGTCGTAATATTAATGTGACAAACATTAATTTTCTAGGGGCATGAGAGGTTTGCCGTTAGAGGTGTAATGTTAACATAACATCGGAGAGATTTTGAGTGGGTATTTAGTGAAATTTTGTCATCAGAAGTTTAATGTTAACTTGACTGACTTTACTAGGGATTGAATAAAATGGCTTGTCAGAGGTTTACTATTATTGTGACAAGTCTATGCTCATTTCACCGGAGAAGATGAGTACAGGTATTTTTTGTTGTCCTACCATTCCGTGGGAGGGAATCGGTAAGAAATTTTGGAGATGAAATAGAATAAATTGTAAAAGGTGTAATATTAATTTGATGAATCCTATGGGGATTGAGAAAAATAGCTTGCCAGAGTTTATTATTACGTGACAAGTCTGTGCTTATTTCGACGAGAAAATGACACAGGTATTTTTGTGGTCCTACCATTCCTTGGGAGGGAATAGGTAAGAGATTTTGGAAGAGAAGACGGAACAAAGTCCCTTAGAATTTTAGCAAACCCTCAACTATCAACGGATTTGGTATGCCTTTACTAACTACCATTTTAGTTGGGCTAGCCATGCTATTCCCCTCAGCATGATGAATTGTCGAGGTCTTATATTGACTTAAAAGTCAACATTTTCCTCTATCCTTAGCCGTCAGAGGCATCAGATGTTCATAGATAAACTAGAGTAGAGTAACAAGGCTAAAACTAAAGTTTCGCATTTTGTCTTTTCTTCGATGTTTACATCTTGCATCATGATGTAATCATTGTTCGGTCGGCTCGACAATGATCTACCGTAATGTGATCAATTGAAGAAAGAAGCTTTTCTTTGGTACTCTTCCAAACATCTTGGATCTGAAAGTTTTTGATCAGAGGTGTAATATTAAGTTGATCATGAAAAGAATCCCGTTAAGAATAGTACTTCTTCAAGAATCTGCCATTAATCGGCATCATGAGCGTATCACCATCTGGGGTTATAAGGTGGTATGCTCCATTTGAGTAGATTGACTCTACTACAAATGGTCCTTCCCATTTGGGCTGGATCTCCCTTTGGTCTTATGCGGTCATCACCATGGGTCTTTTGACAGCTAATACAAGGTCACCTTTCTTGAAAGTTCGCTCCTTGACTTTCTTGTTGAAGGCTTGGAGCTTAATACAGCTCGATTTGTTGTTGAGCTTGTAGGCATTTATCATCCAAAGCTTCCAGCTCCTGGAGTCGCAGTCGATGCTTCTCCTCATTTGTCATCTCTGTTATCAAGGCAACGCGTAGAGATGGGATCTGGATTTCTAGTGGGAGTATGGCATCATACTTGTATACCAAAGAGAATGGTGCAGCTTTCATCGGGGTTCTCACTGTTGTGCGATAAGCCCATAAGCATTCACCTAACTTAACATCCCAGTCACGTTGGCTTTTCGAGACAAATTTCTTGAGAAGTTTCCCAGTGGTCTTGTTAAAAGCTTCTACAAGGCCATTAACGGCTGGATAGTATGCCATTAAAGATACATTCGGATGCTGAACTTGTTGCGGAATCTTTGGAAGGCTTGACTGACGAACTGAGGCACATTATCATGGACAATCCGTCAGGGCACGCCTAAGCGGTAGATCACATAATGTTTAATGAACTTGATCACGTTAGATGTCTTTACCTCTCTTTAGGGGATAGTTTTAGCCCATTTGGAGAAGTAATCGGGTATGGCTAAGATAAACTGATATCCTTTGGATGAAGGTGGGTTGATAGGACCAACCACGTCTATTCCTCATATCTCAAATGCCCAGGAAGAAGTTGTAGGGCAAAGATGTCCTGGTGCCTAGTGAACTAAGTCACCATGGATCTGACAGGCGTGGCATCGCTTAGCATAAGTGATGGTGTCAGGGATCATCTTTGGCCAATAATACCTAAGTCTTCAGAGTCGATCTGTGAGCTTTGGACCAGGTTGTTGAGCTTCATATATACCGTCATGAGTCTGAGTGCCTCATGTGCTTCTTTATGTGATAGGCAGTTGAGGAGGATTCCATCATGCTATCGGCAATATAGTGTTCGTGTGATCTCATTGTTGTAGAATTTAGGGGCTTTCCTTTTAATGGCAGCTGCCTCTTGAGGGTCATCAGGTAAAATGTCATACAATGTGCAATCGATATATGGGAATCATCAATCCCAGAGTTCTGGGCTTACTGAAGTCTCTAGGGTTTTTTTGACTTGAAGGTCTCATGTTGGCTTTTGGTTGTCTTCAAGGGTGAATCTTGGACAGTGCAAGTCATGGCTGTAGACGAGTAC
Source organism: Agave tequilana (assembly GCA_038442645.1). Lineage (NCBI taxonomy): Eukaryota > Viridiplantae > Streptophyta > Magnoliopsida > Asparagales > Asparagaceae > Agave > Agave tequilana. The sequence continues at coordinate 55,254 of JAVJIF010001582.1, forward strand.
TTTCTCTGCTGCTCTGGCTGAAGAGCCAAGGAAGCAGCAAGAGATGCCAGAGCATCTGCATGCACATTTTACTGGTGAGGTACATGATCGATGTAGAAGTTTTTAAACCTTTCTGCCATGTGGATAGTTGTGTTGTGATAGGGTGCCAAGTCTTCATGTCTGACTTAATTACTCCCCGTGAACCTGATTGACGATGAGCTTTGAATCACCATATGGTTCGAGATTTTTAATGCCAATCTCATCAGGAATTTGCATCCCGATCAAGAGAGCATTGTATTCTTCTACATTGTTGGAACATGGCTAAGTTAATGAGAATGCACGAGGGATTACGTAGTTCTGTGGGGAGACAAGTACTACCCCCACTCCTGCTATGATATTTCCTCAAGAACCAGTTCTTCATGCACCATCGAAGAAGAGTTACCACACCTATCCTTCGAAATATGTCTGGGTAAAGCAAACTTCAGCGGCCTCGTCTGGGAGGTCTTCATAAAGTTTGGTCATCCTTGGATCTGAATGTTTAGCCAAGAAATCTGCCATTGCCTGTCCCTTCAGAGCTTTTTATGGCAAGAATTCCATCTCATATTGGGAGAGCAACATGGCTCATTTCACCAATCGACTATTCAGTGATGATGGCTTCATCATAAGCAATCTTAAAGGATTGATTTTTGATATGACGTGTATGGTTTGGCCCACCAAGTAGTGTCGCATCTTCTGGACAGCAAATACCAGCACCAAGCATTCTTTTTCGATCGGGTTGTATTAATGTTGATCAGTCACATATATTGCATATATATTGTCACATTACCATGTTTATTATCTAATAAATCCTATTATTAAAGTCTTATTTTTCTTTATAAAATGCAGGCCTATTGCTAAAAGAAAGGGAAGAGAAACAAGCCCAAAAGCCCATCAAATTCTGATTTATTTAAGAATTAATTCAAAATCAGAAAATCAGGGCAGATCATAACAAATCAAAGAGGTTGAAAACCGGTTAATTTGATTTTATAAATCCAAATCGGTTAGCTTGAGAATCACCAAAGATCAGATTCGAATCAAAGCCAAACAGTGAATCCAGCCAGAGAAAGGGAGCCAAATCCCACGCCAGCCTGATCTCCACCAGGATGTGGCCATTTGGCTACATCCTAGCTGCGGATCCGCGGCCAAATCCGTGGATCTGCGGCTTGTTGGTGGAGATAAGGGGAGCGTTTGCTCCCTTTATCTCTTCACTTCTTTCTCTCTGGGTTTTTACCTATAAAAGGTAGGGTTTTGTACTGAAAAAGGGACCAGAACTTAGCTTTAGTTTTTCTCTTTATTATTTAAGGTTTAGGCTCTTTATTAGATAGTATAGAAGTTGTATCTTTGTTTTATAATTTGTAGTTCAGTTCAAATACCAGTGAGAGGGAATTGAGCGATTGTAATCTGAAGATTGAAGTGACATCAATAAAAGGATCAAGATTTCTCTTCTTCCACTCTAATTTATGGATATGTTTTGTTTAAATTACATGTATTATTTTTTATCTTCCATGAGTAGCTAAATTCATTTTCTGGGCACACTATTATTGCTTTCTCCGATCCCTCTTCTTTTTGAATGGTTTTGATGAAAAGACCCAATGAATCATTTGCATGCCTAAACTAAAGCTTTTCTTCTTTGAAATTGTTCTTAAAGGCACATGAGGATGGGTTTGGATTTCTAAACTTCTCTTGCTTTTAAAAACATCTCTTGAACTTGTTTTTATTTCATACTTGAAATACTTGGTGATTTAACATTCAACTCAAGATGATTTTATAAAGAAAAGAGTTAACTTTTTGAAACTATCTTATTTGCCTTGCTTAAAACTTTATAAAACTCAAGCTTAATTTTTTTCCTATGAACAAGTTAAGGCACTAAGAATTTCAAGAGAAGAACACATCGTTGAGTAGTGAGATAGTGAGCCCAGATCTTCTTCTTATATTAAAAAATAACAAATCACTCTTTAAGCTTTATAAAAAATCACCTTGTTCCAAAACCTTCTCTAAATTTGCAATTTTTCTTTTAATCATTTCCCTTCTCTCCATTCTCTTTTTCAACTTAAAAGAAAGACACCAACTTCATTCTTTGTTACTTAACAAAAATACCGAAAAGCTTCTATCGCATTTATCCTCGTGGACACGACCTGTTAGCCCAAAGCTACACGGTAATTCTTATCACTTTCAATTAACGATCAATTTTTGGCACCGTTGCCGGGGAATTCCAAATCACCCTCACAATAATCCTAACAATTTTTCACATTATCAACAAAATTTTCCCAACCACGTTCCACAACCCTCCTTTCAGAATCCTCAGCTTGAAAGAAGAATGACTGACTTTGAGAGAAATATGGAAAGGTACATGAAGAACCAAGATTCCCTCATACAAACAATACAGAGGCTAGAGGGTCAAATGAGCCAATGAGCCAATCAACAGAATGAGAGGCAAAAGGGTACCTTGCCCAGTCAACCAATTATGAATCCTTGGAATTCTCAACAAGCTCATTTGACTGAGGATCAATCATTGAATCAATATAATGCTATTCATACATTGAGGTCGGGAAAGAAAGTTGATGACCAAGTGTCAACACCACCCAATCCCAGTCAGCACAATCACACTCCAGCATCCACCTCATCTAGTCCAATCCTTCTAAATCTGATGAATCTGAAACAGATAAGTCAACCAGTCAGGTGTACAATTCTATAGTACCAATTCCTATTAGGCTAAAGAACAACAAGCAGAATCCATACATGGATAAAATAATTGAGATCTTCAACCAAGTGAAGATAAATGTGCCTCCAACAAGTCCCATCTTATGTAAAATTTCTTAAGGACATGTGCACCAAGAAGAGAAGACTAATGTACCCAAGAAAGTCTTCTTAACCACTAACATTAGTGAGCTACTGTCGGGTCCGATCCCTGTCAAGTATAAGGATCCGGGTTGTCCCACTATTGCCTGCACTATAGGACAAGCCGAGATTGGTCATGCACTTCTTAAGTTGGGAGCAAGTATCAACCTGCTTCCAATCTCAGTTTATCGACAACTCGGGTTAGGCGATCTTAGTCCAATTCGAGTCACAATCCAACTGGCTGACCGTTCTGTGAAAGTTCCAAAGGGAAAAATTAATGATGTCCTTATCCGAGACGAGGAGTTTATCTATCTAGTTGATTTCATAGTCCTTGAGACACAACCTGTGTCCAATACTAGGGCTCAAACTCCTGTTATCCTAGGACGCCCATTCCTTACTACTGCTAATGCTATTATCAATTGTAAGAATGAGTTTATGAGATTAACCATTGGGGACATGACTAGAGAAGTCATTGTCTTCAACCTAGAAAAACAACCTCGTAAGATAAGAGACTAAACATTTGAGGTAAACTTTGTTAAAAATAATTGTGATGAAGAAAGTGAAGGTATAGAGAATGAGTCTTTGTTTCTTAATGAATTATTTAAGAATGAATGTGATAATCTTGATGAGAAGGCATATGTCAGAGATCCTAATTTTAGAGTACCCTTTAAAAATAAAAATTTGATTTGAATATCTTCACTTTCACTGAGCCAACCAATAATATATTGCAAGAGAATATAATTCAAAAACCTCCGATTGACATACTCTTTGAAAACCTCTTCGAAGAAGAACTCATGTGTTTGGATGAACCAACTAGGAATATTTTGGTTAATTACACACCTCCAGGGAAAGTGTTGCTCTAAATTTTGAAGAGATGTATGCAACTGAGTTAGAATTCCTAGGCATTCATAGTGAGAAAGTTCCAACTAAGAAGTATGGTGGTAATCAATATTTGAATAATGAATGTAAAAATAAGAGGAAGAAAAACCTAAAGAAGGTGAGACTGGGGAGGAAGAGAGCTAAAATGACAAAAAATTTGGTCTCCCCACTATGCCCTATAAAGAGGACCCATTAGAATGATGGGAAGAGAGCTAGAGGGATGAGACCCAAAAAGATCTAGGTGTGGGAGAAACATGATGTTGTACATATTTTTGTATAATATATGCACCTCTTTTATATTTTATTTCATGCATCTATACATTTCTTTTATACATTGGAGACAATGCATGAGATAACTGTAGGGGAGGGCTCTAACATGACTAACTCTAACATGACTAATATAACGGGAAAAAAAGAGAAGAAAACAAAGAAATATATATATATATATTAAAAAAAATCTTTTTGAAAGGTAAGAACAATATTTTGATATTTTTTTTGTAAGAAATTAAGTCAATTTTAAGGAATAGAAAAATCATAATTAGAATTTCTTACACTTAGTCAAAATAAGATGACTTGTTTGATTTTTAGGGTTAGGAAGAAAATTTGTGAAAGTAATTTAGTCTTGATCTTACCTTGATAAAATATACACACTTTATACACTTACACACTTAGGGTTTAAAAACAAAGACTCTTATGCCTTATAAAAGAAAAAAAAGAAAAGAATATATAATATATATCTATGAAAAATAAACAAATCTAATTATTGATTAGCTAGGTGCTTTGGCCTAAGAAAGCCTTAGTATTTATGTAAAAGATAATTAGATAAGTTTGAAATATATATATATATATATATATATATATATATATATATATATATATATATATATATATATATATATATATATATATATATATAAATCCTCTGATTAAGCTGGGTATTTGTGCCTTATGAAGCATAAGTATTCATGCCTAAAAGGGGTACATTTTATAAAAACCCTTGGTTTCGTGGCCTTGTCTACTTGAGTGTTTAAGTCCTTAGGGGTGTTTTCTCACCTGGTGCCTTAAGACTGTCCAGTTTGAGTGTCACCGACTAAAGGCTCGTTACATGGGCAGATTAGAAAGCCTAATAGAATTAAGGAATAAATACCACCAAAAATAAATATAAAAAAGGCATAGGAGTTAATGTTAAAGAACCCTTAGTCAAACTTCACGGTCACGAAGGTGCATATAACTCAGAGTAAAGTAATAGACTAGATGAGAAATACAATTTAACTCCTTACTTTGATTGATGACATGTTTTTAAATAGAGACGAAGTTTAGGAATGAAAAATTTGATATTCCTATAACTTATAGATTATTTAAACTCTCACAAATATACTTCAAATATTTTCTCATTTCAAAATGCTTTTCAAAATTACTAACATTTTCTCTTTCTTTATGGATTTTGTGGGTGCAATCCACTGAAAACTCTCACGAGACAAAACTCGTCCTCTAGGGGTAATCTAGAGGTTTAACGGCTTGTTGCACATGCTCAGTACAATCGAGTGACCTACGAAAGTGGTCTAATAATTGATTAGGATTGGTTTTGATTTTTTTGCTCGAGGGCGAGCAAAAGATAAGTGTGGGGATGTGATCAGTAACATATATTGCATATATATTGTCACATTACCATGTTTATTATCTAATAAATCTTATTAATAAAGTCTTATTTTTTTTATAATATGTAGGCCCATTGCTAAAAGAAAGGGAAGAGAAACAAGCCCAAAAGCCCATCAAATTCTGATTTATTTTAGAATTAATTCAAAATCAGAAAATCAGGGCAGATCATGGCAAATCAGAGAGGTTGAAAATTAGTTAATTTGGTTTTATAAATCCAAATCAGTTAGCTTGAGAATTACCGAAGATCAGATTCGAATCAAAGCCAAAAAGTGAATCCAACCAGACAAAAGGGAGCAAAATCCCACGCCAGCCTGATCTCCACTAGGATGTTTCCATTTGGCCACATCCTGGCCGCGGATCCGCGGCCAAAGCCTCGGATCCGCGGCGTGTTGGTGGAGATAAGGGGAGCGTTTGCTCCCCTTATCTCCTCACTCCTTTCCCTCTGGGTTTTTGTCTATAAAAGGCAGAGTTTTGTACTGAAAAGGGACAAAACTTAGCTTTAGTTTTTCTCTTTGTTATTTAAGGTTTAGGCTCTTTGTTAGATAGTATAAAGTATTATCTTTATTTTATAATTTGTAGTTCAGTTCAAATACCAGTGAGAGAGAGGAATTGAGCGATTGTAATCTGAAGATTGAAGTGACATCAATAAAAGAATCAAGCTTTCACTTCCTCCACTCCAATTTATGGTTATGTTTTGTTTAAATTACATGTATTGTTTTTTATCTTCCATGAGTAGCTAAATTCATTTTTTGGGCTCACTATTGTTCCTCTCTCCCATCCCTCTTCTTTTTGAATGATTTTGATGAAAAGACCCAATGAATTATTTACATACCTAAACTTAAGCCTTTCTTCTTTGAAAGTGTTCTTGAAGGCACATGAGGTTGGGTTTGGATTTCTAAACTTCTCTTTCTTTTAAAAACTTCTCTTGAACTTATTTTTATTTCATACTTGAAATACGTGATGATTTAACATTCAACTCAAGATGATTTCATAAAGAAAAGAGTTAACTTTTCCAAACTATCTTATTTGCTTTGCTTAAAACTTTCTAAAACTCAAGCTTAAGTTTTTGCCTATGATCAAGTTGAGGCACTAAGAATTTCAAGAGAAGAACACATCGTTGAATAGTGAGATAGTGAGCCCAGATCTTCTTCTTATATTAAAAAAACAACAAATCACTCTTCAAGCTTTATAAAAAATCACCTTTTTTCAAAACCTTCTCTAAATTTGCAATTTTTCTTTTAATCATTTCTCTTCTCTCTATTCTCTTTTTCAACTTGAAAGAAAGACACCAACTTCATTCTTTGTTACTTAACAAAAACACCAAAAGCTTCTATCGCATTCCTCCTCGTGGACATGACCCGTTAGCCCAAAGCTACACGGTAATTCTTATCACTTTCAATTAACGATCAGATGTTCAGCTCCGATATTGTTCTACTCATGTAATAGATTGCCTACTCATGTTCCTTATCATTATTCTTAGCTAGTAAAGCCCCTAGAGGATGATTTATAGCTCGAACGTGTATTAGAAAAGGAATTCCTGACACTAGAGCTATAAGGACAGGTGGATGCGTGAGGTACTGCTTGATTTCTTCGAACCCTTGTTGGCAAGCATCATCCCAGATGAATGAAACACCCTTCTTCATCTATTTGGTAAAAGGTTGGCATCGTCCTAAGAGATTTAAGATAAACCTTTGGATATATGCCAGTCGTGCTTGCAATCCTCTAAGCTTTCTAAGATTCCTTGGAGGTTGCATCTCTTGGACGGCGCGGCCTTTCTCTGGGTCGAGGTGGATTCCTTTGGATGTCTCGACAAACCCGAGGAATTTACCGCTGGCTACTCCCAGGAAGGATTTGGTGGGATTCATTATAAATTGATGCACCCGCATGATATCGATTACTGTCTTCAGATCTGCTATGTGATCACCTTTGGCATAGCTTTTCACTGCAATATTATCTATGTAGCACTGCACTGTTTTGAGTATATGCTCGTGAAAAATTACATTCATAACTCTATAGTATGTCACCCTCGCATTCTTCAATCCTAAGGGCATGATAGTACAGCAATACACCCCTAATTATGTCCTGAAAGATGTATGCTTCTTATCGTCAGGAAACATCTTAATTTGATTGTATCCCAAGAATCCATCATGAAAGACATCCGTTCGAACCCACACGTGTTGTTGATCATGAAATCCATGATTGGAAGGGGGAACTCATCTTTAGGACACGCCTCATTTGGATTAATGAAATCAATACAAACCCGAACCTTCCCATTCTTCTTGGTAACGAGAACGATTTTAGCTACCCAATCAGGGTATTGTTCTTTCCTGATAAAACTGAAGTCTATAAGCTTCTTGACTTCCGACTAGATTGCTTTCATTATCTCCGGACAGAACCGTCATTTATGTTACTTAATGGGCTTCACATCCGGATTAATGTTGAGGCGATGCATAGCCATTTTAGGGTCGAGCCTAGCATATCCTCGTAGTTCCAAGCGAAAATATCTATATACTCTCGCACAAGAGATATTAGATCTTCCTTCTCGGGGGTGATAAGCTTTCGCTTATAAATATGGGCTTAGGATTAGCCTCATTTCCCAGATTAATCTGGGTACCTTATCCTCTATGGGTGGTTTGCATTGTTCAAAGCGAATATCTGAGAGAGTATTTAGGTGTTTGATCTAAGGATCTGTATCTGACTGGATCATTTCTTCATCTCCAACTTTCAGGTAGCTTGTTGAAATCATGTTTACCGAAAGTTCTTTGAAGATGTTGCAGATACTGACATCTGACTCCCACGATGACGTGTCTGACGAGTGATTATGGTATAATGACTCTTCAGACTCGAAAGCTGACGGGATTAGAGTTGACACATAGCCCAACCCCCTGCGAGTTCAATGATAATAATCAGAGGCTTTTCTTTTTGGAACGAAGGACTGAAGCAGTGTTCTCCTTCCTTTACCGAAGTTCAAGCCAAGACCACTTGTTAGGTCTTACCCCATGTTCTCCACATTCTGAGTAAATTTGACTCGTAATGAGAGAACTGAGGAAGTTCAGTCTCGCTTTCTGAGTCTTCTTAAGTCATTGGTTTGAACTCGACTCTTCCGAAAAGAACAATTTTTGGCCATTATGTCTTGCTGTAACCTTGAAGAAAGATTCTTGCGCATCACTGATGCTTTGATATACCGTGAGAGATGATCTCACCGGTACATGCAATGATGTCAGGGCATCTATCGCTGACAAGGAGTCATCACCTACATCGGTACTAGTATCTGAAGGCACAGAATCAGAAGCAAACACAGAAAAGTAAGCCAAATCTAACTCTTCATTAATATACCACTCACATGCATCATTGGCGGTGTTATCGACATCGAGCTTATTAATGCTCATTACAAGTGAATTCAGCTCCCAAAGACATTCTTCTTCTGCCTATGGCTCGACATCAGCTTCATTGCCAGAGTCTAGTTCCTCTGATTGGGGATTCTCGTCTCTCCAGAGTATCCTGGTACAAGAGAGAGTCTGTGAAGCAGTTTGATTGACTTAAAACCTGCACAAAATACAGAATTTCAGAACTTTTAAAATAGAGATGTTCAAGTGCTCAATTCTACCGCAATAACAAGTGGCTATGCGGGGCATGATTCACAAGGAGGGACTAGCGATGGAAGCTTTTTTAGTAAATTCTCCTTTAGGTTACAAAGTATGGTTAAAGTTCTTCTTTAGTTCTTTAAAAGAAAAAGGAAAAAATTGAGTTAAAGTTGAATTAGGAAGAAGATGGTAGATTAAGAAGATGGATAAACTGGAAATGATATGTTCAAAGAAATGGAAAAGGAGTGATAAAAGAAGTGGTAGATTGTGGTGTTCTAAACTAAAGAATTAAAAAAAAAGAATCTAAAAGTTACTTACCTTCTTTGGCCAAATGCTTACCTTGAATCTTTTGCAATGATGTTACCTTGAGTGAGGTGATTAACGTATAGCCCATAAGAGTTGATTCCCGTCTCCTCCACATTATATCATCAAGACGTTGCAAGTATGAAGTGATACGGAATGAAACTCAAAATCCATCATCGTGAGCTATCGGTGGCACTTGCAAAGGCAAGCCTCTTTCGATGCTTTAAGACTCACTTGGATAGCAATTGGTACCAAAAGAAGAAAAGTAGAAAAGAAGAAGAAGAATAAAAATAAAGTATATACAAAAGGAAAACTACAGATTCGATTTTATAACAATAAGAGAAAAGAAGAAAATCTTACACCGGTGTCACTCTCAACACAAGCTTCATTCTTATTCTCCTATGAAACTCTGATCTCCTCTGATTTACATAAATTTAAACTGAAAATTACATGAAAAGAAAAACAAAAACCTACACTACAAAAAAAATGGAAAAGTAGACTAAATTCTATCTCTGCATCCTCGCTCCGTGTACGCTCTGAAAATCCCAGTATTTATAAGTAAAACCCAACATAGGAGAGCGTATGAAGATAGGGGGCGCAAACGCTCCCCCTAACTCACCAACAAACCCAGGTGGCCACACCCTGTTGGTGGTATTCCCTGGCGTCGCGCTTTGCTTTTATCTTCAGCTGGATTTGTAGTTTAAGTCCGAGATTTTGACGAAATGGCCTTTTATCTTTGGCTTCAACCGATTGATTTGTAGGGATTTATTCCAACTGGTTTTCAACCGATCTGAACCGACCTGATCTGCCCTGATTTACTGACTTCAAATTAATTCTGATTTAAATCAGAATTTGATGGGCTTTTGGACTCATTTCTCTTCCCTCTCCATTAGGAATGGGCCTGCAAATAAATTAAACAATAATTAGGAAAAAACAGAGTTTACTCTATAATAAGTATAAGAATATGATAATGAATGTGCAATATTAGCGACCGATCACGCCCCTATACCTATCTTTTGCTCGTCCTCGAGCAAAACAACTAAACTATACTAAGAATTATTAGACCACTTTCGTAGCACTGAGCATGTGCAACAAGCCGTTAAACCTCTAGGTTTCCCCTAGAGGACGAGTTTTGTCTCGTGAGGGTTTTCAGTAGATTACACCCACAAAATCCATAAAGAAAGAGAAAAATGTTAGTATTTTGAAAACACATTTTGAAGGAAAAATATTTGAAATATTATTGTAAGAGTTAAGTAATCTATAAGTTATAGGAAAATAGAATTTTTCATTCTTAAACTTAGTCTCTATTCAAAAATTTGTTATCAATCAAAGTAAGGGGTCAAATTGTACCTCTCATCTAGTCTATTACTTTACCCTAAGTCATATGCACCTTGTGACCGTGAAAATTTTGACTAAGGGTTCTTTAACTCTAACTCTTATGCCTTATATATATATATATATATATATATATATATATATATATATATATATATATATATTTGGTGGTATTATTCTTTAGTTTTATTTGGCTTTCTAATCTGCCCATGTAACGAGCCTTTAATCGGTGACTCCCAAACCAAACGATCTTAGGGCACCGGGTGAGAAAACACCCCAAGGACTTAAGGACTCGAGCAAATAAGGCCTCAAAACTAAGGATGTTATTATATGAACCGCTTTTAGGCGTGAATACTTATGCTTTATTAGGCACGAATACCCAGCTTAATCAGAGGATTTATATATATATATTTTTCTCAAACTTATCTAATAATCTTTTGCATAAATACTAAGGCTTGCTTAAGCCAAAGCACCTAGCTAATCAATAATTAGATTTGTTTATCTTATATATATATATATATATATATATATATATATATATATATATATATATATATATATATATATATATATATATATATATATATATATATATATATTAAGTGATAAGAATCTTTGTTTTTGAACCTTAAGTGTGTAAGTGTATGAAGTGTGCATATTTCATTAAGGTAAAGATCAAGACTAAATTATTTTGATAAATTATCTTCCTAACCCTAAATTTTAAACAAATAATCTTATTTTGACCAAGTTTAAGAAATCCTAATTTTGATTTTCCTATTCCTTAAAATTGACTTAATTTCTTACAAAAAATATGTCAAAATATTGTTTCTATTTTCAAAAAGTTTTTAAAAGTAAAGAAAATGTTAAAAAAAATTCTTTTTAATAAAAAGAAAAACCTAAGTTATGTTAGAACCCTCCCCCACACCTATCTCATGCATTGTCCTCAATGTATGAATTAATGCATAGATGCATGAAAAAGAAGACAGGGAAAGAAAATACTACCTTCAGGGTGTGGTTCTGGTGGTGGTCTGATTGGTCAACGAAATGCGGCCCAATCAACTTTGCATGGAATTCTGAGGAAATCACTAGAAATCTCTCTAATATAACCCACTAAAATGATGTATACATGAAAGATTTTTATTAAAAATTTAACCCTAACTAATTTCCAAATTCCATAATTAATTTCGGAGTCAATTTTGTCAACCACCTTGTCCCAAAATAGAGTGTGAAAAGATAGAATGATTGACTTGGACTTAGGACGTACGGGAACTAATACCGGCTCAGGAAAGAAACTTAAGTCAAGTAAAGATTTAGGAGTCGAGATTGGTTCAGGAAGTGGGTCCAAATCAAGAAGTTGAAACTCATGTCCACACTCGTTTTCCCACAATGGAATGTCACTTAATATTGGTGATTCAAGTTCAAGAATGACAGGTGTGGGAATTGAAACTGACTCTAAAATATTATTCAAGTCGGATAACAAAACAGGAGTCAATTTGATTCGAGAATTTGAACTAGATCACAAAATTGAGAATCTAGGTCACATTTCTCATTGAGTTCAATTTCATAAAAATGAGAACTTGACAATTTGACAATAGGACTTTCAAAAGTATAAAATTGGTCAAGTTCAATATGATGATCATCAAAGATGGGCGATTCAATTTCTTTCCGAATTGGCACAGGATCCAATATTGAGTCGAAAAAAAGATTGAAATCAGGTGAAGACCTTAGAGTCATAATTGAATCAGGAAGTAGAATTGAATCACTAAGTTAAGGTTCATGATCATATTCATTCTCAAGTTCAATTTCAGGAAAGGGATAACTTGCCAAACTATCAATGTCATTTTCAAAAATTGGAGTTTGGGCAAGTTCAAAGGATTGTACTGAAATGGAACCTTATTTTCCAAACAACATGACTCTTCGGCTCTAACAGAATGGTTAGCAACATCAGAAATGGTCAAACGGTGAGAACGTAGAGTTTAGACCATCATATCTATGTCATGATTACGAGCGTTTTGAGCCTGAGTCATGGTTTTAAGCATCATTTCATAGTTTATTGGTTCATCATTTTGTTCCGATTGGTCTTGAAAAGATGAAGTGTTGTTTTGGAATTGGTGGTGAAATTGTGAGTCCATCAGATTTTGTGATAGTCGTTTGGACTCACGCATACTCATTTTCAAAATTGATTGTTTTCTATTTTTAACTGGTGGAACGGAGTATGAATCTTGAAAATATTGTGGACAAGGTGGATAAGGAGGACAAGTTGGTTGAAAATTGTGTTGGCCCAGAGGCCTTCCACTCTAGTTTTGATGATGATTAACTCATGTAGTTATGTGTACTAATAATCTTGTGATTTTAGTTTCAGATCATTAATCAAGATATTAGTTGGTGATTAGCTTCAACAAAGGAGTTTTGAAGCCTTTCACATGGTGATTCAAGAGCCCGAGTAACAAGATCATACATAGCACTCGTTGGAGTCTAACTCAATGGATCACGGAGTTTTGGATCGAGTCGGCTTGGAGATGGCACTCTACAAGAAGACTTCGGTATCCTAATTTAGTTTATGTTTTAGATCCATGTGTAAAGATTAGATAGTGTGATATGCTCAAGTTCACAATACACACACGTTTCATGTTTTGGTTATTGGTTTTTCGGTTTTTGGTTTAACCGATATTGGTTTTCATGAATAGATAGTATCAATACAAGTTTACATGGTTTATTGTATATTAGATATGTTCTATATACATCTATGCTTCAACTATTTAAACAAACTTAGTTTGATATGCCTATTCATGTATTTGGTGCTTTTGTGTTTTAACAAAACATATTTTCATATTTAAAGTCAAAAACAATGATATGTATATGTTTCATGTATATTGGACCTATGTCCATATGCAACATGCTTTAAAATGATTAAGTATCATGTTTTTGTATTTGGATATGTTTTGGACAAAGTTTATTTGAAAAATCAAAGTTTGGAAAAATACAGTTTTTGGTTTTCGGTAATTTTTCCATTACACAAAAATGGTTTAAAATGTTTGATATTTGTGTTGAAATTTTTAACGGATGTTTGTTTATCATATAAAATGTTAGAAACTATTTTTGTAGATTTTTAGAAGATTTATGGGATTTTTTAGAATAATTTTTAACTCAATTTTCTGACCAAGATCCCAGCCTGCTAGGCTCTGGCGGTCGACCGGGACGGTCGACCGATGTGCACAAGCTTGTGCACGTTGGCCAGGTTCAAGGCACGGTCGACCGAGCGGTCGACCGGCCAGAGAGCTTTGCTCTCTGGTTTTGGGCGGTCGACCGGGCGGTCGACCGGCTTCTTCCAACGGTCAAAAATATGACCGTTGGCGGTCGACCGGCCGGTCGACCGCCAGCCACCAGAGCTGCCAGTTCAGCTCCAACGGCTAGTTTTTCAATGGGGCTTTAAACACCCCATTTGTATGGGTTTTTCTCCAAGATTTTTAGAGCCAAAAATTTATACTCTCTAGTGTTTATTTCAGCAAGTTTTCAAAAGGTTTTTGGTGCTTAAATAGATCATCTCTATTTGTTTCAAAAAGGGTTTGAAAAATTCAAGAAAAAGAAAAGCTTTGGGATTGGGTTTTTGATCTTCATTGTATTCTTATCCTAGTTATTTTCCCAATAGTTTTCTTTGAGTTTTTGATTTCCAAACACTTGTTTTCCACTTGAGCTATATCACTCTATCCTTTATTTGTGGGAAAAGAAATTGGTTTATGGTTGAGATATACCACCTTGTTGTAAACCTTTCTTTGTGGTTGCTCCCTCCTTGGTAGAGATTGATTTGGGTTGTGGTTAGCTCCCTCTAGTGAGAGGTGGAGGCTTGTGTTGAGATCCCTTTTCGGTAGAGGGTTGGATTGGTGGAGTTCGGTACTCCGGTCTTCAGTAAACCCTTTGTATTGCCTCGGTGGAGGTTGTATTGGTTGAGAGAGGAGTTCGGTACTCCTAGTGGATTGAAAATCCTTCTCGGTGAAGGCGGGGACGTAGAGCTCGGTGCTCGAACCTCGAAACACATCTTGTTGTTTGCGTTTGGTCCATTGACTCTAAACTCTCTCTCTCTCTTTATTTGTGCATAGCATCATTCATATTGTCATATCTTATATGTTTGTGTTGTGTCTTGCATTGATTCATATTGCTTATTCCTATATGCTTGGTTGTGTTTGCTTGTGTGCCTCACTTGTGCTTAACCACGAGAGCTTCATATAGCGCCTCAACTCTTATTCAGAGGAATCAAGAGGAGTTAGTTCCGAGCCCTTTACGGGGAATTCGGCTACACTCGTTGGTTGCATTAAGTGTAGTTGCAAATTAGTTTTAATTTCCTCATTTAGTTCATTAGATTAGCCTTATCACCTATTCCCCCCCTCTAGGTGATTTCAATTGGTATCAGAGCCTACGCTCCTGATATTTGGTTTAACCACCTAGGAGTGAGATCTTGGTTTGCTAATCTATCATTTTCATTTGCACGTATATTTGTTTGCACACACTCATGGATTGCTTGTCACCTCCCATGTTTGATGTTTTCAACATTGACACATGGAAATTTAGGATGTCCTTGTATTTAAAAACCCTAAGCTTGCATGTTTTCCTTGCCGCTACCAAGAAATGCTATCTTGGTAACCGCAATCATATAGGGGCCAATACACTTGCCCTTGAGGCTATTAGAAGCATGCTTAACAAAGAATATCTTATGCTTGTTTCTAACTATGATTCCGCCGTTGCAGTGTGGAACAAGTTGACTTCCTCTGAGCTTCAAATGCCCAACATAATGGAGGATGAATCTAGTGGAGACGAATCCGAACAACGATGCTATATGGTCCAAGGGAATGACTCCCTTGAGGTATATTCGGATACTCAACTAGATAGTGCTAGCTCTTCATTAGATGATCATGATAGTATGGATGCCGATACTTTAAATGAAGAGTTATCTATTATTTGTGAGAACCTCCTTGAAAAATATAAAGTTTTGAAAAAGAAAACTTGTAAGTTAAATAAAGAAAAAGAGGATTTGTTTTCAAAACTTGAGTTGGTTTTGCAAGAGAAGGTTGAGATTTCTAATGAAAGGGATTCATTGAAGTCTAGACTTGATCTTGCCCTAAAGGAAAATAAGTTTTGAAAAATAGAAATGATTGTAATGATATTTTGAAGAAAAATAAAGTTATATCTTCAAAACTTGATTTTGTTTTAAAAGAAAATGATTCTTTAAAAATGAAAATTTCTTCTATTTCTAAGGATTTAGAAGTTTGTTTAAAGAAAAATGAATATTTGAAAAATAATATTGATTCACATGTTTGCCATGCTAGTGTAGTATCACATACATCACCTATTGCATGCCACACCTCTTCTTTAATTGAAAATTATATATCCATGCTAAAGAAGAATATTGATTGTTTGGGCTCCACTTTGAGCCAATGTGTTTTGAGTCATACACGTTTGGAATCTTTGTTTCGAAAGAAACAAGTTCCATCTTTGCATGCACACCCTCCACGGCATACACATGCTCCTTACGGTCACAACCATCACACATTGTATGCTCATGTGTACACTTGTACACATTGTGGACGTAAGGGCCACCTTGCTAAATTTTATTTTGATCGTATAAATGATTGTAATTTAGCAAATAAATTTGTTTGGGTTAGAAAAGGTACTAACCCCCATGGACCCAAAAGAGTGTGGGTACCAAAGACCACCCCTATTGTATTTGATGTAGGTGCGGGCTCTCGCATGACGTGAGAGTTATGGTGCCTTGAGGTGGATGCGTTTCGAGCTTAAAGATTACTATTTGGATGCATCACTTTAAAGGGATGTTTGGTGGGAGGACCACCTTGGTTTGGAGAACTAGAGAGGTGCCTTCATTGGTTTTGGTATCAATCTCTAACTCCCGTTTATATTTGCATGCTTTTTCATGTTCATCGATTTATAGCATGTCTTGCTTATTGTTCATTATGCTTATGTCATGTTTATTTAATTAGTGATATACATGTTTAGTTATTTGAGACACCCATGTTTAATATGGACTTATATTTTTGTGTTCTCACTTTGTTTTAAACTAACATGTATATCCTAAATCTAATGCATATGCATATACATAATGATCATATGTATGTTTATGATTTTTGCTTTTGATGCTTCATGTTTTGATGTTATATTATGTTAAATGCCATGATTATTAGATCATTGACATGCATATATAGCGTTTGAGATCACCCATGTTTATATGGACCCATATATTGTGTTCTGACCATTGTTTAGCTATTATGTATATCATAGTTCTAATAGCATGTGGATTTACATAATGATCGTATCATGTTGATTTATATCTTGTTTTATGTTCATGATTTGAATATATGTTTAGATGTTAGTCTTCATTAAAACTAGGATATATACTTGTACATATAGTGGGACACAAATAGATCATTATATGTTTGTGCTTAAACGCTCATTTGTACCCATTAGATGTGCTAGTATAGTCTAGTTTTGATGATTCATACATTTTAAACTTGCATTCCCCATTTTGGACATGTTTTATGATCATGTGGTTTCACTTCATGTATATGTCCATCTTGTCCAAACTATTGATTATGCATATACATCCTTTGAGCCACGTGCCTTCATGCATATACATTTGTGGACTCGTTATGTTTTGGATATATATGTATACTTTAGTTTGTACTTGACATACATATGCCTTGAAGATTAAATAGTTTTTGATGATTTTCATGTTTAAGGAATATTTAGCTTTATTGCCTAGTTTTATGATGATATGCTTAACATTTTATTTGAACACACACCTTTCTTGTTTACTCATGCATGCTTTCATGAGTCATATTCATGCTTCATTGACTTTGAGTGTTGGCTATCATGTGAATTTCATGTTTCATGAAAAATAATTTTGTTTTATTCTTTTCTTGAAGGATTTCGTACTAGTTTTCAAGTTTTTCCATTTAACTAGTTGCGGTATTCTTCGTTATGGTAGAGTTTTCAAACATGCTATTTTTCAAACCTATTTTTGAAAACCCTACCTTCCAAGGGCGGTTGGTTGGGAGACCATGCACATGTATGCTTTATAATGAAAATCATTTTAAACTTGAGCATGAAATGGGTGGTAGATGAAATGAGGTATACACTTGATATTATTGTTGTTTCAATTGGTATCATTGAATCATTTCAATTGGTATCAATATTGACATTTTTGTATACTCATATATTATTTTTGTGTATGTATGCTTTCATTTGGTATCATCTATTTTGATTGGTACTCATTTTTCATACACCTGTACATATTTTATTTGTGCTTACTACATCCCTATATGTTTAAGCACAAATTTTGATTATGCAAAGCTTGAATGTTTAATGACTATCATGTTTCAATTAATGAGTTTTCAATTGGTATCTTAAACAAGCTTATGCATCGTCTTATTTGGTATTTCATAAAGGGGGAGAAAATTCGTATTTTTATCTTTCAATTGGTATTTTGTTTACCATTGATTTCTACTCCTACACTTTATGTTGAAAATTGATTTTATTTTTGTATCATATGTTCTAAATGACAAATATTCACAATTGGTATCAAGATTTTGCTTATTTTCAATTGGTATCTATTGATCTATTTCTTTCAATTGGTATCCATGAAGATTTATATTGGTGTTTTAAAATTTGATTTACTAAGATATCTCAAAATTTGTCTTATTGAGAAAATTCAAAATTTTGTTTTAATAAGAAATGTTAAAAATGTTTTGATATGATTGCATATGTGTAAGGAGAGCTTAACATCTCTTCTACATATAGATTCATGTTGATGAAATCACCTAGAGGGGGGGTGAATAGGTGATACAGCTAATCTATGAACTCAATGCGGAATTTAAAAACTTAATGCAATGCACTCAAGTGCAATCAACAAGTGATGCACACACAACCAAGCCAAGCAATTATGAATGCACAATATGAATAGTTGCAAGGCACAAAGTAAAGAGAGAGATAGAGAGAGAGAGTCAATGGATCAAGCGCAAACAACAAGATATGTTTCGAGGTTAGGTGATGGCTAATCTAATGGTCACTTAATGCCAAATAATGTGGAATTAAATCTATTATGACCTAAATAAAACTCTTACACTAAACACCACGTATAACACAAGAGTGTTGCCGAATTCCCCGTGAAGGGCTCTGGACAAACTCCTCTAGATTCCCCTGGATATGGGTTGAGGTGCCGCGTTGGCTCTCTTGGTTGAATACAAGTGTTAGCAAACAATCCCACGCATGTATAGCAATGAGCACAAATGAATATATCGAGCATATAAAGATAGACAATAATGGAATGCAAGATATAAAGGAGATAGAGAGAGAATGAGCAATCGCAAACACAAGGGTATGTTTCGAGGTTCGAGCACCCTTGATCTACATCCCCGCCTTCGACACACGAAGGATTTCCACTATGCAAGATCCCAATGGATCTCTCCCTGGTGCCGCAACACCTACAAACTCTCGGACTCCCTAGCCCGTACATACGCAAGCTCACTAGCTCGCCGAGGCCGCACCTCAAACCACCGAGTTCACACAAGAACTCTAAACCACCACGAACACACTTGTCCGCCTCCTCAAAGAACAAAGAAGAAATCTCTTGGTGATCTAAAACACTTTGATCACCAATTACAAACTCTCACAACACAATCCTATGGATAGATAAGGCAATGGATAGCTCAAGTGATTGTGAGAAAGCAAGGAAAGAACTATGGTGAAAAACTCAAGAAATCACTTTTACACTCTTGATAAAACTTTTCTTTTGATTGGAAATATTTGCTCTCAAATATGTGGAGAAAACTCTTTTAATGGAGTGGGAAAAACTGGCTCAAAGCTCTCCTAAAATCTTGGCTCAAAACAATGACGAAACCCCCAAATTTATAGGCCAGAAAAATATAGCCGTTGGGGTCTGTCAGACCTGCCGGTCGACCCGCCGGTCGACCGCCAACAGTCAAAAATCCGACCGTTGGAGCCTGCCGGTCGACCCGCCGGTCGACCCAAAAGAACAGAGAGCACTGCTCTCAGTTCTGGTCGATCCGCTCTCAGTTCCGGTAGACCTCCCGGTCAACCCCCACTGAACTGCCAGACGTGCACGGCTCTGTGCACGTCGGTCGACCTTGCGGTCGACCTGCCCTTGGTTCCGGTCGACCTCCCGGTCGACCCGTAAGCCAGTTCTGGGTCAGCACTTGGGAGAAAAATTGTTAGAGATAATCTTGTATTTTCTTAAACTTTACCAAATACAAAAATAAGATATTTTGAACTTATTAAAGCATAGAGTGTATGGATATGATCCACTACACAATCATGATGAAATATCTATGTTTTTGACATTAAGCTCTAAAAATGATTTTGGTTAGAAGCAAGTATATAAAACACCAAAAAATCAAAATGATATTTTTCCAAAAAAAAGTCTTTTCTAAACTAAAAATCCTTTTATGAAAAGACAATTAATTCAAGAGTGTGTGTGTGATATATACTTGAGCAATCCACTAACTATTCTATCCTTTACATTGTAACTAAAACAAAAATCTTATACCTAGACACAAGTCTTGATCTTGAAGTCTTCCCTTGAAGTCTTCTCATCTTCTTGACTTGGTCCAAACACGATTCACCGAGCTCAAATCTTGATGTGGTCTTGATGCATAGGCTCGTGAATCAACCGGTGCAAGCTCCAAAACTTGTCTTAAAATCCTTTGTTGAAGCTCCACGCCTACTAAGATCTTGATCATAAATCTGTCACTAATTAAGCACAAGATCATTAGAAATATAACTACATGAGTTAATCATCATCAAAACTAGAGTGATGAGCCTTTGGGCCAACAGTTGAGTGTATCTTATATTGAGGAGCTTGACAACTCTTCTTTATGCGATACACGTGTGTAGGGGGAGCTTCACATCTCTTCTTATGCATTGCATATTTTGTGTTATGTGAATTAGGGTTTGTCATCCTTTCTTCATGTAATACATATATGTAGGAAAGTTAACTTAGCGTCTTCCTCTTCATGAATGTATATCGCATATATTCTTATTATTGATTTGTTGGATGTCATCCCTTTATTGATTCTTTGTTTCGGACAAAAAGGGGGAGACAATGTTTTGTTTTACTTTAACCCCTTTGTTGATGATTGACAAAAAGGGGGAAAGTATTTGGTATATATGCATGTTTTCAGGATTTATGTTTATGCATATATGTTTTGTTTTGCAAATAGGAGAAAAAGAATTTATGAGTTTTATGTTTGATTAGCATGTTTATCTCCTTATATTTGCATACATGTTTATTTATGCATGTGCTTCATTGCCATATCTTATTGCTTATTTCCTATTCATGAGTTAAGGGGGAGCTTCTTTGAAGCTTAACTTTAATCCATGCATATATAACTCCATGAGTTTTGTCATCATCAAAAATGAGGAGATTGTTGGCCCAGAGGCCTTCCACTCTAGTTTTGATGATGATTAACTCATGTAGTTATGTGTACTAATAATCTTGTGATTTTAGTTTCAGATTATTAATGAAGATATTAGCTGGTGATTAGCTTCAACAAAGGAGTTTTGAAGCCTTTCACATGGTGATTCAAGAGCCCGAGCAACAAGATCATATATAGCACTCGTTGGAGTCTAGCTCGGTGGATCACGGAGTTTTGGATCGAGTCGGCTTGGAGATGGTGCTCTAAAAGAAAACTTCGGTATCCTAGTTTAGTTTATGTTTTAGATCCATGTGTAAAAATTAGATAGTGTGATATGCTCAAGTTCACAATACACACACGTTTCATGTTTTGGATATTTGTTTTTGGTTTTTGTTTAACCGATATTGGTTTTCATGAATAGATAGTACCAATACAAGTTTACATGGTTTAATGTATATTAGATATGTTCTATATACATCTATGCTTCAACTATTTAAACAAACATAGTTTGATATGCCTATTCATGTATTTGGTGCTTTTGTATTTTAACAAAACATATTTTCATATTTAAAGTCAAAAATAATGATATGTATATGTTTCATGTATATTGGACCTATGTCCATATGCGACATGCTTTAAAATGATTAAGTATCATGTTTTTGTATTTGGATATGTTTTGGACAAAGTTTATTTGAAAAATCAAAGTTTGGAAAAATAAAATTTTTGGTTTTCGGTAATTTTTCCATTACACAAAAATGGTTCAAAATGTTTGATATTTGTGTTGAAATTTTTAACATATGCTTGTATATCAAATAAAATGTCAGAAACTATTTTTGTGGATTTTTAGAAGATTTATGGGATTTTTTAGAATAATTTTTAACTCAGTTTTCTGACCCAGACCCCAGCCTGCTAGGCTCTGGCGGTCGACCGGGACGGTCGACCGATGTGCACAAGCTTGTGCACATTGGCCAGGTTCAAGGCACGGTCGACCGAGCGGTCGACCGGCCAGAGAGCTTTGCTCTCTGGTTTTGGGCGGTCGACCGGGCGGTCGACCGGCTTCTTCCAACGGTCAAAAATATGACCGTTGGCGGTTGACCGGCCGGTCGACCGCCAGCCGCCAGAGCTGCCAGTTCAGCTCCAACGGCTAGTTTTCCAATGGGGCTTTAAACACCCCATTTGTATGGGTTTTTCTCCAAGATTTTTAGAGCCAAAAATTTCTACTCTCTAGTGTTTATTTCAGCAAGTTTTCAAAAGGTTTTTGGTGCTTAAAGAGATCATCTCTATTCGTTTCAAAAAGGGTTTGGAAAATTCAAGAAAAAGAAAAGCTTTGGGATTGGGTTTTTGATCTTCATTGTATTCTTATTCTAGTTATTTTCCCAATAGTTTTCTTTGAGTTTTTATTTCCAAACACTTGTTTTCCACTTAAGCTATATCACTCTATCCTATTCTATAGGATCATTTATTTGTGGGAAAAGAAATTGGTTTGTGGTTGAGATATACCACCTTGTTGTAAACCTTTCTTTGTGGTTGCTCCCTCTTTGGTAGAGGTTGATTTGGGATGTGGTTAGCTCCCTCTAGTGAGAGGTGGAGGCTTGTGTTGAGATCTCTTTTCGGTAGAGGGTTGGATTGGTGGAGTTCGGTACTTCGGTCTTCGGTAGACCCTTTGTATTGCCTCGGTGGAGGTTGTATTGGTTAAGAGAGGAATTCGGTATTCCTAGTGGATTGGAAATCCTTCTCGGTGAAGGCGGAGACGTAGAGCTCGGTGCTCGAACCTCGAAACACATCTTGTTGTTTGCGTTTGATCCATTGACTCTAAACTCTCTCTCTCTCTTTATTTGTGCATAGCATCATTCATATTGTCATATCTTATATGTTTGTGTTGTGCCTTGCATTGATTCATTTTGCTTATTCCTATATGCTTGGTTGTGTTTGCTTGTGTGCCTCACTTGTGCTTAACCACGAGAGCTTCATATAGCGCCTCAACTCTTATTCAGAGGAATCAGGAGGAGTTAGTCCAGAGCCCTTTACGGGAAATTCGGTTACACTCGTTGGTTGCATTAAGTGTAGTTGCAAATTAGTTTTAATTTCCTCATTTAGTTCATTAGATTAGCCTTATCACCATTCACCCCCCCTCTAGGTGATTTCAATTGGTATCAGAGCCTACGCTCCTGATATTTGGTTTAACCACCTAGGAGTGAGATCTTGGTTTGCTAATCTATCATTTGCATTTGCACGTATATTTGTTTGCACAAACTCATAGATTGCTTGTCACCTCCCATGTTTGATGTTTCCAACATTGACACATGAAAATTTAGGATGTCCTTGTATTTGAAAACCCTAAGCTTGCATGTTTTCCTTGCCGCTATCAAGAAATGCTATCTTGGTAACCGCAATCATATAGGGGCCAATACACTTGCCCTTGAGGCTATTAGAAGCATGCTTAACAAAGAATATCTTATGCTTGTTTCTAACTATGATTCCGTCTTTGCAGTGTGGAACAAGTTGACTTCCTCCGAGCTTCAAATGCCCAACATAACGGAGGATGAATCTAGTGGAGACGAATCCGAACAACGATGCTATATGGTCCAAGGGAATGACTCCCTTGAGGTACATTCGGATACTCAACTAGATAGTGCTAGCTCTTCATTAGATGATCATGATAGTATGGATGTCGATGCTTTAAATGAAGAGTTATCTATTATTTGTGAGAACCTCCTTGAAAAATATAAAGTTTTGAAAAAGAAAACTTGTAAGTTAAATAAAGAAAAAGAGAATTTGTTTTCAAAACTTGAGTTGGTTTTGCAAGAGAAGGTTGAGATTTCTAATGAAAGGGATTCATTGAAGTCTAGACTTGATCTTGCCCTAAAGGAAAATAAGTTTTTGAAAAATAGAAATGATTGTAATGATATTTTGAAGAAAAATAAAGTTATATCTTCAAAACTTGATTTTGTTTTAAAAGAAATGATTCTTTAAAAATGAAATTTTCTTCTATTTCCAAGGATTTAGAAGTTTGTTTAAAGAAAAATGAATCTTTGAAAAATAATATTGATTCACATGTTTCTCATGCTAGTGTAATATCACATACATCACCTATTGCATGACACACCTCTTCTTTAATTGAAAATGATATATCCATGCTAAAGAAGAATATTGATTATTTGGGCTCCACTTTGAGCCAATGTGTTTTTAGTCATACACGTTTGGAATCTTTGTTTCGAAAGAAACAAGTTCCATCTTTACATGCACGCCCTCCACGGCATACACATGCTCCTCACGGTCACAACCATCACACATTGTATGCTCATGTGTACACTTGTACACATTGTGGACGTAAGGGCCACCTTGCTAAATTTTGTTTTGATCGTATAAATGATTGTAATTTAGCAAATAAATTTGTTTGGGTTAGAAAAGGTACTAACCCCCATGGACCCAAAAGAGTGTGGGTACCAAAGACCACCCCTATTGTATTTGATATAGGTGTGGGCTCTCGCATGACGTGAGAGTTATGGTGCCTTGAGGTGGATGCGTTCCGAGCTTAAAGGTTACTATTTGGATGCATCACTTTCAAGGGATGTTTGGTGGGAGGACCACCTTAGTTTGGAGAACTAGAGAGGTGCCCTCATTGGTTTTGGTATCGATCTCTAACTCCCGTTTATATTTGCATGCTTTTCATGTTCATCGATTTATAGCATGTCTTGCTTATTGTTCATTATGCTTATGTCATGTTTATTTGATTAGTGATATACATGTTTAGTTATTTGAGACACCCATGTTTAATATGGACTTATATTTTCGTGTTCTCACTTTGTTTTAAACTAACATGTATATCCTAAATCTAATGCATATGCATATACATAATGATCATATGTATGTTTATGATTTTTGCTTTTGATGCTTCATGTTTTGATGTTATATTATGTTAAATGCCATGATTATTAGATCATTGACATGCATATATAGCATTTGAGATCACCCATGTTTATATGGACCCATATATTGTGTTCTCACCATTGTTTAGCTATTATGTATATCATAGTTCTAATAGCATGTGGATTTACATAATGATCGTATCATGTTGATTTATATCTTGTTTTATGCTTCATGATTTAAATATATGTTTAGATGTTAGTCTTCATTAAAACTAGGATATATACTTGTACATATTGTGGGACACAAATAGATCATTATATATTTGTGCTTAAACGCTCATTTGTACCCATTAGATGTGCTAGTATAGTCTAGTTTTGATGATTCATACATTTTAAACTTGTATTCCCCATTTTGGACATGTTTTATGATCATGTGGTTTCGCTTCATGTATATGTCCATCTTGTCCAAACTACTGATTATGCATATACATCCTTTGAGCCACGTGCCTTCATGCATATACATTTGTGGACTCGTTATGTTTTGGATATATATGTATACTTTAGTTTGTACTAGACATACATATGCCTTGAAGATTAAATAGTTTTTGATGATTTTCATGTTAAGGAATATTGAGCTTTATTGCCTAGTTTCATGATGATATGCTTCACATTTTATTTGAACACTCACCTTTCTTGTTTACTCATGCTTGCTTTCATGAGTCATATTCATGCTTCATTGACTTTGAGTGTTGGCTATCTGTGAATTTCATGTTTCATGAAAAATAATTTTATTTTATTCTTTGCTTGAAGGATTTCGTACTAGTTTTCAAGTTTTTCCATTTAACTAGTTGCGGTATTCTTCGTTATGGTAGAGCTTTCAAACATGCTATATTTTTCAGACCTATTTTTGAAAACCCCTACCTTCAAAGGGCGGTTGGTTGGGAGACCATGCACATGTATGCTTTATAGTGAAAATCATTTTAAACTTGAGCATGAAATGGGTGGTAGATGAAATGAGGTATATACTTGATATTATTGTTGTTTCAATTGGTATCATTGGATCTTTTCGATTGGTATCAATATTGACATTTTTGTATACTCATATATTATTTTTGTGTATGTATGCTTTCATTTGGTATCATCTATTTTGATTTGTACTCATTTTTCATACACCTATACAATATATATTTTATTTGTGCTTACTATATCTCTATATCTTTAAGCACAAATTTTTGATTATGCAAAGCTTGAATGTTTAATGACTATCATGTTTCTATTAATTAGTTTTCAATTGGTATCTTAAACAAGCTTATGCATCGTCTTATTTGGTATTTCATAAAGGGGGAGAAAATTCGTATTTTTATCTTTCAATTGGTATTTTGTTTACCGTTGATTTCTACTCCCACACTTTATGTTGAAAATTGATTTTATTTTGGTATCATATGTTCTAAATGACAAATATTCACAATTGGTATCAAGATTTTTTTTACTTTCAATTGGTATCTATTGATCTATTTCTTTCAATTGGTATCCATGAAGATTTATATTGGTGTTTAAAATTTGATTTACTAAGATATCTTAAAATTTGTCTTATTGAGAAAATTCAAAATTTTGTTTTAATAAGAAATGTTAAAAATGTTTTGATATGATTGCATATATGCAAGGAGAGCTTAACATCTCTTCTACATATAGATTCATGTTGAGTGTATCTTATATTGAGGAGCTTGACAACTCTTCTTTATGCGATACACGTGTGTAGGGGGAGCTTCACATCTCTTCTTATGCATTGCATATTTTGTGTTATGTGAATTAGGGTTTGTCATCCTTTCTTCATGTAATGCATATATGTAGGGAAGTTAACTTAGCGTCTTCCTCTTCATGAATGTATATCGCATATATTCTTATATTGATTTGTTTGATGTCACCCCTTTATTGATTCTTTGTTTCGGACAAAAAAGGGGAGAACATTGTTTTGTTTTACTTTAACCCCTTTGTTGATGATTGACAAAAAGGGGGAGAAGTATTTGGTATATATGCATGTTTTTAGGATTTATGTTTATGCATATATGTTTTGTTTTGCAAATAGGAGAAAAAGAATTAATGAGTTTTATGTTTGATTGGCATGTTTATCTCCTTATATTTGCATACATGTTTATTTATGCATGTGCTTCATTGCCATATCTTATTGCTTATTTCCTATGCATGAGTTAAGGGGAGCTTCTTTGAAGCTTAACTTTAATCCATGCATATATAACTCCATGAGTTTTGTCATCATCAAAAAGGAGGAGATTGTTGGCCCAGAGGCCTTCCACTCTAGTTTTGATGATGATTAACTCATGTAGTTATGTGTACTAATAATCTTGTGATTTTAATTTCAGATCATTAATGAAGATATTAGCTGGTGATTAGCATCAACAAAGGAGTTTTGAAGCCTTTCACATGGTGATTCAAGAGCCCAAGCAACAAGATCATACATAGCACTCGTTGGAGTCTAGCTCGGTGGATCACGGAGTTTTGGATCGAGTCGGCTTGGAGATGGCGCTCTACAAGAAGACTTCGGTATCCTAGTTTAGTTTATGTTTTAGATCCATATGTAAAGATTAGATAGTGTGATA
The DNA here is from genome assembly GCA_038442645.1 of Agave tequilana. NCBI lineage: Eukaryota > Viridiplantae > Streptophyta > Magnoliopsida > Asparagales > Asparagaceae > Agave > Agave tequilana. The sequence goes on from JAVJIF010001582.1 coordinate 82,793, forward strand.
TGCTCAAGTTCACAATACACACACGTTTCATATTTTGGATATTGGTTTTTTCGGTTTTTGGTTTAACCGATATTGATTTTCATGAATAGATAGTATCAATACAAGTTTACATGGTTTAATGTATATTAGATATGTTCTATATACATCTATGCTTCAACTATTTAAACAAACATAGTTTGATATGCCTATTCATGTATTTGGTGCTTTTGTATTTTAACAAAACATATTTTCATATTTAAAGTCAAAAACAATGATATGTATAGGTTTCATGTATATTGGACCTATGTCCATATGCAACATGCTTTAAAATGATTAAGTATCATGTTTTTCTATTTGGATATGTTTTGGACAAAGTTTATTTGAAAAATCAAAGTTTGGAAAAATACAGTTTTTGGTTTTCGGTAATTTTTCATTACACAAAAATGGTTCAAAATGTTTGATATTTGTGTTGAAATTTTTAACATATGTTTGTATATCATATAAAATGTTAGAAACTATTTTTATGGATTTTTAGAAGCTTTATGGGATTTTTTAGAATAATTTTTAACTCAGTTTTCTGACCCAGATCCCAGCCTGCTAGGCTTTGGCGGTCGACCGGGACGGTCGACCGATGTGCACAAGCTTGTGCACGTTGGCCAGGTTCAAGGCACGGTCGACCGAGCGGTCGACCGGCCAGAGAGCTTTGCTCTCTGGTTTTGGGCGGTCGACCGGGCGGTCGACCGGCTTCTTCCAACGGTCAAAAATATGACTGTTGGCGGTCGACCGGCCGGTCGACCGCCAGCCGCCAGAGCTGCCAGTTTAGCTCAAACGGCTAGTTTTCCAATGGGGCTTTAAACACCCCATTTGTATGGGTTTTTCTCCAAGATTTTTAGAGCCAAAATTTTCTACTCTCTAGTGTTTATTTCAGCAAGTTTTCAAAAGGTTTTTGGTGCTTAAAGAGATCATCTCTATTTGTTTCAAAAAGGGTTTGGAAAATTCAAGAAAAAGAAAAGCTTTGGGATTGGGTTTTTGATCTTCATTGTATTCTTATTCTAGTTATTTTCCTAATAGTTTTCTTTGAGTTTTTGATTTCCAAACACTTGTTTTTCACTTGAGCTATATCACTCTATCCTATTCTATAGGATCATTTATTTGTGAGAATAGAAATTGGTTTGTGCTTGAGATATACCACCTTGTTGTAAACCTTTCTTTATGGTTGCTCCCTCTTTGGTAGAGGTTGATTTGGGTTGTGGTTAGCTCCCTCTAGTGAGAGGTGGAGGCTTGTGTTGAGATCCCTTTTCGGTAGAGGGTTGGATTGGTGGAGTTCGGTACTCCGGTCTTCGGTAGACCCTTTGTATTGCCTCGGTGGAGGTTGTATTGGTTGAGAGAGGAGTTCGGTACTCCTAGTGGATTGGAAATCCTTCTCGGTGAAGGCGGGGACGTAGAGCTCGGTGCTCGAACCTCGAAACACATCTTGTTGTTTGCGTTTGATCCATTGACTCTAAACTTTCTCTCTCTCTTTATTTGTGCATAGCATCATTCATATTGTCATATCTCATATGTTTGTGTTGTGCCTTGCATTGATTCATATTGCTTATTCCTATATGCTTGGTTCTGTTTACTTGTGTGCCTCACTTGTGCTTAACCACGAGAGCTTCATATTGCGCCTCAACTCTTATTCAGAGGAATCAAGAGGAGTTAGTCCAGAGCCCTTTACGGGGAATTCGGCTACACTCGTTGGTTGCATTAAGTGTAGTTGCAAATTAGTTTTAATTTCCTAATTTAGTTCATTAGATTAGCCTTATCACCTATTCACCCCCCCTCTAGGTGATTTCAATTGGTATCAGAGCCTACGCTCCTGATATTTGGTTTAACCACCTAGGAGTGAGATCTTGGTTTGCTAATCTATCATTTGCATTTGCACGTATATTTGTTTTCACACTCTCATGGATTGCTTGTCACCTCCCATGTTTGATGTTTTCAACATTGACACATGGAAATTTAGGATGTCCTTGTATTTAAAAACCCTAAGCTTGCATGTTTTCCTTGCCGCTACCAAGAAATGCTATCTTGGTAACCGCAATCATATAGGGGCCAATACACTTGTCCTTGAGGCTATTAGAAGCATGCTTAACAAAGAATATCTTATGCTTGTTTCTAACTATGATTCCGCCTTTGCAGTGTGGAACAAGTTGACTTCCTTCGAGCTTCAAATGCCCAACATAATGGAGGATGAATCTAGTGGAGACGAATCCGAACAACGATGCTATATGGTCCAAGGGAATGACTCCCTTGAGGTACATTCGGATACTCAACTTGATAGTGCTAGCTCTTCATTAGATGATCATGATAGTATGGATGCCGATGCTTTAAATGAAGAGTTATCTATTATTTGTGAGAACCTCCTTGAAAAATATAAAGTTTTGAAAAAGAAAACTTGTAAGTTAAATAAAGAAAAAGAGGATTTGTTTTCAAAACTTGAGTTGGTTTTGCAAGAGAAGGTTGAGATTTCTAATGAAAGGGATTCATTGAAGTCTAGACTTGATCTTGCCCTAAAGGAAAATAAGTTTTTGAAAAATAGAAATGATTGTAATGTTATTTTGAAGAAAAATAAAGTTATATCTTCAAAACTTGATTTTGTTTTAAAGAAAATGATTCTTTAAAAATGAAAATTTCTTCTATTTCCAAGGATTTAGAAGTTTTTTTAAAGAAAAATGAATCTTTGAAAAATAATATTGATTCACATGTTTGTCATGCTAGTGTAGTATCACACACATCACCTATTGCATGCCACACCTCTTCTTTAATTGAAAATGATATATCCATGCTAAAGAAGAATATTGATTGTTTGGGCTCCACTTTGAGCCAATGTGTTTTGAGTCATACACGTTTGGAATCTTTGTTTCGAAAGAAACAAGTTCCATCTTTGCATGCACACCCTCTACGGCATACACATGCTCCTCACGGTCACAACCATCACACATTGTATGCTCATGTGTACACTTGTACACATTGTGGACGTAAGGGCCACCTTACTAAATTTTGTTTTTATCGTATAAATGATTGTAATTTAGCAAATAAATTTGTTTAGGTTAGAAAAGGTACTAACCCCCATGGACCCAAAAGAGTGTGGGTACCAAAGACCACCCATATTGTATTTGATGTAGGTATGGGCTCTCGCATGACGTAAGAGTTATGGTGCCTTGAGGTGAATGCGTTCCGAGCTTAAAGATTACTATTTGGATGCATTACTTTCAAGGGATGTTTGGTGCGAGGACCACTTTGGTTTGGAGAACTAGAGAGGTGCCTTCATTGGTTTTGGTATCGATCTCTAACTCCCGTTTATATTTGCATGCTTTTCATGTTCATCGATTTATAGCATGTCTTGCTTATTGTTCATTACGCTTATGTCTTGTTTTTTTGATTAGTGATATACATGTTTAGTTATTTGAGACACCCATGTTTAATATGGACTTATATTTTTGTGTTCTCACTTTGTTTTAAACTAACATGTATATCCTAAATCAAATGCATATGCATATACATAATGATCATATGTATGTTTATGATTTTTGCTTTTGATGCTTCATGTTTTGATGTTATATTATGTTAAATGCCATGATTATTAGATAATTGACATGCATATATAGCATTTGAGATCACCCATGTTTATATGGACCCATATATTGTGTTCTCACCATTGTTTAGCTATTATGTATATCATAGTTCTAATAGCATGTGGATTTACATAATGATCGTATCATGTTGATTTATATCTTGTTTTATGCTTCATGATTTATATATATGTTTAGATGTTAGTCTTCATTAAAACTAGGATATATACTTGTACATATAGTAGGACACAAATAGATCATTACATGTTTGTGCTTAAACGCTCATTTGTACCCATTAGATGTGCTAGTATAGTCTAGTTTTGATGATTCATACATTTTAACTTGTATTCCCCATTTTGGACATGTTTTATGATCATGTGGTTTCGCTTCATGTATATGTCCATCTTGTCCAAACCATTGATTATGCATATACATCCTTTGGGCCACGTGCCTTCATGCATATACATTTGTGGACTCGTTATGTTTTGGATATATATGTATACTTTAGTTTGTACTTGACATACATATGCCTTGAAGATTAAATAGTTTTTGATGATTTTCATGTTTAAGGAATATTGAGCTTTATTGCCTAGTTTCATGATGATATGCTTCACATTTTATTTGAACACTCACCTTTCTTGTTTACTCATGCTTGCTTTCATGAGTCATATTCATGCTTCAATGACTTTGAGTGTTGGCTATCATGTGAATTTCATGTTTCATGAAAAATAATTTTGTTTTATTCTTTGCTTGAAGGATTTCGTACTAGTTTTCAAGTTTTTCCATTTAACTAGTTGCGGTATTCTTCGTTATGGTAGAGCTTTCAAACATGCTATATTTTTCAGACCTATTTTTAAAAACCCCTACCTTCCAAGGGCGGTTGGTTAGGAGACCATACACATGTATGCTTTATAGTGAAAATCATTTTAAACTTGAGCATGAAATGGGTGGTAGATGAAATGAGGTATATACTTGATGTTATTGTTGTTTCAATTGGTATCATTGGATCTTTTCAATTGGTATCAATATTAACATTTTTGTATACTCATATATTATTTTTGTGTATGTATGCTTTCATTTGGTATCATCTATTTTGATTGGTACTCATTTTTCATACACCTATACAATACATATTTTATTTGTGCTTACTATATCCCTATATCTTTAAGCACAAATTTTTGATTATGCAAAGCTTGAATGTTAATGACTATCATGTTTCTATTAATGAGTTTTCAATTGGTATCTTAAACAAGCTTATGCATCGTCTTATTTGGTATTTCATAAAGGGGAGAAAATTCGTATTTTTATCTTTCAATTGGTATTTTGTTTACCGTTGATTTCTACTCCCACACTTTATGTTGAAAATTGATTTTATTTTGGTATCATATGTTCTAAATGACAAATATTCACAATTGGTATCAAGATTTTGTTTAATTTCAATTGGTATCTATTGATCTATTTCTTTCAATTGGTATCCATGAAGATTTATATTGGTGTTTAAAATTTGATTTACTAAGATATCTCAAAATTTGTCTTCTTGAGAAAATTCAAAATTTTGTTTTAATAAGAAATGTTAAAAATGTTTTGATATGATTGCATATATGCAAGGAGAGCTTAACATCTCTTCTACATATAGATTCATGTTGAGTGTATCTTATATTGAGGAGCTTGACAACTCTTCTTTATGCGATACACGTGTGTAGGGGGAGCTTCACATCTCTTCTTATGCATTGCATATTTTCTGTTATGTGAATTAGGGTTTGTCATCCTTTCTTCATGTAATGCATATATGTAGGGAAGTTAACTTAGCGTATTCCTCTTCATGAATGTATATCGCATATATTCTTATTATTGATTTGTTTGATGTCACCCCTTTATTGATTCTTTGTTTCAGACAAAAAGGGGGAGAACATTGTTTTGTTTTACTTTAACCCTTTGTTGATGATTGACAAAAAGGGGGAGAAGTATTTGGTATATATGCATGTTTTTAGGATTTATGTTTATGCATATATGTTTTGTTTTGCAAATAGGAGAAAAAGAATTTATGAGTTTTATGTTTGATTGGCATGTTTATCTCCTTATATTTGCATACATGTTTATTTATGCATGTGCTTCATTGCCATATCTTATTGCTTATTTCCTATGCATGAGTTAAGGGGGAGCTTCTTTGAAGCTTAACTTTAATCCATGCATATATAACTCCATGAGTTTTGTCATCATCAAAAAGGAGGAGATTGTTAGCCCAGAGGCCTTCCACTCTAGTTTTGATGATGATTAACTCATGTAGTTATGTGTACTAATAATCTTGTGATTTTAGTTTCAGATCATTAATGAAGATATTAGCTGGTGTTTAGCTTCAACAAAGGAGTTTTGAAGACTTTCACATGGTGATTCAAGAGCCCGAGCAACAAGATCATACATAGCACTCGTTGGAGTCTAGCTCGGTGGATCACGGAGTTTTGGATCGAGTCGGCTTGGAGATGGCGCTCTACAAGAAGACTTCGGTATCCTAGTTTAGTTTATGTTTTAGATCCATGTGTAAAGATTAGATAGTGTGATATGCTCAAGTTCACAATACACACACGTTTCATGTTTTGGATATTGGTTTTTTGGTTTTTGGTTTAACCGATATTGGTTTCATGAATAGATAGTATCAATACAAGTTTACATGGTTTAATGTATATTAGATATGTTTTATATACATCAATGCTTCAACTATTTAAACAAACTTAGTTTGATATGCCTATTCATGTATTTGGTGCTTTTGGATTTTAACAAAACATATTTACATATTTAAAGTCAAAAACAATGATATGTATATGTTTCATGTATATTGGACCTATGTCCATATGCAACATGCTTTAAAATGATTAAGTATCATGTTTTTGTATTTGGATATGTTTTGGACAAAGTTTATTTGAAAAATCAAAGTTTGGAAAAATACAGTTTTTGGTTTTCGGTAATTTTTCCATTACACAAAAATGGTTCAAAATGTTTGATATTTGTGTTGAAATTTTTAACACATATTTGTATATCATATAAAATGTTAGAAACTATTTTTGTGAATTTTTAGAAGATTTATGGGATTTTTTAGAATAATTTTAACTCAGTTTTCTGACCCAGATCCCAGCCTGCCAGGCTCTGGCGGTCGACCGGGCCGGTCGACCGGACCCAGAGTCAGTCGACGGTCGACTGACGTGCACAAGCTTGTGCACGTTGGCCAGGTTCAAGGCACGGTCGACTGAGAGGTCGCCCGGCCAGAGAGCTTTGCTCTCTGGTTTTGGGCGGTCGACCGGGCGGTCGACCGGCTTCTTCCAACGGTCAAAAATATGACCGTTGGCGATCGACCGGCCGGTCGACCGCCAGCCGCCAGAGCTGCCAGTTCAGCTCCAGCGGCTAGTTTTCCAATGGGGCTTTAAACACCCCATTTGTTTGGGTTTTTCTCCAAGATTTTTAGAGCCAAAAATTTCTACTCTCTAGTGTTTATTTCAGCAAGTTTTCAAAAGGTTTTTGGTGCTTAAAGAGATCATCTCTATTTGTTTCAAAAAGGGTTTGGAAAATTGAAGAAAAAGAAAAGCTTTGGGATTGGGTTATCGATCTTCATTGTATTCTTATTCTAGTTATTTTCCTAATAGTTTTCTTTGAGTTTTTGATTTCCAAACACTTGTTTTCCTCTTGAGCTATATCACTCTATCCTATTCTTTAGGATCATTTATTTGTGGGAAAAGAAATTGGTTTGTGGTTGAGATATACCACCTTGTTGTAAACCTTTCTTTGTGGTTGCTCCCTCTTTGGTAGAGGTTGATTTGGGTTGTGGTTAGCTCCCTCTAGTGAGAGGTGGAGGCTTGTGTTGAGATCCTTTTTCGGTAGAGGGTTGGATTGGTGGAGTTCGGTACTCCGATCTTCGGTAGACCCTTTGTATTGCCTCGGTGGAGGTTGTATTGGTTGAGAGAGGAGTTCGGTACTCCTAGTGGATTGGAAATCCTTCTCGGTGAAGGCGAGGACGTATAGCTCGGTGCTCGAACCTTGAAACACATCTTGTTGTTTGTGTTTGATCCATTGACTCTAAAGTCTCTCTCTTTATTTGTGCATAGCACCATTCATATTGTCATATCTTATATGTTTGTGTTGTGCCTTGCATTGATTCATATTGCTTATTCCTATATGCTTGGTTGTGTTTGCTTGTGTGCCTTACTTGTGCTTAACCACGAGAGCTTCATATAGCGCCTCAACTCTTATTCAGAGGAATCAAGAGGAGTTAGTTCAGAGCCCTTTATGGGGAATTCGGCTACACTCGTTGGTTGCATTAAGTGTCGTTGCAAATTAGTTTTAATTTCCTCATTTAGTTCATTAGATTAGCCTTATCACCTATTCACCCCCCCTCTAGGTGATTTCAATTGGTATCAGAGCCTACGCTCCTGATATTTGGTTTAACCACCTAGGAGTGAGATCTTGGTTTGCTAATCTATCATTTGCATTTGCACGTATATTTGTTTGCACACACTCATGGATTGCTTGTCACCTCCCATATTTGATGTTTTCAACATTGACACATGGAAATTTAGGATGTCCTTGTATTTAAAAACCCTAAGCTTGCATATTTTCCTTGCCGCTACCAAGAAATGTTATCTTGGTAACCGCAATCATATAGGGGCCAATACACTTGCCCTTGAGGTTATTAGAAGCACGCTTAACAAAGAATATCTAATGCTTGTTTCTAACTATGATTCCGCCTTTGCAGTGTGGAACAAGTTGACTTCCTCCGAGCTTCAAATGCCCAACATAATGGAGGATGAATCTAGTGGAGACGAATCCGAACAACGATGCTATATGGTCCAAGGGAATGACTCCCTTGAGGTACATTCGGATACTCAACTAGATAGTGCTAGCTCTTCATCAGATGATCATGATAGTATGGATGCCGATGCTTTAAATGAAGAGTTATCTATTGTTTGTGAGAACTTCCTTGAAAAATATAAAGTTTTGAAAAAGAAAACTTGTAAGTTAAATAAGGAAAAAGAGGATTTGTTTTCAAAACTTGAGTTGGTTTTGCAAGATAAGGTTGAGATTTCTAATGAAAGAGATTCATTGAAGTCTAGACTTGATCTTGCCCTAAAGGAAAATAAGTTTTTGAAAAATAGAAATGATTGTAATGATATTTTGAAGAAAATAAAGTTATATCTTCAAAACTTGATTTTGTTTTAAAAGAAAATGATTCTTTAAAAATGAAAATTTCTTCTATTTCCAAGGATTTAGAGGTTTGTTTAAAGAAAAATGAATCTTTGAAAAATAATATTGATTCACATGTTTGCCATGCTAGTGTAGTATCACATACATCACCTATTGCATGCCACACCTCTTCTTTAATTAAAAATGATATATCCATGCTAAAGAAGAATATTGATTGTTTGGGCTCCACTTTGAGCCAATGTGTTTTGAGTCATACACGTTTGGAATCTTTGTTTCGAAAGTAACAATTCCATCTTTGCATGCACACCCTCCACGGCATACACATGCTCCTCACGGTCACAACCATCACACATTGTATGCTCATGTGCACACTTGTACACATTGTGGACGTAAGGGCCACCTTGCTAAATTTTGTTTTGATCGTATAAATGATTGTAATTTAGAAAATAAATTTGTTTGGGTTAGAAAAGGTACTAACCCCCATGGACCCAAAAGATTGTGCGTACCAAAGACCACCCCTATTGTATTTGATGTAGGTGTGGGCTCTCGCATGACGTGAGAGTTATGGTGCCTTGAGGTGGATGCGTTCCGAGCTTAAAGATTATTATTTGGATGCATCACTTTCAGGGGATGTTTGGTGGGAGGACCACCTTGGTTTGGAGAACTAGAGAGGTGCCTTCATTGTTTTTGGTATCGATCTCTAACTCCCTTTTATATTTGCATGCTTTTCATGTTCATCGATTTATAGCATGTCTTGCTTATTGTTCATTATGCTTATGTCATGTTTATTTGATTAGTGATATACATGTTTAGTTATTTGAGACACCCATGTTTAATATGGACTTATATTTTTGTGTTCTCACTTGGTTTTAAACTAACATGTATATCCTAAATCTAATACATATGCATATACATAATGATCATATGTATGTTTATGATTTTTGCTTTTGATGCTTCAAGTTTTGATGATATATTATGTTAAATGCCATGATTATTAGATCATTGACATGCATATATAGCATTTGAGATCACCCATGTTTATATGGACCCATATATTGTGTTCTCACCATTGTTTAGCTATTATGTATATCATAGTTCTAATAGCATGTAGATTTACATAATGATCGTATCATGTTGATTTATATCTTGTTTTATGCTTCATGATTTGAATATATGTTTAGATGTTAGTCTTCATTAAAACTAGGATATATGCTTGTACATATAGTGGGACACAAATAGATCATTATATGTTTGTGCTTAAACGCTCATTTGTACCCATTGGATGTGCTAGTATAGTCTAGTTTTGATGATTCATACATTTTAAACTTGTATTCCCCATTTTGGACTTGTTTTATGGTCATGTGATTTCACTTCATGTATATGTCCATCTTGTCCAAATTATTATGCATATACATCCTTTGAGCCACGTGCCTTCATGTATATACATTTGTGGACTCGTTATATTTTAGATATATATGTATACTTTAGTTTGTACTTGACATACATATACCTTGAAGATTAAATAGTTTTTGATGATTTTCATGTTTAAGGAATATTGAGCTTTATTGCCTAGTTTCATGATGATATGCTTCACGTTTTATTTGAACACTCACATTTCTTGTTTACTTATGCTTGCTTTCATGAGTCATATTCATGCTTCATTGACTTTGAGTGTTGGCTATCATGTATATTTCATGTTTCATGAAAAATAATTTTGTTTTATTCTTTACTTGAAGGATTTTGTACTAGTTTTCAAGTTTTTTCATTTAACTAGTTGCGGTATTCTTCGTTATGATACAGTTTTCAAACATGCTATATTTTTCAAACATATTTTTGAAAACCCCTACCTTTCAAGGGCGGTTGGTTGGGAGACCATGCACATGTATACTTTATATTGAAAATCATCTTAAACTTGAGCATGAAATGGGTGGTAGATGAAATGAGGTATACACTTGATTTTATTGTTGTTTCAATTGGTATCATTGGATCTTTTCAATTGGTATCAATATTGACATTTTTGTATACTGATATATTGTTTTTGTGTATGTATGCTTTCATTTGGTATCATCTATTTTGATTGGTACTCATTTTTCATGCACCTATACATATTTTATTTGTGCTTACTATATCCCTATATCTTTAAGCACAAATTTTTGATTATGCAAAGCTTGAATGTTTAATGACTATCATGTTTCTATTAATGAGTTTTCAATTGGTATCTTAAACAAGCTTATGCATCGTCTTATTTGGTATTTCATAAAGGGGGAGAAAATTCGTATTTTTATTTCTCAATTGGTATTTTGTTTACCGTTGATTTCTACTCCCACACTTTATGTTGAAAATTGATTTTATTTTGGTATCATATGTTCTAAATGACAAATATTCACAATTGGTATCAAGATTTTGTTTACTTTCAATTAGTATCTATTGATCTATTTCTTTCAATTGGTATCCATGAAGATTTATATTGGTGTTTTAAAATTTGATTTACTAAGATATCTCAAATTTGTCTTATTGAGAAAATTCAAAATTGTGTTTTAATAAGAAATGTTAAAAATATTTTGATATGATTGCATATATGCAAGGGGAGCTTAACATCTCCTCTACATATAGATTCATGCTGAGTGTATCTTATATTGAGGATCTTGACAACTCTTCTTTATGTAATACACGTGTGTAGGGGGAGCTTCACATCTCTTCTTATGCATTGCATATTTGTGTTATGTGAATTAGGGTTTGTCATCCTTTCTTCATGTAATGCATATATGTAGGGAAGTTAACTTAGCGTCTTCCTCTTCATGAATGTATATCGCATATATTCTTATTATTGATTTGTTTAATGTCACCCCTTTATTGATTCTTTGTTTCGGACAAAAAGGGGGAGAATATTGTTTTGTTTTACTTTAACCCCTTTATTGATGATTGACAAAAAGGGGGAGAAGTATTTGGTATATATGCATGTTTTCAGGATTTATGTTTATGCATATATGTTTTGTTTTGCAAATAGGAGAAAAAGAATTTATGAATTTTATGTTTGATTGGCATGTTTATCTCCTTATATTTGCATACATGTTTATTTATGCATGTGCTTCATTACCATATCTTATAGCTTATTTCCTATGCATGAGTTAAGGGGGAGCTTCTTTGAAGCTTAACTTTAATCCATGCATATATAACTCCATGAGTTTTGTCATCATCAAAAAGGAGGAGATTGTTGGCCCAGAGGCGCCTTCCACTCTAGTTTTGATGATGATTAACTCATGTAGTTATGTGTACTAATAATCTTGTGATTTTAGTTTCAAATCATTAATGAAGATATTTGCTGGTGATTAGCTTCAACAAAGGAGTTTTGAAGCCTTTCACATGGTGATTCAAGAGCCCGAGCAACAAGATCATACATAGCACTCGTTGGAGTCTAGCTTGGTGGATCACAGAGTTTTGGATCGAGTCGGCTTGGAGATGGCGCTCTACAAGAAGACTTTGGTATCCTAGTTTAGTTTATGTTTTAGATCCATGTGTAAAGATTAGATAGTGTGATATGCTCAAGTTCACAATACACACACGTTTCATGTTTTGGATAATGGTTTTTTGTTTTTGGTTTAACCGATATTGGTTTTCATGAATAGATAGTATCAATACAAGTTTACAAGGTTTAATGTATATTAGATATGTTCTATATACATCTATGCTTCAACTATTAAAACAAACTTAGTTTGATATGCCTATTCATGTATTTGGTGCTTTTGTATTTTAACAAAACATATTTTCGTATTTAAAGTCAAAACAATGATATGTATATGTTTCATGTATATTGGACCTATGTCCATATGCAACATGCTTTAAAATGATTATCATATTTTTGTATTTGGATATGTTTTGGACAAAGTTTATTTGAAAAATCAAAGTTTGAAAAAAATACAGTTTTGGTTTTCGGTAATTTTTGCATTACACAAAAATGGTTCAAAATGTTTGATATTTGTGTTGAAATTTTTAACGCATGTTTGTATATCATATAAAATGTTAGAAACTTTTTTTGTGGATTTTTAGAAGATTTATGGGATTTTTTAGAATAATTTTTAACTCAGTTTTTCTGACCCAGATCCCAGCCTGCCAGGCTCTGGCGGTCGACCGGGCCGGTCGACCGGACCCAGAATCGGTCGACCGGGACAGTCGACCGACGTGCACAAGCTTGTGCACGTTGGCCAGGTTCAAGGCACGGTCGACTGAGAGGTCGACCGGCCAGAGAGCTTTGCTCTCTGGTTTTGGGCGGTCGACCGAGCGGTCGACCGGCTTCTTCCAACGGTCAAAAATATGACCGTTGGTGGTCGACCGGCCGGTCAACCGCCAGCCGCCAGAGTTGCCAGTTCAGCTCCAACGGCTAGTTTTCCAATGGGGCTTTAAACACCCCATTTGTATGGGTTTTTCTCCAAGATTTTTAGAGCTAAAAATTTCTACTCTCTAGTGTTTATTTCAGCAAGTTTTCAAAAGTTTTTGGTGCTTAAAGTGTTCATCTCTAGTTGTTTCAAAAAGGGTTTGGAAAATTCAAGAAAAAGAAAAGCTTTGGGATTGGGTTTTTGATCTTCATTGTATTCTTATTCTAGTTATTTTCCCAATAGTTTTCTTTGAGTTTTTGATTTCCAAACACTTGTTTTTCACTTGAGCTATCTCACTCTATCCTATTCTATAGGATCATTTATTTGTGGGAAAAGAAATTGGTTTGTGGTTGAGATATACCACCTTGTTGTAAACCTTTCTTTGTGGTTGCTCCCTCTTTGGTAGAGGTTGATTTGGGTTGTGGTTAGCTCCCTCTAGTGAGAGGTGGAGGCTTGTGTTGAGATCCCTTTTTCGGTAGAGGGCTGGATTGGTGAAGTTTGGTACTCCAGTCTTCGGTAGACCCTTTGTATTGCCTCGGTGGAGGTTGTATTGGTTGAGAGAGGAGTTCGGTACTCCTAGTGGATTGGAAATCCTTCTTGGTGAAGGCGGGGACGTAGAGCTCGGTGCTCGAACCTCGAAACACATCTTGTTGTTTACGTTTGATCCATTGACTCTAAACTCTCTCTCTTTATTTGTGCATAGCATCATTCATATTGTCATATCTTATATGTTTGTGTTGTGCCTTGCAATTATTCATATTGCTTATTCCTATATGCTTGGTTGTGTTTGCTTGTGTGCCTCACTTGTGCTTAACCATGAGAGCTTCATATAGTGCCTCAACTCTTATTCAGAGGAGTCAAGAGGAGTTAGTCTAGAGCCCTTTACGGGGAATTCGGCTACACTCGTTGGTTGCATTAAGTGTAGCTGCAAATTAGTTCTAATTTCCGCATTTAGTTTATTAGATTAGCCTTATCACCTATTCACCCCCCCTCTAGGTGATTTCAAATTGGACTCGGGGGAGGCGAATCCCCATTGACTCTGTGAAGAGTTGAAATTATTCTGAAAATTATGATCATAAGATTGGGGGCATGGGTTATATTGATTCGGATAAGACCAATCTGGCACACTATGTTGGTTAAAGTTATGATATGCCGGGTTGGTAATATCCGAAAAAGAGGTTGGTGTGTAATATAGATTACCATTAAATTTAGAAAATTTGTTGTTATAAGCCATATCACACAATAAAACACAAAACAATGAAAAACAAACAAATAAACAAATAAAAAGAAAAAAATCTAACCTAAGTTAGGGTAAACCTTAGACCTAGACGACTCCTAACTGGTTAGACTGTCCACTGGGGGTATATTGCCGAATCTGACCACAAGTTAATCGGCCAGGTAGGGGTAAGATTGGTGGGAGGTATCGGCGCAGAAGCGACGAGCCTAATTAAGCCAAAACACCAGCCTTCGGGCTTTCGCCCTCAATCCCCAACCTTACTCACCGATTTGGCAAGAGTCAGATTCAAATCAACTTTCCCCTTAGGTCAGTCTCCTATTTGAGTCTGAGGTGTCCCTAGGGCCAACGTCTATTCATTTTTATTTAGGCTTGGGTTAGTGAGTGAGGAGATTGTTTGTGGGCTAAGGGAGGGTAATGACTTTCCCACCTTATCTTGTTTATAGGACAAGCCCTTAAGATTGATTGTGCAAGGTGTGTAGGATAAAGAAAAGTAACATTCAACAAGAAAATAATCACTCAAGAATGTTTTCTAAACTATATACCATGAAAACGTACCTTTTGCTCTAGCACTCTTCAACAATAATGTAAAATGTAAACGAATTAGACACGTGCCTAAATGAAAAGTCTAAACCATTTTTAGCATTTAACCAACATCATTTTACTGTTGAGGTTAGAAAGTAAGTACAGTGAGACAAACAAGGAAATAGATAGCTACAGATATTAAACTTTGCACTACAACCAAAGAAAATACAGGTTAGTAGTTCACTCAGATTGCCACAGGAATGTAGCAAATCTGAGGGCTTCTGGGCTCTGCTTTCTTGAGCAGAGTTCAGAGCCACTTATATGTCCATTGTAGCTAGAATTCCTTGTTATTAAATCTGTCCACAAAAAACAAAGAAGAAGGTTAATAAAAAATGTAAACTTTAAGAGAGAATAACTCACCGTCCCTTCCCGGCAACGGTGTCAAAATTTGATTGAGTTAAAACCTGCACAAAAATACAGAATTTCAGAACTTTTAAAATAGAGATATGTAAGTGCTCAATTCTACCGCAATAACAAGTGGCTATGCAGGTTGTGATCCACAAGGAGGGACTAGCGATGGAAGCTTTTTTAGTAAGTTCTCTTTTAGGCTACAAAGTATGGTTAAAATTCTTCTTTAGTTCTTTAAAAGAAAAGGAAAATTTGAGTTAAAATTGAATTAGGAAGAAGATGGTAGATTAAGAATATGAATAAACTAGAAAGGATATGTACAAAGAAATGAAAAAGGAGTGATAAAAGAAGTGGTAGATTGTGGTGTTCTAAACTAAAGAATTAAAAGAAAAGAATCTAAAAGTTACTTACCTTATTTGGCCAAATGCTTACCTTGAATCTTTTGCAATCATGTTACCGTGAAGTGAGGTGATTAACGTATAGCCCAAAAGAGTTGATTCCCATCTCCTCCACATTATATCATCAAGACGTTGCAAGTATGAAGTGATAAAGAATGAAACTCAAAATCCATCGTCATAAGCTATCGGTGGCACTCGCAAAGGCAAGGCTCTTTCGATGCTTTAAGACTCACTTGGATAGCAATTGATACCAATAGAAGAAAAGTAGAGAAGAAGAAGAAGAACAAAAATAAAGTGCATACAAAAGGGAAACTATAGATACGATTTTATAACAATAAGAGATAAGAAGAAAATCTTACACCGGTGTCATTCTCAGCACAAGCTTCATTCTCATTCTCCTATGAAACTCTGATCTCCTCTGATTTACATAAATTAAAACTGAAAATTACATGAAAAGAAAAACATAAACCTACACTAACAAAAATGAAAAAGTGGACTAAATTCTATCTCTGCATCCTCGCTCCCTGTACGCTCTGAAAATTCGAGTATTTATAGGCAAAACCCAATATAGGAGAGCGTATGAAGATAGGGGGAGCAAATGCTCCCCCTAACTCACCAACAAAGCCACGAAGACGCGACATTTGCCGCGTTTCCGCGGCCAGGGTGTGGCCAGGTGGCCACACCCTGTTGTGGTATTGCCTGGCGTCGCGATTTGCTTTTATCTTCAGCTGGATTTGCAGTTTAAGTCCGAAATTTTGACGAAATGGTCTTTTATCTTTGGCTTCAACCAATTGATTTTTAGGGATTTGCTCCAACTGGTTTTCAAGCGATCTGAACCGACGTGATCGGCCCTGATTTATTGACTTCGAATTAATTCTGATTTAATCGAATTTGATGGGCTTTTGGGCTTATTTCTCTTCCCTCTCCTTTAGGAATGGGCTGCAAATAAATTAAATAATAATTAGAAAAAAGCAGAGTTTATTCTATAATAAGTATGAGAATATGATAATGAATGTGCAATATTAGCGGCCAATCATAGTTCTCTACCCCTTGAACGAATGTCTTTCGGCGATCAGCGTTCAGACTTTTCCATCTCTGTCAACATACTTCATTACTTGATGGAGAGTGGAGGGGATGATGGAGTTGCGATGAATCTATGGTCGTCCCAGTAGTAAATTTTATGAAGTATCGGTGTTGATAATATAGAACATCATCTCGGATCATAGGTCCCCGATCTGATATTTGAGTTTAATCTTTCCCATTGGGCGCGTACCATTGGAGTTAAAATCGTAAATGGTAGTTTGAGTAGCGCTCAATTGGTGAGCGTGGATTCCCAAGTGCTGCATGATTCGGTGGGACATGATGTTCAATGTGGATCCTGGATCCACCTGAATACGACTCACTCCAGACGATCTAATATACCCTATGAAGTACAGGGGTCTATCATGTTTCCCCTAACCTGCATGTCATCTAAAGTGAACGTTATGTAGGGGGCATGTTGAGAGGCGAAGGGCAGATTTTTTCATCTTCCTCCTATGGTTTAGTCAGAATCCGGGCCATGAAGACCTCAATATCAGCTAAAGCTTCTCTCAGAGCTTCTCATGATGACTTTAATAGTCTCAGGAGCTTGTAAAGGGTAATCCTGGCTGGGATATTGGCGAGTTAAGCTAAGACATCAAAGCGGTAAGGTGCTAAAAATTCTTCCGCTTTGTCCTTTGGGAGGGCCTTGGCATACCGAAGCTCCTTTTGCTTCTCCACGTGTTGCTTCGTGGATTGCTTGGTTGGCTCTAGGGTGGGTTTAGGCGAATTTGCCATGATTTTGTCATATTTCTTCAAGTATGACTGACCCGAGCGGGTCCCTGCTACGAGCGGTGCATTCAGTTCTGCAACAAGGATGATTGTCTCCTCCTCCAAATCAGTTAGCGAGGGGACATCGGTTTTTGCTTCTTGGGAGGAAGCACACACCATATTGCAAGGCGAAGCTTTTACTTTGCCCCTGGACTTCTGTTGGTAATAGTAGTCCACTATTGGCCTTCCACGAGGTCAGGATGAACCCACATGATCTCTCCCTGAGGAGTAGGAATAGGTACGAGACCTTTCTCCCGCTGGTGGTCTGAATCTATATTGAGTACCCTTAGTTCCCCTTTCAGGATAGGAACTACTCTGGCCAGCGTTGGAGGCTGAACCCCAAACTGAAGAAATGATGTCATATTTACTGTCACATTCTTCTGTTCCGGGCGAAGTTTGAGCACCTCCGCATCAATCAAAGCTTGGAGAATGTCTTTGAAGACATAACAACTCTTGGTAGGGTGCCCCAACATCCTGTGGTATAAGCAATTGGGGTTGTCAATCTTGCCAACCTCCTCAGGACGTCTTGCTTTAGGAAGCTTCAGTCTGTTTCTCTTGTTGAGTAATTTGAACAACGAATCAATGCTTATCCTTGAAGGAGTACTGCTTGTTGGCACGTGGCTGACTTGAAGAGCTACCCCTCTAGGCGGTTGGGGTTTAAATGGAGACTTTGTCTCTGTCACTAGTGTGTCCTTCCTTTTAGCTGAGAAAGACGCTTCTGGCGCGCGCCTTGTTGACTCTAGGGTTTTGGCTTATTTTCTTCTGCCTTAACCTTAACAGACAATCACTTCTGCCTATTCGCCTTGTTGGACCAACTGCTTTCAGGTATAGCTCAGCTACTCCTATCTGAGATAGGAGTGAGGTTTGCAAATTGTGAAGGCATATTTTCACCAGGGTGGCCTGGGTCATACCGCTAGGATATCAGAGTACCATATTCAGAAATCCTCCACAAATGCTTTAACTGACTTTTCATTTTGTTATCTCGTTGCCAGGAGAGTTAGCATGGTAATCTCTGAGTCATCTTCAAAGAAGCGTGTAAGGAAAAGCATTTCCGGATAGCCTAAGTTCTTGATGGAGCCTTCTAGGAGCTTCATGAACCATTCAAAAGTGATCCCCTTCAGGGTGCCGATGAACAAACGTCCCAGGATGGCATCATTTGATATTACATTCCCTGTCTGAGACTTGAAGTAATATATATGCTAGTTTGTTAACCCCTGCCATCGAAGGCCTGTAGGGTCAGAGCTTTGAACGTAGGAGGGTATGGGGAAAGATCCCACTCATTCGGGTATGGCCGAATCACTCCTACTTCTTGAAGGCCTTTCTGACTGGCAAGGACTTCAAGACGCTGTTCTAGTTTACTCATTCTTTTGGAATGAGTGCTCATATTTTCTGAGTTACTTTCCTCTTCGGATGTAGGTTTGGACGACTCAGAGATGGAATGCTCATCCTCCTCAGTGTGTTCAGAAGACGAGCTTTTCTCTTCCTTCTGTTTGGCTCTGGACTTCTTCGAAGGCCCCCAGCCTTAGTCTTCTTCTTTTTATCCTCAAGCAATTACAAAAGTATCTGCTTGAGGTTGTCGATAGATTCTTGTTGAGTATGAATCATAACAAGTTACTCCCTCTGGGCCTGGGCTTGCTGCTCAAAACATCTGGCCATTTCTTCAAGAGTGATTGTCATATATGCGAAGGCTTCTTTCTCTACAGAAGAGTTCGAGGCCTGTGATTTTATGATGGTAGAGTGTGACTCGCTTACTTCGATGACCTGGGCTAGGGCATGATAGTCCATTGGTGCTATCACACCAGTTCGATTACGAGTATGGTGGTACACTCCTTCCGGCTCGGTGACAGACTCGTCAGAGCTGACTATTGCTAATTCCCTTAGTTTCGCTTGGCGTAATGCTTGGACCCACCACATTCAAAGTAACTTCAGAATACTCCGCATCATTGAAAGTTCTCCTTGCGCGAGAACGATACCTTTTGGCAAAGCGAGAGACTGACGTAGATGATAGCCGTTTGAACACCGACTGTTTGCAGTGGCATTCAGAGAGCATCGCTGTGATGAGCCGTTCACAGCAGCATAGTAGAGTGATGTGATGAACACTCTTCTTCTTTGTCAAGTGGTTGCAAGTAAAAGCAGTGAGAATTACCCTGTAGCTTTAGGCTAATGGGTCATGATCTACGAGGAGGAATGCGATGAAAGCTTTTTGATGTATTATTTCAAAAGCAAAGAATGGTTTTTGTGTTTTTTAATGCAAAAAGAGAATGGATAGCAGAGAGATGTTTAAAGAAAACTTAAAACTTGGAAAAGATTTTGGAGAGAGTGATCTTTAAAAGGCTTTACGAGTGATGTTGTTTGTTTGTTTTTAATAAAGAAGAATCCGGGCTCACTATTCTATTGTTCAGCTATGTGTCATTCTCTTAAAATTTAAATTGCCTCAATGAGATCATAGACAAAGATTAGATTTTTAGAAGGAATCAATTAAAACACATAAGATGAGTTTTGAAAAATTTTACTTTTTTTGAAACAGTTCTTAAATGGAATGTTAAATCATTAAGATTTGCTCAAGTATGAAATAAAACTAGTTTTAAGACTTATTTTAAAGATTGAAGTTTAAGATAAGTCCAAGCTCATCCTCATGTGCCTTCAAGAACACTCGCCTGTATGCAAGACTTAATTTAGGCATTCATATGATTCATTGGGTCCTTTTTATAGAAATCAATCAAGAAGAATACTTATAGAGGACGAAGAATAGTGAGCCCGGAAACCAATTTAGCTATTCATAACGATGGAAAAGAAAACAAATGAATGAAATGAAAACATAGACATACCAGCTAAGTTGAGCAGAGTTTAAGCAATAATGAATCTCCTTTGATTGTCATTGCAACGGTCAATTACACTCTCTTTTCATATCTCTCACTTATTTCTGGACTGAACTGTAAAAAAAAAATTGAGACTTAACTTCTCACAAACCATCTAACAATGATCCTAAATCCTTAAAAAAAAAAACTTAAACTTATCTTCAGTCCCTTCTTCTCTGTAGAATGCAGTATTTATAGCCAAAAACAGAGCGTGAGCAGATAGGGGAAGCAAACGCTTCCCTATCTCTTCAACAAAGCTGCGGATCTGCAGCTTTTGTCGCAGATTCATGACCTAGATGTGGCAATTTGGCCACATCAAGAGTCGCGATCCTTTGGATTTTGATTTGCTTTCTATTTATCTCAAAAGATTTGCCATTTTGACCTTCTATTTTTGACGATTCTTCGTTAATCTTCAATTAACTAACTGAATTTATTGAAAATTTGAATTTAACTGATTTTTCAACCGGTTTTATTTCCTTGATTTGCATTGATTTTCAGCTAGAATTATCTTTATCCTCCTGATTATTGGTCCCTTCTTTAATTTAGGTTTAAATTAGAATTAAAGCGGGCTTTGGGCTCAATTTCCTTCCACCTCCATTTATAATGGGCCTGTATTTTATAGAAAAAAATATAAAGCTAAATACATGATTTATTAGACAATAATTATAGGAATGTGACATTATATATGCAATATAGGTGACCAATCATACCCCCACACATATCTTTTTACTCGCCCTCGAGCAAAACATCAAAACTAATCCTAAGAAATTATTAGATCACTTTCGCAAGTCACTCGATTGCACTGAGCATATGCAACAAGTCGTTAAACCTATGGGCTACCCTTAGAGGATGAGTTTTGTCTCGTAAGGGTTTCCAGTAGATTATACCCACAAAATCCAAAAAGAAAGAAAAAAAGTGTTAGTATTTTTGAAAAGTAATTTGAAAAAAAAGAAGATATTTAAAGTATTATTGTAAGAGTTCAAATAATCTATAAGTTATAGGAAAATTGAACTTCTCATTCCTAAATTTAGTCTCTATTCAAAAACATGTTTTCAATTAAAGTAAGAAGTCAAATTGTATTTCTCATCTAGTCTATTACTTTTCCCTAAGCCATATGCACCTTTGTGATAATGAAATCTTTACGAAGGTTTCTTTTACTCTAACATTTTTGTCTTATTTATTTTTTTATTTTTGGTGGTGATTGTTCCTTAGTTTTATTAGGCTTTCTAATCTGCCCATGTAACGAGCCTTTAGTTGGTGACACCCAAATTGGACAGTCTTAGGGCACCGGGTGAGAAAAGACCCCCAAGGACTTAAGCACTTGAGTAAACAAGGCCACAAAACTAAGATTTTTATTTATAAAGTGCATCCCTTTTAGGCATGAATATTTATGTTTTATGAGGCACAAGTACCGAGCTTAATCAGAGGATTTATATATATATACATATATATTTCTTTTCCCCTTTTTTCATTTTTTTCTTTTTTTCTTTTTTTTATAGAAGGCATAAGAATCTTTGTTTTTGAACCCTAAGTGTGTAAGTGTATAAAGAGTGCATATTTTATTAAGGTAAAGATCAAGACTAAATTACTTTTCTAAATTTTCTTTCTAACCGTAGAAATCAAACAAGTCATATTATTTTGACCAAGTATAAGAAATCCTAATTATGAATCTCCTATTCTTAAAATTGAATTAATTTCTTATAAAAAAATAAGTCAAAATATTGTTCATTTTTTAAAATTTTTTAATTTTTTTATATATATGTTTATATATATTTTTTTAAGTTATGTTAATTATGTTAGAATCCTCCCCCATACCTATCTCATGCATTGTCCCCAACGTATGAAAGAAATGTATAGATGCATGAAATGAAATGTAAAAGAGGTAAAATTACTGATACACTGGGTTGAAAAGACCCATAGCCGTTTTATTTACCCACACCGATTCCATGAAAGGTTTAAGACATTGACTATTTACCTTAAATTCATTCCCATTCTTGGTGTCACTGATCTCTACAGCATCGTGTGGAAACACGGATTTAACAACGAATGGCCCAGTCAATCTTGATTTTAGCTTTTTTGGAAAATGATGAAGCCTAGAATTATAGAGTAAGACTTTTTGTCCAGGGACAAATGTTTTCCTTATGATATGTTTATCATGAAAAATCTTAACTCCCTATTTCTTGATATTTGTATTTTTCATAGTCCTCATTTCTCAACTCCTCAAACTCAGAAATTTATAATTTTTGAAGGTCACCGGCCTTGTTTAAATCAAAATTTAGCTATTTTATTGCCCATAAGATCCGGTGCTCTAACTCAACAGGTAGGTGGCAAGCCATCCCAAAGACTAACCTATAAGGAGACATTCCTAAAATCGTCTTGAAAGCGGTCCTGTAGGCCCATAGGGCATCTACAAGTTTGGTGGACCAATCTTTCCGATTTTGATTCACAGTCTTCTCTAAAATAAGCTTAATTTGTCTATTGAAGATCTTCACCTACCCACTGATTTGAGAATGATAAGGTGTGGATAACTTGTGAGTTATAACATACTTTCGCACAAGAGCTTCAAAGGATTTATTGCAAAAGTGAGTACCATTATCACTGATGATAGCAAGAGGGGTTCCGAAGTGTGAGAAAATATTCTCTTTCAAAAACTTTATGACAAATTTGTTATCATTAGTTTTACTTGAAATGGCTTATACCCACTTGGACACATAGTCCACAACAGCCAATATGTATTGGTTTTTAAATGAATTAGGAAATGGACCCATATAATCGATGCCCCAAATATCAAAGAGTTCTATTTCTAGAATTGGGTTGAGGGGTATCATATCTCGTTTCGAGATCCTTCCTACTATTTGGCATCTAGGGCACGTCTTGCAAAATTCATAAGCATCTTTAAATAAAATAGGCCAATAGAACCCACTTTGTAGTACCTTCTCAGCAGTTTTGCGAGGACCAAAGTGTCCACAGAAGGACAAGACACTCATAATTTCTTCATCGGGATGCATCTCCTAATCATTTGGTCAGAACAGTACTTAAAAAGATACGGTTCCTCCCAAAAAATACTGGGCTTGAGATAAGAAGCAGTATACATCATTTTTAGACCAATGAGATGGAATTTGATTTGTGACTAAGTAATTCACTATATCAGCAAACTAAGGTTCCTTAAAGACAGCTAAGAGTTTTTCATCGGGAAAGTCATCATTTATGGGCAATTTGTTGCTTGGAGAGTTTAAAATATACGAGAGATGGTCAGCAATGATATTTCTACGCCTTTCTTATCTCGAATCTCGAGATCAAATTCTTAAAGAAGGAGGATCCAAGGAATGAGTTGGTCCTTGGCATCCTTTTTCATTATAAGGTATCTTTGCGTAGAATGACCGGTGAAAATTGTAGTTTTGGACCCTTGTAGGTAGGGATGAAATTTCTCTAAAGCAAACACTACTACCAAAAATTCCTTCTCGGCTGTAGTGTAGTTCATTTGAGCATCGTTGAGAGTCTATTACAGTAGTAAATCACATGCTGCTTGTTATCAATGCGCTGTCCAAGGACAGCACCTATGAAAAAATCAGAAGCGTCGCACATGATTTCAAACAGCTTAGACCAATCCGGTGCAGATATGATTGGTGCAGAAATAAACTCTTTATTAAGCTTCTTCTAAGAATTTATACATTCATCATCAAAAGTAAAGGACACATCCTTAGCTAAGAGATATGTCAAGGGTCTAGCGATCTTGCTAAAGTCCTTGATAAATCTTTGGAAGAAACCAGTGTGTCCTAAGAAGGATCGAATATCTTTCACACATTTAGGCATCAGAAGCTTAGCTATAACCTCAATCTTGGCTCTATCCACTTCAATTCCTTTTTAGGGATTTTATGACCCAAGACAATTCTATGTCTTACTATGAAGTGGCATTTCTTTGTCAGATTTTTCTCGGCACACGTTGGAGGACAAGTTCTAAATGGTGAAGACATTGAGTGAACGAATCTCTGTAGATAAAAAAATTAATCTTGAAGATTTCTACTAATCATTCTACCATATCAGAGAAAAGACTTAACATGCAACGTTGAAACGTTACTGGAGCATTGCACAAGCTGAAAGGCATTTGAGATAAGCAAATGTCCCATATGGACATGTAAAAGTAGTCTTTTCTTGGTCCTCCGGAGTATTGGAAATCTGATTATACCCCGAATAACCATCTAAGAAACAGTAATACCCGTGGCCAGCCAAACGTTCAAGCATTTGATCAATGAAGGGAAGCAGAAAATGGTCCTTATGAGTTGCTGCATTAAGCTTCATATAGTCAATGCAAACTCCGATTTTCATGGGAAGTCGAGTTTGGACAACCTCTTTGTTCTTGTTTTCCACCACAGTGAAACCAGATTTCTTTGGAACCGCGTGGACAAGACTGACCCATTGGCTATCAGAAATGAGATAGATTATCCCATTATCTAAGAGTTTCACTATTTCACATAAACAGCATATTGCATTATAGGGTTTAACCTACACTGCGGGTCTCTTTTCAGTGTCTCTTCTTCATTGAGATGAATGCGATGTGAACTATGGCTGGTCTCAATCCCTTTATATCGGTCATAGTCCAACCAATGGCTTTCCTATGCTTTTCTAAAAATTATTTTAAGATTCTTTTCTTGCTCGTCATTTAAATGGGAGGCAATTATGACAGGAAAGGTTTCTTATTCGCTTAGATAGACGTAATTGAGATGCGTAGGTAAGGCTTTCAATTCTAAGGAGGGGGAAGGCTCAATGTAAGGAGGAGTCATTTATTGGCTCCACATTTGGTGAAATAAGATTGAGGCCAAATTCACAACAGACTCGACAATATGATCAACGTTAAAGTCTTTAGACTCTAACTCGATGTCACAATCAGTTTCTAATTCCAATGCTTCTCTATATTCACTTATCAAGTTCTCAATGAGTTTGACTTCAAATGTTTGGTCCTCAACATCACGGGTTGCTTTCCTAGGTTGAAGACATTGACTTCTCTCGCCATGTCCTCAAAGGTTAACCTCATGGACCCATTTCTACAGTTGATAATAGCGTTGGCAGTAGCAAAGAATGGGCGCCCTAGGATAATAAGAGTTTAAGCCTTAGGATTGGAAATAGATTGTGTCTCAAGAACTATGAAATCAACGGGGTAGATAAACTCCCCGACCCGAATAAGGACATCATTAATTTTTCCCTTGGGAACTTTTACTGAATGGTCAGCCAGTTGGATTATGACTTGAGTTGGACTAAGATCGCCCATCCAGAATTGTTGATAAACTGAGAAGGGAGCAAGTTGATACTTGCCCCCAAGTCAAGAAGTACACGACTAATCTCAGGTTATCGTATAGTGCAGACAATGGTAAGACAACGCGGATCCTTGTACTTGACAGGGATCAGACCCCACTGTAGCTCACTAATATTAGTGGCTAAGAAGACTTTCTTGGGAACATTAGTCTTTCTCTTCTTGGTGCATATGTCCTTAAGAAATTTTACATAAGATGGGACTTGTTGGATGGCATCAAGAAGTGGCACATTTATCTTCACTTAATTGAAGATCTCAATTATTTTATCCATGTATGGGTTCTGCTTGTTATTTTTCAGCCTATTAGGAAATGGTAATATAGGCTTGTGCGCCTGATAGGTTGACTTATCCTTTTCAGATTTATCAGATTTGGAAGGATTGGGACTAGATGAGGTGGATGCTTGTGTGGTTGTGCTGAATGGAAATAGATGGTGTTGACACTTGATTATCAACTTTTTCCCGACCACAATGTATGAACAGCATTACATTAATTCAACAGTTGATCCTTAGCCAAATAGGCTTGTTGAGAATTCCTAGGATTCGTTACTGGCCGATTGGGTGAGGTACCCTTTAGTCTCTCATTCTGTGGACTGACTAATTGGCTTATTTGAACATCTAGCCTCTGTACTGTTTGCTTGAGGGACTCCTCGTTCTTCATGTACCTTTCCATGTTTTTCTCAAAATCATCTATTTTCTTCTCAATTTGAGAATTTGGAAGGAAGATTGTGGAGCTTGGTTGGGAAAATTTTGTTGATAATTTAAAAAAAATCTGTAGATGGTTGGAAGAATTGTGATGGTAATTTGAAAAGTTGGGTTGATGAGTGGAAAAATTATTGAAATGTTAAAAGTAGTTTGAATGGTTTGACTGTGAGTGGTCATTGTTGTTTTGGCTTCATGAGAAATTTGGGTGATTTCTCTAGTCAGGATTATACATTTGTGCATAAGGACTATTGTTGGGCCTTGAAAAGGCCTCATTCATCAGTTCAAGAAATTGTTGTTGAGCTTGGAATACTAGACATTCCTCAAACACATGATTCATGGCTTGACAGCAAGTACAGTCTGGAGTTGAAAATTAGTTTGGACTGACTTGGTTGACTGAAATTGGTTCCTTGGTTTTTAAAACTTTCATCTTCTTTCTAGGTTTGCTATTCTAGACTCGGCAGCTATGAATGATTCAATTGAATGGAGACCTCCTTTTGAAGTGATGAAGTTTGAATTCTTAGAGTTTTCATTAGTTGGTTCCCATTGGATAGTCTTTACAGTTAGATTCTCATATAAATCTCATTCTTCATTTTCATCTTTTTGCAAGAATCCCCCTTGGCACATGGTTCTAAGAGGGTCTTGGTTGAGTATAACCATCATAGAGAATTTGGCATTGTCGTTATTTCTCTATTCCATGATGAGGACATTGGATAAGGACGTCTTTGAAGCGTTCAAAGAACCTCCAAAATGGTCACTAGGTTCTTACTTGAACTGCATGATGTTCTTTCTAATGAGAGCTGTCTTTGAATTAGATAGAATTTCTTCAAGAAGACATTGATGAAACCATCCCATTATTTGATAGAGCTGGCCGCTAAACTGTAAAGCTATTTCAGTCCTTAAGAGCAAATATGACAAATCTCAACCTAATAGCATCATCTACAAGGTGTGAGATTTTTATCATTAAGCATACTTCCATAAATTCCCTTATGAAGAATAAGCATCTTTGAACTTTAAGCCATGAAACTTAGGGAGTGTGTTGATGGACTGAGGCTTGAGCTCAAAGTTGTGTTCACCAACCGATGGAAGTTGGATGCAAGATGGAAGTATGGTTCTAATGTAATAAAACCTATCCTGCAAAGATGTTGGTTGAGTCATAACTGGATCTGATTTGGATTCTTTCTTGGGTGGTGATGTGTTTCTAGTTAACCTAGATGTGTTTGGGTCTGTTGACCACGATTGCATATACAAACACTCCCACAAATAAGTTCACCAATAGTCAACAAGAAAAAGAGAAAGTAACCAAGCCTAGTCTAAGGTAAATCTTGACCTAGATAACTCTTAACTGTTGATTGTCCAAGGAGGTATAATGTAGACTCTGACCATAAGCTAATCAGCTAGGTCAGGGCAAGATTGGTGGGAGGTATCCGCGCAAAAGTGACAGGCTTAACTAAGCCAAACCACCAGCTTTCGTGGTTTCACCCCTCAATCCCTATCCTTTGACACTGATTTGGCAGGAGTCAAATTCTAATACCTTTCCCCTTAAAATAATCTCCTAATGAGTTCGAGATATTCCTAAGGCCAACATCTATTAAATTTTAAGTTAGACTTAGGCTGTGCGTGCTTGGAGATGGTTTGTGGGCTAAGGAAGGGTAATGACTTCCCCACCTTCTCTTGTATTGGGTTTTACCGTTAAAACAGATTGTGCAAGTGTGCAAGTATAAAGCAATAGTACTAAACAAAAAGCAAGTAACTCACTCAAGAATGTTTATATGCTATATGCTATATGCTATGCTAACGTACCTTGTTTCCAGCTTTCTTTAACAGTAATTATAAAAGAAACATAATTAGACAAATCCATAGAATGCAAGTCTAAACGGTTTTTTAAGCAATTGGCAAACAATAAGATTACTGTTGAATTAAAAACAGGATATGTGAATATCAGATATAGCAGAAATAATACAAAAAAACCTGTATTTTTGCAAAGCAATATGTTATGCAAAAAAAATTTAGTAGTCCAAAAAATATTCAAGCTTTAGCGCTCCAATTTTTTGGAATTCTGTTTCCTACTTTCTAGAGTAAGGGCATAGAATAGCAAGTCTTCTCCTCTAATACTTGAGCACTAAATCTAATTTCTTGATGGCCCCGAAACAAGACACCAAACTTGTTAAAAAATAATTACACCATTCCCTCCTCGGTAACGGCGCCAAAAGTTGGTTGCAAGTAAATGCAGTGAGCATTACCGTGTAACTTTGTACTAACGGGTGGTAATCCATGAAGATGAATGCGATGAAAGTTTTTGGATGTATTATTTCAAAAGCAAAGAATGGTGTTGATTTTTTTAATGCGAAAAGAGAATGGAGAGTAGAGAGATAATTTAAAGAAAACTTAAAACTTGATAAAGGTTTTGGAGAGAGTGACCTTTAAAAGGCTTTAAGAGTGAAGGTGTTTGTTTGATTTTAATAAAGAAGAATCTGAGCTCACTATTCTATTGTTCAACTATGTGTCGTTCTCTTGAAAATTTAAATTGCCTCAATGAGATCATAGGCAAAGATTAGATTTTTTTAGTAGGGATCAAGTAAAACATAAAAGATGAGTTTTGAAAAAATTTACTCTTTTTGAAACAGTTCTTAAATGGAATGTTAAATCATCAAGATTTTCTCAAGTATGAAATAAAAACTAGCTTAAGACTTGTTTTCAAGATTGAATTTTAAGATAAGTCCAAGCCCATCCTCATGTGCCTTCAAGAACACTCGCCAATATGCAAGGCTTAATTTAGGCATTCATATGATTCATTGGGTCCTTTTTGTAGAAATCAATCAAGAAGAATACTTTTAGCGGAAGAAAAATAGTGAGCCTAGAAAACTAATTTAGCTATTTATAATGATGGAAAAAAAACAAATGAATAAAATGAAAACATAGGCATACTAACAAAGTTGAGCAGAGTTTAAGCAATGGAGAATCTCCTTTGATTGTCACTTCAACGGTTAATTACACACTCTTTTCCTCTCTCGCAATATTTCTGGACTAAATTATAACAATAAAATTGAGATTCAACTTCTTACAAACTATCTAACAATGATCCTAAATCCTAAATTAAGAAAAGAAACTTAAACTAGCCTTCGGTCCCTTCTTCTCTATAGAATGCAGTATTTATAGCCAAATACTTGAGGAGAAAGAGCATGAACAGATAGGGGAAGCAAATGCGTCCCCTATCTCTTTGACAAAGCCACAGATCTGCGATTTTTTTCGCAGATTCGCAGCCCAGATGTGGCCATTTGGCCACATCAAGGGACGCGATCCTTTGGATTTTGATTTGCTTTCCATTTATCTCAAATGATATGCCATTTTGACCTTCTCTTTTTGATGATTCTTTGTTGATCTTTGGTTAACTAATTGGATTTTTTGAAAATTTGAATTTAACTGATTTTCAACTAGTTTTATCTCCCTTGATTTGCATGATTTTTAACTGGAATTATCTTTATCCTCCTGATTATTGGTCCCTTCTTTAATTTAGATTTAAATTAGAATTAAAGGCGGCTTTTGCACCTCCATTAGTAATGGGCCTGCATTTTATAGAAAAAATATAAGACTAAATACATAATTTATTAGACAATATTTATGGGAATGTGACATTATATATGCAATATAGGTGGCCAATCCTCTAGTAATCCCTTAGAACTGTCGAAGGGGATCGAACAGACCAGCCTCGAGTCTCTGAGGACGAGGACTTTTCAGCTCCCTTCTGACTCTAGCCGTCAGAGAGCGAATGTTAACCTTGCGTCGCAACTCCGAGACGCAAGTCTTAGGGGTGCATGGTTTAGAGACGCGGAGTTCACGTTCTGTAGAGCAGACGCGGCTCTCGTGCTTTGGCATTGAGATGCGGGACTCGTGCCTCTGCTGAGAAGAGACGCGAACCCCGATTTTCTCAACATCGCGTCTGTGAGGTGAAGCCTCAAAAATGTGAGCCTCTTAAACTCTGCATTTTGGTATCCAGACACAGACTTTGCGCGTCTCATGTAGTTCAGAAGAGACACAGGCATGAGCCTTGCGTCCTGTACCTGCTATACAGATGATTTTTTCAGTTTATTGCTTTTGTTGTCGATGTGCGCGTCGCCTTTGTTGATGTTCAACATTCCGGTTATGCTTCCAGGGTTGTTGGGAACCCCTGATAACCTGGAGCTGAGGAAGAGAAGGGGCATGGCAAGATTGGCCCTCAACGACGTTGGCCTCGTTGGTCTTGTGGGAGACGTTGATGTGGGACACGCGCGTGAAGCGGCCAAAAATAGCCATGTTTGTGCAGGCATCTTTAGGGAAGTCTCTGAAGAGACTTGAAAGCGGATCTCCGAGGAGACCCTGCGATACTGCCATGCCACCCTAGGGCTCTTGGAGCCAGAAGAGAGGAACTCTTCATACTTTACCTGATCAAATTTCACTAAAAGTGACTCGACTGTTATTCCATGAAGGTGACGTCATCTTGCGCCACAACTTACTCATCAGTGGAGAAAGTAGTCCCTAGCGGAGTCGCCATCTCTTATTTTTTAGGAAAACTTGATTGAGCATGTAAATTTTTTATTTGATTGTATAGAAAATTACAACGGATCAATAATCTGATTACAAAAGAGGGAGAATGGTTGCATCTCCCCTTTGTTTAAGGCTAGGTTCTTTGTGTTGTGGTGAAAAATGAATCTTATTTTTTGTTGACCGGGTGAACGTCAAGCTCTTCTGGAAATCTTCTCCTTGGATCACGGATGGAGTAGCACTACTTCTATCCAATAAAATCTCAAAGAGATTTAGGTAAAAATTTGAACTCAGCAAGTTAGTGTAGAATAGTTAAACTCTTTATCAGTATTCTTCAGCTGAAAATTCTGACCCCTTTTTAATAGCAAACTGAGCTATTATAGGGGTTTCAGAGGTAAAACTGTCCCCTAAAAACTCTCCATGATGAGGGTTAACTCCCCTCATTACGTGGGCAGTAACTGACATAATAATGAGGGCAGTTACAACTTAGACGCGGAGCTCCTTTACAATTGAAATGCGGGCTTGAGCTCTGCGGAGACGCTGGCTTCGAGCCCCGCATCTTGGATTTGCAATGATGCGAAGATGCGAGCTTTGAGCCCTTCGTCTTGGCTTTGCAATGACGTTGAGACACAGGTTTCGAGCCTCGCATCTTGACATTGCGATGACGCGGAGACACAGGTTTCGAGCCTCGCATCTTGATATTGCAATGACGCTGAGATGCAGGTTTCAAGCCTCGCGTATTGACATTGCGTCAATGATTTTTATCAGCCTTGCGTCTGAAGTATGGACTCTCCTATATGATAACTTGTCTTCAGTGATTTTTAGACAGACTACATGACTAACTTATGAAATTAACTTACTACTAATCTTGTGTTTATTAAGTTTCAGATATTGATCAAGATCTTAGTTGGTGTTTAGTTTCAACGAAGGATTTAAAGTCAAGTTTTAGAGCTAACACGTGTTGATTCAAGAGCTCGCGCGTCAAGATCTCGTCTAATACTCGAGATGGAGTCAAGTTCATGGATAGTGTTTGGATCAAATTGACTTGGAGAAGAAGACTTTCATCTAGGTTTTTTTAGTTTAGTATTTAAATATTGTGTAAGGATAGTTTAGTTTTGATATGCTCAAGTATACACGCACACACAAAAGTTCTAAAGTTTTGGTTTCAGTTTAACCGTTTTGAATTTTCAAAAATATATATTATTTTCATGAAAAGATTTCATTAAAAGAAGTTTACATGATTTATATGTATGTTGGATTTAATCCATATACATTATTGTTTCATATTGTCTAAAAACTTATTTTGATGTATATCTAGTCATATGTTTAAGTTTTGCTTTATCAAAACTTAGTTTGGGATTTATTATCAAAAACATAGATATATCTTTTACACATGTATTAGATTCTATCCATACACACTGTGCTTCATCTATGCTTCAGATATCTTTTTTTTATCTACGCAAGTTTGGAAAAATCGGATTTCCAATTAGAACTTGGTTTTTGGAAAATACAGTTTTCGATTTAAGACTTTATTTTCAAGCTTCAAAAATAGTTTAAATAGTTTGTAATATGTGTTGATTTTTTATCACATATATTTGTACTTTAAATATTTACATGAACTTATTTTTTTAGAATTTATGGAGTTTTATGGGATTTCTAGTATTTAAAAGCCAAAATTTCCTAACCTATAAACCTAGTTTCTGAGCCTACTGGCGGTCGGCCGACTGGTCGATCGGACCATAGCTCGGTCGACGATCAGTTGAATGATGTGCATAAGACATGCACATGAACCCAGCATATAAGGCAGGTCGACTGCACGGTCGACCGACTGAAAGTGACTTAGTCTCTATTTGGCACAGTCGATCTAGCGGTGAACGACAAGGCAATTTGCTTCGGCTTCAAATGGTTATATTTTTGACTGTTGGCCGGTCGACAAGACGATCAACCGACAGCCCATTCTGCACAGGCTTTGACCTCCAACAATTATATGTAGTAGAGGCTATAAAAAGAGGTTTTTGGGGACTTTTTTCTACAAGATTTCTAAGAGCTATTCTTCCCTACTTCTGAAGTGTTTTTGAGCGAGTTTCAAAGGGTTTTTGTGCTTCAAATCTCTATCTTTATTTTGTTTTCAATGTTTTGAAAAAATCCAAAAAAAAAAAAAACAAGTCTTTGGGAATTTTATTTGCTCTTAATTTTTCATATCTATAAGAAGTTTTTCCTAAGTATTTTCATTGTGTTTTATTTTTCAAACACTTTGATTTCTCACATACTTGAGCCAATTAATTCAAAATCTATCTTTAGGATCTTTTTTTTGTGAGAAAATTTGTTTTTGATCTTTTGAGATCACCAAAAAGTTGTTTGTGATTATTGAATCATCAAGTTGTAATCTTTTTCTTTGTTTTGGCTTTGTGTCTTCCCTCTTTTGTAGAGGTGATTATATTTTAGAGAGGAGTTGTGTACTCTCAGTGTTGAGTTTTAATTCCTCGGTAGAGGTCCCTTTGTAAAAGGTCCTGTGTGGACATAGTGAAAATCCCTCTATGTGAAGGAAGGAACGTAGAGCAGTGGCTCAAACCTCAAAACATATCCCTGTGTTTGCGTTTGATCTACTTTCTCTCAACTTTCATCTCTCTTTATATCTTTCATTGCTTTACTCGCTTATATTCATATGCTTGATATTGTTTGTGTGCTCACACTTGTGTTCAATCAAGAGAGCTATTGAAGCACCTCAACTCTTAATTTAGAGGAATCGTAAGGAGTAGTCTCAGAGCCTTCACGGGGAATTTGGACTCACTCTTGATTACACATAGTGTATTTGCAATTAGTTTTTAATTCCGCGTTATTTGTATTAGATTAGCACTACACCTATTCACTCTCCTCTAGGTGTACTTTCAATGTAGACGTCTGATGGGGTAGGCCGACGGTTCGTTGGCTCAACCCCTTCTATCTCTTTCCCTTTTCTCTTCGAAACAGTGGGGTCAACCGTAGTCCGGTTGACACTCTTCCTCGAGAAAGCCATATCGGTCATTCTGAATAGTTTTAGAGGAAGGAGTTTGATATTTGATGGAGAGATCTTGAGTATGGACTCAAAACAAACCTCTCAACAAAAGCACTAAATGCAGTGGGTAATTCCTAAGGAATCAGTCCACGCATTATAATAGGGAATTGGATGTAACCAAATCACAGAGAAGTATATCGCAAACACAGTAAAAATACGTGAAAAATCTGAAAGAAAAAAAACCACGGAGAAAGAGAAGTTTCACTATGTCAATTGTGATAGGGTTCTCTGGATTCAGATGAGCATGCTCTCCTTCTCGTTGGAAGGGATCCACTAATTATACAAGTCATGTCCAATAGATAAGGTTAGGAAATCTTGCTAAGTTTGAATA
This sequence comes from Agave tequilana, assembly GCA_038442645.1. NCBI lineage: Eukaryota > Viridiplantae > Streptophyta > Magnoliopsida > Asparagales > Asparagaceae > Agave > Agave tequilana. The sequence goes on from JAVJIF010001582.1 coordinate 117,134, forward strand.
CCTTAATTCTATGTCTTGATAACAGTTGAGCCGAACACCCTGATTTGAACCGATATAGGAGAGAGTCCATCTTTATTTTGTGGTTCACGCTCGGCTGTAGATAAAAATGAACTGCTCTCGAGAGGTTATTACCTCGTTTGAATTAGTATTGGGTTTAAGGATAGTGATCTCTGTAATGAGACCTAATTCTTCTGTTAATAACCTGACCGTTCGAAATTCAAACTGGGCGAAGGTATAGGGTTAAACGTTTTGAAAGTAGTCACGCGTCGCACATCCGTCAAAGCTGGATAGACATGTGTCATGATCTCAGGCGGGTCAGAAAATGAACACTACAAAAATATATCTAATCTTAATAATATTTTAATGTCGCAAACACGACAATTGTTTATTAACTTGAACATTTTTAATTATAATAAGCATTGGCTGTGCAACATTTCTAGGAGTCTTTTGGAAGTCGGGTTCTATAATACGGAATACTGTGTACCTACACAACCTAAATTTACTTAGTTTTAATTTATGACTCTAACACCTAAGAATTCTCTTATATCTCAAATTTAAGTCAAATTTAATTTTCAAACATCAATTGTTTCTGTCCACTTTTTTTGTTTGCTCTTGTTCTAGAAAATTCCTCCATTTGAAAAAAAAAAAAATCACACTCAAATTTCTTTGTTGTGAATGTGTGATTTGATTTTTTTTCCCCTTAAACCCCTAGAGACTCTAAATACTAAAGGATATTCCTATAAATAGCATCAACAGTTTAAAAAAAAGAAGATATATCTAATCAATTCAAAGATATCCACTTTTTCGTTCAAATTGCACCTCTACTATTGGAAAGTTTTTTTTTTTTGGAAAAAAATGATGAGCCTGTAAAACTCCCCACATTTCGTTAAAAAGAATATATTGAAAGCCCACTAACAAGCATACAGAATGCTGTAGGAAATCCCCCACAAGAGTGCAAAATTGCACATGCATGTGTAGGAGGATAAAAAACATATAAAAGACAATACAAGTGACCCAAAAAATATTTATGAAGATCGACTTTCAAGATACAAATTACAATCAGCTTCTGTAGGCAAAAGACAGGCTGAAAAAAGCAGAACAGACAAAAAAAAAAAAAAAAAAGACTACTTCGAGAGGGTGTTGGAGGCCACCCCTCTGCACCTGGTCCAGTGTTAGAGGTCGGTTTGTAGGGAACGGGTTAGCTCCTTCGAGTGAAGGACAATCCGGTCCTTCGCACGATATCAGCCGTCCATCACAGCTGACGGACAGCACGATGGGGAGAGAGAAAAACGCGTCTTGTTTTTCTCTCTCCCCATCGGGCCGTTCATCAGCTGTCTTGGATGACCCACAGTACACAAAAGACCATCCGAGTCCTTCGCGTGTAGCGGTATCAAGTGTGCCGTGCTAGGAGCCGGGTCGTGTCGTGCCAGGCCCACCCAGCCAACATGCGAGTGGCCCGGCCCGGGCCTGGGTTACAAATGTGGGACCTGGGCATGGCCCAAGGATTGGGTGCCCGGACCCAGGCCAGACCTGGGCTGGCCCGTGCCAGCCCATCGATTAAAAAAACTTAAAAAACTTAAAAAATCCCTAAAAAATTCTAAAATTCCTAAAATTCTAAAAAAAATCTAAAAATTTTCAAAAAATTTACTTATTCAAGTTGTGATAAAATAACAAAGAAAACTCCAAGGTGTGAAATAAAAATATATTTTTATTAATGATCTAATAAAAATGGATAATGGATACAAAACAATTGAAGTATAGTTTAATTTTTTTTCAAATTTATCATTAATACATAAAAAAAGTACAAGTCTACAATCTTCTTATATTTAATCAACGATAAATAAAAAAAATACAAGCCTTTATTCATCTTCTGGGGAGTCTTCTAGAGGATCTTCGATGTGATCGTCAATTATTTTATTTTGACTTCTCTTTTTCGCATCCAGCCAATCCTTCCTGCATATGGTCATCTCGATCGCATCCGATGCCAGACAGTTTCTGGTATCAGTTAGCACTTGACCACCTATACTAAAAGCTGACTTCAAAGCTACTGTAGATGCTAAATAATGTGTCATGATGTAAAGCACAGAATAAGTTAATGCATGTGATTTCCACCATACCAAAATATCTAAATTTTCAAATCCTAATTCTTGATCTATCTCAGGAGTTACAACACGTTAGATATAATAATGAAGTTTATTTAAAGAGTCAGAAGATCTAGATTTTTTTGGAAGCTGATAAAAGACTAAAAAATAATGAACTTCTACTACTAGAGGCTAAAGAAATTTGAGATGAAGAAGATTATTTATTTTCGTAAGTAGTTTCATAAAAATCATATAATTTATTTATAGAAGAATCAATATCTACCCAATTAGCAGAACTATCCTCAGAGTTCATCTTTTAATAAAAAATTTCAAGTAAAAATTTATATCCATTAAATTTAATCTTAGGATCCATAATAGCAACAAAATAAAAGATAAAAGAAAATTCTTTAAAATATTTATTAAATTTTTTCTCCGTGGGAGCAATAATATCCCGAATAAAATCAATATTTCTACAATCATAAATTTTTTCACTTATTTCAGTTAACTTATAAAATACTAAACTTGTCGTTGGATAATAAATACCAAAAATAATTTTGTTATTATTTCAAATCTTTTTATAAATTCACAAATCCATTTACAAATATCTCATTTCTAATCAAAAAATAAAATAATTAGGCAAATCTACAGCAATGAACTTGTTTATTGCCTCCTTGTAAGGAATCACTTTACTTAACATATTATATGTTAAGTTCTAACGAGATCTTACATTTTGAAGTAATTTTAAGCAGGTAATGCTAAGCCCGAATAAATTTGTCTAAAGGTTTATCTTCTTGGGCCGCTATTTAAATAAATATAATAGTATATCTTAATTTTTGAATATAATCATTAATTATTTTTAAATCATCTTGTGCACAAGTTAATAATATGACAAACGCAATGAATATAAAAAATTTCCATTCAAAGCGGGTTTTAAATAAATTTTCAAAATCTCAACTGTTGCAGTATTTTCGTAAGCATTATCAAATGAAGCAGTAAAAATTTTAGAATCGATTTTATATTTTCTACCAACACGCATAATAATCTTACTAAGATTTAAAGCATTATGAGGAGGAGAAAATTTTTTAAAACCAATAATTTTTTAATTTAAAACCCAACCAGATCGATAAAATTCACAGTAATAACAATATAATGGTAGCCGTTAAGGGCTTCCCAACAATTAAAAGTGAGTGCAATTTTATGTGGCAAAGATGATAAAACTGCAAATAATATTTTTTTCATGAAAAGATTTCATCAAAAGAAGTTTATATAGTTAATATGTATATTGGATTTCATCCATATATATTGACGGTTCATATATGTTTAGAAAAATTTATTTTGATGTGTCTACTTCATATGTTTAAGTTTTGTTTTTATCAAAACTTATTTTGGTATTTATTGTCAAAAATAAGTATATATCATCTACTATATGTATTCGATTCTATCCATACACACTATGCTTCAAATGTGTTTCAAATATCTCATTTTTTATATCTATACAAGGTTTAGAGAAATCATATTTTAATTTCAAAGTTTAGATTTGGGAAAATATAGTCTTTGATTTTTGCCTAAATTTCTATGCCTCAAAAATAGTTCAAATTATTTGTAATATGTGTTGATTTTGATCATGCATATTTGTACTCTAAAGTAATTATATGAACTTATTTTTGTGGATTTTATTGGGATTTATTGAGATTTAATCTAGTTTATCAAGTTAGTTTTTTAAACCCTAAAAATCATGTGTTTGGGCAGCTTGCGGTCGACCGACCGGTCGACCGAAGCATGGGTTGGTCGATCGGACGGTCGACCAATGTGCACAAAAATGTGCACGAGGCCAGAGCCTTGGCTCGGTCGACCGACCAGTTGACCTTACCAAGGAGCAGTCGACCGACTGACCTATGCTTCTATTTGGGTCCGATCGGGCGAGCGGTCGACCGACAGAGAGTTGTGACTCTCTGTGCCTACAGACGGTCGACCAGGCGATCGACTGGCAACCACAACTATCAGAATCTAACCGTTGGTCGGTCGACTGGGCGATCGACCTACAGGCCTGTTTGGCCAGTTGTGGTTTCATGTAGCCAGTTTTTGAAAGATTTTTGAGAGCTAAAATTCCTATCTTCCCCTGGTTTTTTACAGCAAGTTTTTAAACAAGTTTTTGTGCTTCAAAATCAAAATCTTTATTTGTTTCAAAGTTTTGAAAAATCAAAGAAAAGTAAGTTTTAAGAATTCTAGTTTTGTTCTTCAATTTCTTCATCTATCAAGAAGTTTTTCCCAAGTGTTTTCTTTGTGTTTCTTTTTCAAAAACTTTATGTATTTACATACTTGAGCTCTTCTATGCTAATCTATCCTTTAGAATCTTCTATTTGAGAGTTTTGTTTGTGATCTTTTGAGATCACTAAGTTGTGTTTGTGGTCTAAGTGATCACCAAGTTGTAATCTTTTCTTTGCTTTGTGCTTGGCTTTATGCTGACCTTCTTGTGTAGAGGTGTGAGAGAGTTGGAGTTGTGTACTCCTTATTTGTAAGTTGTAATTTCTCGGTGGAGGTCCCTTTGTAGAAGATTCTTTGTGAATAGTGAAAATCTTTCTGTGTAAAGGCGGGGACGTAGAGCAGTGGCTCGAACCTCGAAACAATCCTTGTATTTGTAATTGGCTATATTTCTCTATCTCTCAACTCTCTCTTAATATCTTGCATTATTATTGCTGGTCATATCCATACATGTTAGATATTGTTTTTGTGCTCACACTATTATTCAACTAAGAGAGCTATTGAAGCACCTCAACTAATAATATAGAGGAATTGTGAGGAGAAGTTTCAGAGCCTTTCACGGGAAATTCAGACTCACTCTTGGTTATACATTGTGTGTTAGTATAAAAGTTTTAATTCTGCATTATTTGTTCATATAAATTAACACTACACCTATTCACCCTCCCTCTAGGTGTAGTTTCAATTGATATCAGAGCTAATGCTCCTGAAATTCGATTTAACCACCTAGGAGTGTGATCCTCATTTGCTATTTTATTTTGCACATATTCTTTGTACTCATGAATTATCTTGCTTCACCCAGATACGATGCATCTAACATTGATATATGAAAGTTTAAGATGAGTGCATACCTTAAAGCCCTACGATTGCATGTATATCTTACCACTACTAAAAGTTCTTATATTAGAAATGGCAAGTATATTGAGGCTAATACACAAGCATCTATTGCACTTAGGCAATCACTTAGCAAAGAATATTTATCTATGATTTTTCATTGTGATTTTGCTTTTGCATTATGGAACACATTGAGCTCTATCAAGGAACAAGCTTCAAACAATGTGGAGAGAGAACCCATAGTATATGAGTCCGATGAAGCATGCTACATGGTCCCAGGGAATGACTCCCTTAAGGTAACTTTGGATACTCATCTTGATGATTTTGCTAGCTCTTCTAATAATCATGATAGTAGTATGGATGCCTATCCTTTAAATGAAGAGCTTTCAATGTTTTGTCAAAACTTTTTTTCAAAATATAAAGTTTTGAAAAAAAAAGTTTTGAATTAAAGAAGGAAAATGAAACTTTGTTTTCAAAACTCAATCTTGTTTTAAAAGAGAAGGTTGAGGTTTCAAGCGAAAGGGATTCCTTTAAAACCCAAGTTGATCTTGTTTTAAGTGAAAATGATCTAGATGATGTTTTGAAGAAAAAAGAGGTTTTGACTTCAAAACTTGATTTTGTTTTAAAAGAAAATGATTTTTTGAAAAACAAAATTGTTTTGATCTCTAAATAATTAGAATGTATTTCTTTAGAAAATGTTTCTTTGGAAAATTATTTTGATTCTCATTCTTGTCATGCCTCTAGTGCTTTATCTTCTTATGATAAGAATTTAGTTTCTCATGCTAGTTCTTCATCTTCTTCAATTAAAAATAATATTTGTCTTTTGAAGAAGAATGTAGAATGTTTGGGCTCCACTTTGAGCCAATGTACCAGTAATCACAAGAGGTTGGAATCCATGTTTTGCAAGAAATATGCTCCACATTTGCATGGACACCCATCATGGCATACACATGCTTCTCATGCTCACATACACATGATTCTTTGTATGCTAGAGTATACACTTCTAGCTATTGTAGTCGTACGGGCCACCTTACAAAATTTTATTATGATAAAATACATGTTTGAAGTTTTACAAGTAAAAATGTTTATGTTAGGAGAGGTACTAACCCTGGAGGATCCAAGACAGTTTGGGGACCAAAAATCATTATTATTTCATTTGATGTAGGTCTGAGCTCTCACAAGACGTGAAAGACTTGGTGCCTTGATAGTAGATGCGATTGGGCTTGATGACACTGCATTTGATACATCACTATCAAGAAAGTTTTGGTGGGAGAGCCACCATGGTTTGGAGACAAAGAGTCTAGTTTGTCGGTTTGGTAACTATCTCTATTCTTTATGTTATATTTATATGCTTTCATGTTAGATGGATGGTTTTAGCATGTCATATTTTTTTAATGCTCATTATGTTTAAATGCAACAATTATTAAACTTATAATATACATAGAGATTCACTCATGTTTATATGAATTCATATCTTTGTATTCTCACTATTGTTTGACTATGTATGCATATACTTGTTGTATAAGAACTTGCATTTAGACTAATGATCACATTTGTTTCACAATCATGTTTTGGTATTTTTATACTACATGCTTTGATTACATGTTTAGCTGTAATTTTCATTAAATTTTTTTATTATACTTGTATAATTAGTGAGCTACACTTGATTCTTATGTTTAGATTCTTTATTTCTCATGTGTACTCATTACATGTACTTATATGACCTAGTTTTGATGATTCTTATATTTATACTTGTATTCTTTATTTATTTTTTTATAACACCATTGACATGTTTAGTTTTTAGCTTCATGTATATGTAAATTTTGTCAAAACTACCTGTTATACATGTTCTATCCTTGAGTCACTTACTTTATATGTCATGTACTCTATCAATTTATGTTTGGGATAAATATATAGTTGGCCCAAAGGCCTTCCACTCTAGTTTTGATGATGATTAACTCATGTAGTTATGTGTACTAATAATCTTGTGATTTTAGTTTCAGATCATTAATCAAGTTATTAGTTGGTGATTAGCTTCAACAAGATGATTTGGAAGCTTTCACATGTTGATTCAAGATCCCGAGCGTCAAAGATCATATATAGCTCTTGCTCGGTGGATCAAAGAGTTTTGGATCGAGTCGGCTTGGAGATTGCGCTCTATAAGAAGACATCGGTACCATAGTTTAGTTTTGGTTTAGATCCAAATTGTAAAGATTAGAATAGTATGATATGCTCAAGTTCACAACACACACGTTTCATGTTTTGAATATTAGATTTCGGTTTTTTCGTTTTTGATTTAACCAATCTTGGTTTCATGAATAGATAGATCAAAATAAGTTTACCTGGTTTAATGTATATTAGATTTGTTCTATATACATGCATGCTTCATCTTTCTAGTCAAACTTAGTTTGATAGTCTATTTCATGTGTTTTATGTTTTGGTAACTTTGACAAAACATATTTTGGAATTATTGACAAAAACATGAATATATATATATGTTTCATGTATATAGGATTATATCCATATACATCATGCCTAAATGTTGTTTAATATCATGTTTTTGTATTTGGATAAGTTTTGGACAAAACGTATTGTCTATTCAAAAATCCAAGTTTTAGAAAATATAGTTTTTGATTTTTGGCAAAATTTCTATAACACAAAAATAGTTCAAAATATTTGAGATTTGTGTTAAACTTTTTAACACAAGTTTGATTTTCAATAAAAAATGATAAAACTATTTTTGTGGATTTTTAGAGATTTAATGGGAATTTTTAGGATTAAAAATTACATGTTTTTACTGACCAGAACAGTCTCCGCCAGGCTAGGCCGGTCGACCCCTACGGTCGACCGCACCAAGTAGCCGGTCGACCGTATCAGTAAACTGACGTGCACGGATACGTGCACGCTGGCTACCACATGGTCCGGTCGACCGCACGGGCGACCGACTGCATGCAGGCAATTCTCTGTTTGTTTCGGTCGACCGGGCGGTCGACCGGTAGTTGGCAATGGTAAAAATGTGACCGTTGGCCGGTCAACCGCACGGTCGACCGGTAGGCCATTTTTGGCAGATTTGGCTGCCAACGGCTATATTTTTCTGGGGGCTATAAATACCCCATTGGAAAGAGTTTTTCAATAAGAATTTTTGTGCGAATTTTTCCTGACTCTCTGATTGGTCGCTAATGTTGCATATTTAGTATCATATTTCCATACTTATTTTAGAATAAAATCCTGCATTCTCCTAATTAAATGCTAAATTTATTTGCAGGCCCAATCCTTAAGGAGATGAAGAGAAATGAGCCCAAAGCCCACCAAAATTCTGAATTAAATCAGAATTAATTCGCACTCACTGAATCAGGGCAAAATCAAGAGGTTAAAAACCGGTTAAGAAGAATTCTCTCAGAATCGACCGGTTAAAGCCAAGAATCCAAGGCCATTTCGTCAGATTCCGGGAATCAAACGAAGACACCAACTCCAGATAAAGTCAGAAGGATAAACCAGTGTGACCCACCAACAGGGTGTGGCCACCTGGCCACACCCTGGCCGCGGAAACGCGGCAAAAGCCGCGTTTTCATGGCATTGTTGGGGAGTTAGGGGGAGCGTTTGCTCCCTCTATCTCCCCGGGATCCTGGTTGTTAGGTTTTTGCCTATAAAAAGGCAGTCTTTGTGCTGAAAATGGACGACCATGCAGAGATAGGATTTATCCTAGTTTTCATTTGTAGTTTAGGTTTTATTTTCTTTATTATGTAATTGTAATGTGTATGTAAGCTTAGGATTAGATGATGATTCATGTAAGTAAGAGAGAGAGGCATATGTTGAGAGTGACACCGATGTACCCTCCTCCTTTCTTCCATCGTTTCAAGCAATAAAAGGTAACATTTTTATGTTCTTCTTTACTTTCATTTTCTTTTGTTTTTGTCTTCCTCTTCTACTTTACCTCGTTTGTTTTTGTTGAGTTTACAAGTGAATTCTAAAGCACAAGTATAACGATGTTATGTGAGTGCCAACGATAGTTCATGAAGACGTTCTCCTCCTCAAGACGTATCACTTCATGCTTATGCTAGACTTGATGATATAATGCGAACGGGGACTGAGCTCGGGCTTATGATCTATGCGTTGAACGCCTCCTAAGCAAAGGTAAAACATGCAAAGGTTTTCAGGTAAGTCATCAAGCAATCTAGGTAAGTATTTCTTCAACCTTCTTTCTTTTCTTTTATTTCTTTAGCATAGATCGCAATCACGATTTCTTTCACCACATCTTCCAAATCGTTTTCACTCTTTTTTTCCAATTCATTTGTATATAGTCATTCTCCGGTTTTTTCCACCTTCTTCATCTATCGCTTTCTCTTTAACTTTAACCTTTAACATAACTCTTTCAATTTTATTTCTTTAAAATAGAGAAGAACTTTCACTTTTGTGTTCATAACGATTTCAATACAAGAACGTAAACACTTCTATCGCAAAACCCTCCTTGTGGATCACGACCCGCATAGCCACTTGCTATAGCGGTAAGAATTGAGCACTTGCATATTTTTATTAAAAGATCTGAAATTCCGTTTTTTTTGTGCAGGTTTAGCCTCAATCAAATTTTGGCGCCGTTGCCGGGAAGGGTAACAATGTTTTTATTGAAATCTGATTTTTTTTGAAATTTTTTTAGAACTAAACGAATTTTCTTCTCTGTTGCAGGTTAAGGGCAAGTAAAGCAGGAAATTAAAGTTGCAGTAACATATAAGTGGCCTTGGGCCTCTGCTCTAGAAACCAGAGACCAAGTGCCCTCTGCTTTGCCGCGGATCCGCGGCCAACGCCGCGAAAACCCAGCAAAAAGGAGTGGACTACTAACATTCTTTTTGCAGGGCTGCTTGCTTTGTAAATTGTAGTTTTCTGTAACTTTACTTTTTCTTATATGCCATCACATAAGCCTGCTAATAATCAACAGTAAAATATTTGTTGAAAAGATAAAAAAATTGATTAGACGTTTGTATTTTAGGCACGTGTCTTTTCAATTCATTATTTTTACTGTTGAAGAGTGCTGGAGCAAGGTACGTATGCATAGCATTTAGCATATGACTCACTTCTGGGTTGATTTATATCGCTTTGAGTGAATCTTATTTATCTTGTACACTTGCACAAATTGATTTTAAGGGCACCACCCATTAACAAGATAAGGTGGGGATTTAATCACCCTTCCTTAGCCCAAAAATCAGATTCCAAGCACTCACTAACCCAAGCCTAACTAAAAATGAGTAGACGTTGGCCCTAGGGACATCTAGGACTCAATTAGGAGATTATCCTAAAGGGGAAAGGTGTTGGAATTTGACTCTTGTCAAATCAGTGTCTAGGAAAGGGATTAAGAGCCGAAAGCCCGAAGGTTGGTGGTTATTTAATTAAGGAACGTCTTTGACGGAAAACCTCCCACCAACCTTGCCCTGACCTGGCTGATTAGCTTGTGGTCAAAGTCTGCATTGGACCTCCCGTAGACAGTCTAACCAGTTAGGAGTCGTCTAGGTTATAGGTCTACCCTAACTTAGGTTAGAATTTTTTTCTTTTTCTTTGTTTGTTTATTTGTTTGTTTTTCTTTCTTTTTGTTTGTATTCCATTGTGTGATATGGCTTATAATAATAATTTTCCCAACTTTAATAATAATCCATATTACACATCGAATTCTTTTTCGGATATTACCAACCCGGCATATCATAACTTTAACCAACCTAGTGTGTCGGATTGGTCTTATCCGAATGAATATAACCCATGCCCCCATCGTATGACTATAATTTCCATAACGATTTCAACTCTTCACAGAGTCAGTGGGGATTCACCTTGCCCGAGCATAATTATCAACCAACTTGTCCTCCTTCTCCACCTAGTCCACAATATTTTCAAGATTCATACTCAGTTCCACCCATCTAAAATAGGAAACCATCAATTTTGGAAATGAGTATGCGTGAGTCCAAACACAAATCCCAAAATCTGATGGACTCACAATTTCACTACCACTTCCAAGACAATTCTTCATCTTTTCATCAAAACAATGAACCTATCAACTATGAAAAGTGTTGGTCCAAAGGCCTTCCACCCTAGTTTTGATGATGATTAACTCATGTAGTTATGTTTACTAATAATCTTGTGTTGTTTAAGTTTCAGATCATTAACCAAGATATTAGTTGGTGATTAGCTTCAACAAGGTGTTTAGAAGCTTTTCATGATGATTCTAGGGCCAAAGCTTAAAGATCACACATTGCCTAGCCCATGGATGGAGTTTTGGAGCAAGTCAACTTGAAGATGAAGATCATCAAGAAGACTTAGGTATCCATAGTTTAGTTTAGTGTGTTTTTGATCCATTTGTAAAGCTTAGTATAGTTGATATGCTCAAGTGCACAACACACACGTTTTAATGTTTTGGATTTGTTTTTCATGAATAGTAGATCAAAACAAGTTTACTCTATTTCTATGTATATTAGATATATTCTAGATATACATACATGCTTTAAACTTGCTAGACAAACTTATTTTGACTATCCTATTCATGTATTGAAAAATCAAGTTTGATAAAAATACAAGTTTTGTTTTTGATAAAATTTGCAAGACTCAAAAATGAATTGATATGATTGATATATGTCTTGAAATTTTTATCACAAGTTTGTGTTTCAATACAAAATGTTAAAACAAGTTTTGTGGATTTTTAGAAGACTTAAAAGATTTTTCAAAATATTTTTAAACTATTTTTCTGGCCCAGATTTCTGTTCCAGGCTTCAATCAGTCGACTAAGTCAACTGACCTAGTCGACTTGGCTGAAGTCGGTCGACCGGGCGGGTCGACCGACGTGCACAAATCTGTGCACGTTTGGAGTCACTGGGACGGTCGACCGTCCGGGTCGACCGGGATTAGAGCAGTGCTCTCTGTTTGTTTGGGTCGACCGGGCCGGTCGACCGTGGTTGCCCAACGGTCACATTTTAGACCGTTGGCGATCGACCGGGCCGGTCGACCGTCAGCCTGTCAGGCTGCCACATCAGCCTAACGGCTAGTTTTCTGATGGGGCTATAAATACCCCATTTGTTTGAGGTTTTCACCAAGGTTTTTAGAGACAAAATTTTCAGACTTTCTCTACTGTTTTAAAAGAGTTTTAAAAGAGTTTTGTGCCAAAAAGATTCATCTTTGTATTGTTTTGGGTTTTTGGAAAATCAAAGAAAACTAGGTTTTTGGATTTTGATTTGATCTTTCATTTTCTATCTTTTACAAGAGACTTTCCAATTTGTTTTTCTTTGTTGCTTGTTTCCAAAAACACCTAGTTTTTCACACTTGAGCTATCACACTATCCTAATCTATTGGGATCCTTGTTTTGTGGAAAAGAGAGAAAAGAGAAGTGTTTGAGGTTAAGCCTCTAAGTTGTAAACCCTCCTTACTTTTGTTGTATCCCTCTTTGGTAGAGGTTGATCGGAGTGGTATTGAGTTTGGATCCCTCTTCGGTAGAGGTGATTGTGTTTGAGTTGTATTGGCTACAGGCCTTATCCCTCTTCGGCAGAGGTGGATTGTGGTTGTATTGCCTCGGTGGCATTGAGAGAGGAGTTCGGTACTCCTATAGTGGATTGGAAATCCTACACGGTGGTGTAGGCGGGGATGTAGAGCTAGGGGCTCGAACCTCGAAACATATCCGTGTGTTTGCGTTTGATCTAATATCTCTCAACTCTCTCTCTCATTTATTTGTGCAAAGCATCATTCATAACATCATATCATATTTGCTTGTGTTGAGCATAATTCATATTGCCATATCATATCTATTTGCTTGTGTTGCCATGCATCTTTTATATTGTTCATCCTTATATGCTTGGCTTGCTTGTGTGTGTGCCTCACTTATACTTAACCACAAGAGCTTCACATAGCACCTTAACCCATTCAAGGGGAATCAAGAGGAGTTAGTCCAGAGCCCTTCACGGGGAATTCGGCTACACTTGTGTGTTGTATTAAGTGTGTTGCAATAATTTGCATTAGCTTCCGCATTTAGCGCATTTAGTTCCTAGATTAGCACTTACACCTATTCGCCCCCCCTCTAGGTGTTTTTCAATTGGTATCAGAGCTAGTGCTCCTGATATTAGGCTTAACATCCTAGGAGTGAGATCCATTTGCTTGCTAATCTATTGTTTGTATTTGCTTGTTTTGCACACATATAGTTTACCATGGCTTTCATGACCCCACCTATATTTGACCCTTCCAACATTCATGTTTGGAAGATTAGGATGACCGTTTATTTACAAACCCTAGGACATAAGGTTTATCTTGCCATTACCAAGGAATCCTTCCTTAGTGATAGCAATCATATAGGGGCAAATGCACAAGCCCTTGAGGCCATTAGAAGCACATTATCTAAAGATTATCTTTTACGTGTTTCTAAGATTGATTCCGCCCTTGCAGTGTGGAATTTGTTGACAACCACCACCACCTCCAAGCTTCAAGTGCCAAATCAACCGGAGGAATCTAGTGGAGAATCCGAGCCACAACAATGCTTAATGGTCCAAGGGAATGACTCCCTTGAGGTACTTTCGGAACCCCACTTAGATAATGATGATTGTGCTAGTTCTTCAAATGATTATGTTGATCCCCTTGCCTTGAATGAAGAACTATCTATTGTATGTGAAAAATTAATTGAAAAATATAATTTGTTGAAAAAGAAAAGTCTTGAAATTGAACAAGAAAATAAAAGTTTGCATGCTAGACTTAACAATGTTTTGCAAGAGAAGGTTGAGATCTATAATGAAAGGGATTCATTGAGATCTCAATTAGAACTTGCACTTAAAGAAAATGATTTTTTAAAATCTAAAACTGAGTGCCATGTTGTTTTGAAGAAAAATGAAAACTTGTCTTCAAAAATTGATTTTGTTTTAAAAGCGAATGTTGCTTTGAAAAATAAAATTATTTTTATTTCAAATGATTTAGATGTATGTTTAAAGAAAAACATCGTTTTGCAAAAAAATATAGATGCACATGTTTGTCATGCTAGTGTAGCTTCTTCATCTAGTCTACCTAATGCATGTACCTCCTCTTCTAAGATTAATGATGATATTTGTATGTTAAAGAAGAGAGTAGATTGTTTGGGCTCCACTATGAGCCAATGTGCCATGAACCACTCACGTTTGGAAACCTTGCTTCGAAAGAAACAAGTTCCATCCTTTATGCATGCACACCCTCCACGGCATACACATGCTCCTCACGGACACCATAACACGATGTATGCTCATGTGTACACTTGTACACATTGTGGACGTAAGGGCCACCTTACTAAATTTTGTTATGATCGTATACATGTTTCTAATTTAGCAAATAAATTTGTTTGGGTTAGAGAAGGTACTAACCCCCATGGACCCAAAAGATTATGGGTACCAAAGTCCACCCCTCCTATTATTTTTGATGTAGGTGTGGGCTCTCATATGACGTGAGAGTGATGACACCTTGAAGTGGATGCGTTTCGTGCTTAAAGAGAATCAATTGGATGCATCACTTTCAAGGGAAGGTTTGGTGGAGAGGACCACTTTTGGTTTGGAGAACTAGAGCGGTGCCCTCATTGGTTTTGGTATCGAATCTCTAACTCCTTATTTTTGTTTACATGCTTTCCATTTCATTGTTTATAGCATGTTTTTGATGTCTATGGATTAGTATGTAAATACCATGTTTATTAGATCCTTGACATACATGTATAGTATTTGAGACACACATGCTTATATGAACTCATACTTAGTGTTCTCACTTTTGTTTAAGCTATAATGTACATCATGAATCTAATACATGTGAATTTACATAGTAATCATGTTTTAGTTTTATCATGATGATTTTTATATGTGTTTTGATGCTTCATGTTGTAGATTACTTGTTTAGATGTTAGTTTTCACTAAAACTAGAAGATTTATACTTGTGCATATAGTGGGCCACAAATAAATCTATATATATTTGAGCTTGATTGCTTATTTGAACCCATTAGATGTGCTAGTATAGTCTAGTTTTGATGATTCATACATTTTAAACTTGTATTCCCATTTTGGATTTGTTTTATGATTTTTCACTTCATGTATATGTGTATTATTGCCAAACTCTAAGATATACATGTATACCCCTTGAGTCATTTGCCTTTCATGCAAATCTATATATAGACTCAATTGTGTTTAGGGATATGTATGTATACTTATTGTGTTGACAATTCATACATATACCATGAAATGAAATTTGTTTTGGTGAAGATTTAGTTTTTCTTGTTTTTGTGTTTTAATTGTTTAACTTCATGTATACGTCTATCTTGTCCAAACTATTAGATATACATGTTTATCCTTTTGAGCCACGTGCCTTAATGCATATACTTTGTGGACTCGTTGTGTTTTGGATATGTATGTATATTTTAGTTTGTATTAGACATACATATGCCATGAAGATTAAATAAGTTTTGATGATTTTCGTGTTTTGAATGTTTAAGGAATAATTGAGCTTAATTGAATATTTTCATGATTATGATATTCACACTTTATTTGTACACTCATATTTATTGCTTGCTCATGTTTTGTATTCATGAGTCATATTTATGCCTAATTGAATTAGAGTGTTGATTATCATGTGGATTTCATGTTTTATGAAAATTATTTTTAGTTTATTCCTTGCTTGAAGGATTTCGCACTAGTTAACAAGTTTTTCATTTTGACTAGTTCATATTCTTCAATTTGGTAGTATTTTTCAAACAAAACTACATTTTTAAATCTATTTTTGAAAACCCCTACCATCCACGGGAGGTTGGATGGGAGTCCATGCCTTGTATGTTTATATTGAAAATCTTTTTAAACTTGTGCATGAGATGGGAGGATTAGTTATATGAGTTATACCATTCTTTTATTGTTATGTCAATTGGTATCATTGAACTCTTTCAATTGGTATCATTTTGATCTTTTTGTATATTCATATGTTTATTGTGTATGTATATTTTCAATTGGTATCATCTATTGGTGATTGGTACTCATTCTATTTCATACACATATACTTATTTTATTTGTGCTTATGATATAAATTTTTCACACAAATTTTGTTTATGCTAGAGCTTGAGTTTCAACTTTATTTCAATTGATTTAGTTTTCAATTGGTATCTTATTTCAAGCCTACGCATAGCTTTTGTTGGTATTTCATAAAGGGGGAGAAAATTCGATTTTCATATTTCAATTGGTATTTAGTTTTCCACTCCCTTACTTTATGATAGAAAATAGTCATTTCAATTGTTTATATGACTTAAAAAGAAAAATACTATCTTTTGATATCAAGATGTTTTGTGTTTTAAATTGGTATCAAATAAAAATAAAAATAAAATTTTTTTTTAAAGAAAAATATTCAAAAGTTATGATTTATATTGACTATATGCAAGGAGAGCTTAACATCTCTTCCACATATAGATTCATGTTGAGTGTATCTTGTATTGAAGAGCTTAACATCTCTTCTTTATGTGGTACACGTGTGTAGGGGGAGTTTCACATCTCCTCTTATGCATTACATAATATGTGTTATGTGAATTAGGGCTTAACATCCCTCCTTCATTTAATGCAAATGTGTAGGGAAGCTAACTTAGCGTCTTCCTCTTCATGAATGTATATAGCATATAACATTTATTGATCTTTATTTATTTTTAATTGATATCAAGATGCTTCATTGACATATTTATCTATTGATATCATGTTGTTTATAGTCACCCCTTATTGACCTTGTTTTTGTTTTAGACAAAAAGGGGGAGAACATTGTTTTATTGTTTTTGTTTGACTTAAAAGGGGAGAAAGATTTTTACCCCTCATTATTATTTATTGTTTTGATTGTTTACCCCTTTGTTGATGATTGACAAAAAGGAGGAGAATAATTTAATAATTTGTGGTTTATATATGCATACTTATGTTTTTGCATATATTAAGTTTTATTGGTATCTAGAGCATCTAGTGTTTTTGTTAATGTTTTATTAATTTAATTCGTATCTAGAGCTTCTAGAACATGTTTATGTGTTTTATGCATGTTGATGCATACATGTTTATGTACATTCATTGCATATTTATTGATTATTTGTTTATGCATGAGTTAAGGGGGAGCTTCTTTGAAGCTTAACTTTAATCCATGCATATATAACTCCATGAGTTTTGTCATCATCAAAAAGGGGGAGATTGTTGGCCCAAAGGCCTTCCACCCTAGTTTTGATGATGATTAACTCATGTAGTTATGTTTACTAATAATCTTGTGTTGTTTAAGTTTCAGATCATTAACCAAGATATTAGTTGGTGATTAGCTTCAACAAGGTATTTAGAAGCTTTTCATGATGATTTCAGGGCCAAAGCTTAAAGATCACACATTGCCTAGCTCATGGATGGAGTTTTGGAGCAAGTCAACTTGAAGATGAAGATCATCAAGAAGACTTAGGTATCCATAGTTTAGTTTAGTGTGTTTTAGATCCATTTGTAAAGCTTAGTATAGTTGATATGCTCAAGTGCACAACACACACGTTTTCATGTTTTGGATTTGTTTTTCATGAATAGTAGATCAAAACAAGTTTACTCTATTTCTATGTATATTAGATATGTTCTAGATATACATACATGCTTTAAACTTGCTAGACAAACTTATTTTGACTATCCTATTCATGTATTGGAAAATCAAGTTTGATAAAAATACAAGTTTTGTTTTTGATAAAATTTGCAAGACTCAAAAATGAATTGATATGATTGATATATGTCTTGAAATTTTTATCACAAATTTGTGTTTCAATACAAAATGTTAAAACAAGTTTTGTGGATTTTTAGAAGACTTAAAAGATTTTTCAAAATATTTTTAAACTGTTTTTCTGGCCCAGATTTCTGTTCCAGGCTTCAATCAGTCGACTAAGTCAACTGACCTAGTCGACTTTGAAATCACCTAGAGGGGGGTGAATAGGTGATGGCTATATGTAAATGGCACAAATGCGGAATTTAAAAATTCAACTATCACAATTAGCTCAAATAAAAGACTTGCAATAAATGAAGCAATCAATAGTGCAAGAATTAAAGAGTTTAGAGTTTAGAGAGATTTGAGCAAACGCAAACACGCAGATATGTTTCCGAGGTTCGAGCCACGCTCTACGTCCCCGCCTTCACACTTGAAGGATTTCCACTATTGAAGATCCCACTGGATCACCAATACAAGGACACACTTGTCCTATCTCTCGTGATGCCGCAACACCACCCGGAGCACACTAGCTCGCCTTGAGGCCGATGCCTCTACAACTTCACTCAAGAAGAAAATGATCACACTTGATCAAAAATTCGCTCACTTGCACAATCCTAGAACCAATATGTAGATGAAGAATTATGAGATTGTGTAGTGCAAAAGCTAGAGAGAAGTAGAGGTAAAGACTTCAAATGGCTGTCTAGAAATTTAGGGCTTTTGGAGAGAAAATCTTTTCTAAATGAAAGCCTTTTGAAAACTTGTAAATCTTTTGAAAATCTCTTGTAAAAATGTTCTTTAATGTTGTCTTATCATGTTGAAGTGACCTCCTATTTATAGGGGTCAAAAACAGCTTCAGAGATCCGTTGGGATCAAATCCCAAAAGAAAATCTGTCAGAAAATAGAGCTGTTGGAGTCTGTCAGAAAATCTGACAGCAGCCGGTCGACCGGGCCGGTCGACCGCCAACGGTCAAAAATCCGACCGTTGGGGATCTACGGTCGACCGCCCGGTCGACCCAAACAACCCGAGAGCACTGCACAGTGCTCGGTCGACCGAGGCAGTCGACTGACACGACATGCACAGAATTGTGCGCGCCGGTCGACCGGGACGGTCGACCGGTTTCTGTCAGTTCTGAAAAATCAGAACTTCCAGAAACCAGAAATTGGGGTTTTTGGAATTGGTCTTGGATTTGAAGTTTTGTATCTTGTAAAACTTAGAGTGTGAGCCTATGTCACTACTCTAACAAGTTTGAAACATTTTTATAAAAACTTCTTTGATAAAACTTGTTTTTCCAAATAAATGTTTTTCCAAAAACTTAAACTATGTTCCAAAAAGTTAAACTAAACATGTTAACTCTAAATTGAAAATAGAAATTAAAAAAATCCTTTTTGAAGTCATGAACCAAATTAAAATGTGTGTGTAGGTGGTAATCCCATAACTCTACTTCTAACATCTAGGTTTTGACAAAATATCTAAAATAGAAAATACAAATACAAATCTTGGTATTCTTCATAGTCTTGATCTTGACTTGGTCTTTTCTTCATTGTCTTGTTCCCGAAGCTTTCTATTGTGCTTGGCTTGGGAATGCAAATCTTTGGCGAACTCCAAACTTGTGAGTCTTGATTGTGGAGCCGTCAAATCAATGTGTTTTAACCTGAAATGCTTTTAAACAAAAATTGTTAAATACATAAGTAGATATGGTTTGTTATCATCAAAATATCCATCAAGATATAGGGCTAATGGCCTTTGGGCCAACAATCTCCCCCTTTTTGATGATGACAAAACATATTTAGTTATCACAAATATTTTGGGTAGAGACTTCAAATGAAGCTCCCCCTCAACACATGCATATAATAAAAAACATACTCAGGCATAGATAAATGTTGCAAATGATAACAATCTAGTGATAATACACATGTCCATGCCAACAAATTCTCATGACATAAAAGAAATGAAAACACATGTCCATGCCAACAAATTCTCATGACAAAAAAAAATGAAAACACATGTTTATAAAAGAAAGTAACATAAACAAGTAGATAACATAAACAAGTAGATGTCCACACCAAATACATGTCCAATCACAAAATATAAGTCAAGTACATCAAAAAGTGTCTCTCAACAAATAACTCTCCCCCTTTTTGACATCATCAAAATAAAGGGGAGGTCACTCTCATCACTTGGCACCACCAGCATCGTCGCCCTCATCGTCGTCATCATCTTCGTCGTCCTCTGATGAGCTCTCCACAGTAGTGCCTTCAGCCATGGTCTTATCACCATCATCGTCTTCCTCTGAAGAAGAAGAAGAAGAAGAAGAAGCCGCCTCCCTGGATCAACGCCGACCACCTTTGGCCGAGGTGGGGGAACAGAAGAAGGAGCTCTGGTAGGAAATGGAGGGCCGGTGGAGGGAAGGGGACGAGCAATGGAAGTGGGATCAGGAGAAAACATGTCGAATTTCGTAAAGAGTGCCTCAAATTGCGTATCCATGAATCTCATGGAGTTAGCAAAATAGGACATATCGTTACGAATTCCTCGGATCTGTGAGTTCATCTCCGCACGGAAAGCGGCCTCTTGTTGGAAACGTGCGTCCATCTCCGTACGAAAAGCTGCCTCTCGCTGCTCAATCCAGGACTGGTGCTCCTAAATCTGAGAGCGAACCTCAGAAGAAATCATGGCCTGAAAATCTGAAGGTAAGACAAGGCCAGGAGCAGAAGATATCCCTGGGGCCGAAGAAGACCCTGGTGCTGATGAAGATCCAGGAACAATAGGAGGAGGAACAGGAGGTTGCACAGGAGCGTGACGACGCAACTGAGCTTTCATCCTTTTCAAGAGAACTCCGTCAATGTCTATTTGAGGATCATCAGAAGTCTCAGAAGAAAGATCGAATCCTAGAGTTTGGAGAAGACGGGTGATAAGCATGCCAAAGGGTAAACCCCTACCGGACATGCGAATCTGGTCGGATGCCATGTGGGAAGCAATGAGACGGGGAATATTTATCTTAATGCCTCGCAAAAGACAATAGATAATCAAAGGCATAGGACCCCTAGCATGGCTATATTCACCAGATTTAGGGACAATGTCATAAAAAATAATCTTGGCTAGGACTTGGGAAGTGAGAGTGAACCTGCTCACAATTTCGTTCCTGACTAAGCCGGGGTTGTCATCCCCGTGAATCAAAGTGGATGCGGTGAGTGCAGACTCACCGTCCGGAAATTCAAAATCATGAAGGTCATGTGAATATACATCAGCTCCACCAGGGGAGAGATGTAGGATATCAGCGAACTGACCAATGTTTAGGTCAATGTCCCTGCCTAGGACTCTAGAGAAGATACGGTTTCCATCAAAAGAGAGATTAGCATAGAAATAAGGCACGAGGGATGTATAAACTTGTTCTTTAATTGTTAAGAACTTGTTTAAGGAGTTGTTCTGCAAAATACGGGGGATATCAAGATGTTCAAAGTCTTGAATAACTACAAATCTCACTGAAATGATGTTCCTCTTGGAAAGATTGATAAAACGATTTCCAGCAAGCTCATTTATAAAAGTTCTTTTAGGTTTAGGAGTGTGCGAAGAAGTATGAGCTACTGATTTGCCTTTCTCAGTCCTAGTCCTTTTAGATGTAGACATGTTTTTGAAGAAAAAGATGATTTTTAGGTCAAGTATGTTAGGGCTTGATCTAGAAAGCTTAGAGACCTAGAAATATTGACAAATAGGGGAAGATCTTAAAGCTAGATAGTAAGAACAGAAGAAAAATTCGGATTTTTACCTGAAAGATGAAGAACCAAAACCCTAGATCAAGAGAACCTGAATATCTTCGAATCCAGCGGATGGGAAGACCTGAAATCGAAGATCCAGCACTTGTAGATGGAATTTGAAGTGGGTTTTGAATGGATTTTGAAAAGATTGAGAGATTAGAGAGTTAGAAAAATTTTTGGAGAAGGGGGAAGATGGGTTCGTCGGCTGCAAGTGAGAGAGAGAGAGAAAAAGTGAAAATAAATAGCAGTTTTAGGGCTGAATACGATGAACGGTCGACCGGTCGGTCGACCCAGAAAACCCGAGAGCTCTGTAATCTCAGAGCGGTCGACCGGGTCGGTCGACCCAAGGATCCCGAGAGCTCTGCAGACTTGCAGCGGTCGACCGGGTCTAAGGACGGTCGACCGATAGCAGATAAAAAAATAAAGGCAATTTATTTCAGGCGAAATCGGTCGACCGCGCCTATTTACGGTCGACCGTCTTTGCCTGAAAGACAGTCTGCAGCAACAGCCAGAAGGAAAAATTTAAAAATAAAATTTTAATTAAATACAAGGATGATATAATTATACAAACAACATGTTTTAATCTTCATTAAGTCAACTTATCAACCAAAATTACATACAAGATATTTTATTTTAATTTTTCATATATACTACAAAGTTTTAGAGATGTTGAAGCCGAATACCCAGTGACGGGTTCTGAACTTCATCCTCTTGATTCCTCTTGAATGAGTTGAGGTGCGCAATTGCCATCTCTAAGGTATTTGCTTTAAAAATTTTTACAAAAATTAATTTTTAGTTTTTGAAATACGATGAGTACATAGATATATCATGAAGACTAGATATGTGGACATTCACAAAAGATATCAAACAAAAAAAATGGCATATACACAATTGAGATAGAAATGTAACTCTACATTAGCATATGTCTATAGAGCACAAAAATAAGCTAACACTTCTATACATTTGTATATATATCAAACAAAAAATTAAACTTTTAAATGGAGAAGTTACTGAACATAGGCAATCTCTAAAATATAGGTGCCTCCACGATAGCAATGTAAGCTTGATGTGATCTTTGGGCTTTGTTGCATCCACCACCCGGGCACCGTTTCCCCCTATGTCTTGGAGGAAGTAGATCCACATGTATCAACCAAAATAGGTGGGTCTTTTGGTACCCAAATTTTCTTGGGTCCTATTGGGTTAGTACCGGGGCGAACCCAAACATGTTTATTATGTACATTATGCTTAGCAAAACAAAATTTTTCTAAATGGCCTTTACGGCCACAATGTGTGCATACATAAATTTTACCATTACCATACATATGAGCATGCCTATGTGTGTGTGCATGTTTTCGTGCATGTGTATGATGTGTATGTTTCCCTTGGGTTACTCTCTTAGGAAACCTAGATGCAATTTTCTTTAAATCAAAAGCATAAATTTTAAGAGTAGAATTTAACATTTCAACCCATTTTTGAATTTCTACAAATTCATTTTTATTACAAGAAACCATGGGGGTTTTCCCTTTATTAGCCAATTTATATTTATCAAAGTCACCTTTTAATTTTTCAAAAGCACTAGCTAAAACATTTTTCTCATTAACAACTATTTCAAAATTGTTCTTCAAAACTTCATTTTCCTTTTTCAATTTTTTATTATGAGATTGTGAAATCTCATATCTGTGTTGTAACTCTTCGAAAAAATGTGCAAGTTCATCCATTGTAAGATCATCATCTTCTAAAGTGTTATCAAGGGTTACCTTAGAAGCATCCTCACCTTGTGCCATGAAGCACATATGAGCGGCGTCGTTCTCCTCTTCGGATTCTGACTCCGTATCATCCCACGTTGCTACCATAGCCTTTTTCTTCCTTGGTACATGCTTGGAGGTGGTTGCTTGGAGAGCGGGGCAATCCGCTATGAGATGTCCGATCTTCTTGCAATGGAAGCAAGGACCGGGTTCTTCTCTCTTCTTTTCAAACCTTCCTTGAGGTTTCCCTCTTCGGAAGTTGCTTTGCCTCCCTTTCCTGTAAAACATTTTGCCTACCTTCCGGATAAGCATGGCAAAGTCCTCATCGCAATCCTTCGATGAGTCGTCCTCTTCAATAGTGGTTGGAGTGGCTTTGAATGCGATTGTTTTCTTCTTGGGTGCCTCCCTTTCTTCTCTTACCTTCATCTCCATCTCATGGGTTTTGAGATTACCGATGAAGCCGGAGAAGTCCATCTCCTCCCGATCGTTAAGCTCTTTGAGAATAGTCGCCTTGACTTCCCAAGCTTTGGGAAGAGCTCTAATGACCTTGCGAATCTTTTGGTCATTGTCGATCGTGTCACCTAAAGAAGATAAAGCATTAGTGATCTTGGTGAAACGAGTGAGCATGTCATCAATACTCTCACTTTCAAGCATATAAAAATTCTCATATTGAGAACGTAGCAAGTCAATCTTGGATCTCTTGACTTGTGACGTTCCCTCATGAGTCACAATTAAAACATTCCATACTGAAAAGTCACCTAGAGGGGGGGGGTGAATAGGTGACAATGCTGATCTATGAACTAAATGCGGAATTTAAAAACTTAATGCAAATTACACTCAAGTGCTATCAACAAGTGATGCACACAACCAAGCCAAGCAAATATGAATGAGCAATGTAAATAAATGCAAGACACAAAGTAAAGAGAGAGTAGAGAGAGAGCCAATGGATCAAGCGCAAACACAAAGATATGTTATCGAGGTTCGAGCACCCAGCTCTACTTCCCCGCCTTCGACACACGAAGGATTTCCACTAGCTCGTCCACCTAGGACCCTTTACAAGGAGTACCCAACTCCTCTCTTTACAACCTCCTCCCTGAGGCACAAATCCAAGCCAACCAACACAACCTCCTCCTTGAGGCAAACTCCAACAATCACAACCTCCTCCTTGAGGCAAATTTTCAAACCAATACAACAAACTCCCAATCACCAACCAATACAAGGATCACCTCTCAACTAGAGGGATACAACCCAAAGCACAAAGCTAAGAAAAGATTGGGTTACAACTTGGTGGTCACAACAACAACCACAAACAACTTCTTCTTCCACACAAATAACCTATAGATATAGATAGTAGATTTTTGCTCAAGTGTGGAGAAAACCAAAGGAATGGAAATCAGAAATCACAAAGAAAATCCTTGGGAAAAATCAAGAAATCAAGATAGAATAGTTCAATCAAAATTCTTTCCCAAAAACCCTTTCTTTGATTTTCCAAACCCTAATGAAAACACCAAATGGATTGTTCAATTCAAGCTCATATACTTCTTTTGATTGCTTTGAAAACACCAGAGAATCAGCAAAAATTCGCACAAAAAAATCTTAGAGAAAACCTCTCTCAAATGGGGTATTTATAGGCAATTATCAGAAAATAGCCGTTGACAGAAATTTAGCCAGAATTGCCCTGCCGGTCGACCGGCCGGTCGACCGCGCAACGGTCAAATTTTGATCGTTGCCAGCTAACGGTCGACCGCCCCGGTCGACCCAAACAAACAGAGAGCAACAGCTCTCAGTCGGTCGACCGGCACGGTCGACCGGCTACAAGTGTAGCCAGCGTGCACGTTTCTGTGCACGTCGGTCGACCCATACGGTCGACCGGCTACATGGTACGGTCGACCGTTCCGGTCGACCGACCTAGCCTGGCAGACACTGTTCTGGCAGCAAAAACCTGGAATTTTTAATCCTAAAAAATTCTCATTAAATCTCTAAAAATCCACAAAAATAGTTTTATCATTTTGCATTGATATATAAACATGTGGTAAAAAAGTTTAGCTCAAATATCAATCAATAAGGACTATTTTTGTGTTAAAGAAATTTTGCCAAAAACCAAAAACTGTATTTTCTAAAACTTGGATCTTGAATAGAAAATACATTTTGTCTAAAGCTCATCCAAATACAAAACATGATATTTAAACAACTTGAAGCATGATGCATATGGATAGAAATCCAATATACATGAAACATATATATATCATAGTTTTTGTCCTTAATTCCAAAATTAAGTATTGTTAAAACACAAAACCTAAAACTCATGAAATAGGTATATCAAAGTAAGTTTGCCTAAGAGTTGAAGCATGCATGTATATAGAACAAATCTAATATACATTAAACCATGTAAACTTGTTTTGATATAATATCTATTCATGCAAACCAAGATCGGTTAAACCAAAAACCGAAAAACCGAAAACCAATATATGAAACGTGTGTGTTGTGAACTTGAGCATATCATACTATTCTAATCTTTACAATTTGGATCTAAACACAAAACTAAATTAGGATACCTAAGTCTTCTTGTAGAGCGCAACCTCCAAGCCGACTCGATCCAAAACTCTTTGATCCACCGAGCAAGTGCTATATATGATCTTTGACGCTTGGGCTCTTGAATCAACATGTGGGTAGCTTCCAAATCATCTTGTAGAAGCTAATCACCTACTAATAACTTGATTAAAGATCTGAAACTAAAATCACAAGATTATTAGTACACATAACTACATGAGTTAATCATCATCAAAACTAGAGTGGAAGGCCTTTGGGCCAACAATCTCCCCTTTTTGATGATGACAAAACTCATGAAGTTATATATGCATGGATTAAAGTTAAGCTTCAAAGAAGCTCCCCCTTAACTCATGCATAAGATAAACAACTAATAAATGGCTTTAGATATCAATGAAATTATAAGCCATAAACATGTTCTAGATACCAATTAGCAAAAACAAATAAACATGCTCTTGATATCAATGAAAATCTTTAAAAAGTAAACATGCTCTTCATACCAATTAAACTAAACATAACATGCTCTAAATACCAATTAAACACAATATATGCAAAACAAAACTACTCATGATCTCTTTTAGAAGCTCTTGATACCAAAACTAATCTTTTACAAGATCTTGATACCAAAACTAAACATGTTCTTTAAATAATGCTTTTCTTTTGAATACCAATATAAACTTAATATAAAAACACATAAAACATGCATATAAACTCAAATTCTTCTCCCCCTTTTTGTCAATCATCAACAAAGGGGTTAAAAAAACATATACCAATTAATAGAAATTCTTTTTATATTAAAAAACAAGGAATCAATCAAGGGATGCTCTCCCCCTTTTTGACTAAACTCAAATATGATATCAATTAAAAAGTGAAACTATACCAATTTGAAAAACAAAAATCTTGATACCAATTGATAAGTAAACAATTAGCATCTTGATATCAATAGAAATTAAACATAACAGATTTTGAATTTCTAAACATAAATGTTGATATCAATAGAAAATAAACATAGATCTTTAATACCAAAGTATTGAACATATAAACACATACGATTTTGATAACAATTGAAACTATTGCCAATTGAAATTATTATTCTCTATCATAAAGTAAGGGAGTGGAAAACTAAATACCAATTTAAAAGATGAAATTACGAGATTTTCTCCCCCTTTATGAAATACCAATAAAAACTATGATAAGGCTCGAATAAGGATACCAATTGAAAACTAAATCAATTGAAACAAGGTTAAAGCTCAAGCTTATCATCATAAACAAGATTTGTGCTTAAAGATATAGGGATATAGTAAGCACAACTAAAACATATATATGTATGATAAGTAGATACCAATAGGAATTGATATACTTTGAAATGAAATCATACATACACACAAATATATGAGTATACAAGAAATGTCAAGATTGATACCAATTGAAAGAATTCAATGATACCAATTGAAACAACAATAAGATTAAGTGTATGACTCATATCAACTACCACCCATTCATGTTTAAGTTTTAGATGATTTTTCAAGATAAAACATACTTGAACATGGTCTCCCATCCAACCGCCCTTGGATGG
Source organism: Agave tequilana (assembly GCA_038442645.1). NCBI lineage: Eukaryota > Viridiplantae > Streptophyta > Magnoliopsida > Asparagales > Asparagaceae > Agave > Agave tequilana. The sequence continues at coordinate 144,622 of JAVJIF010001582.1, forward strand.
TAGGGGTTTTCAAAAATAGATTTGTAAATATAATATGTTTGAAAACAACTACCAAGGAAGAATATCACAACTAGTTATATGAATCAACTAGTACGAGATCCTTCAAATAAGGAATAATAAAAATATTTTTCATGAAGACGCATGTAAACCACATGGCACTAAAACACTCAAAATTCATATAGCACAATTTGTACTCATGAAAACTAAGTCATGAGAAAACATTAAATAAGGTGAGTGTACAAGTGTTGTGAGAAACATATGAACATGAAAATGGACAATCAAGCTCAATAGTAAAAACATGAAACTTATCTAAGATGTGAAATCACCTATTGAAATCATCTTAAAACATGATATTCATCATAAATGTGAAATCACCTAAAAACATGAAAATCATCAAAACATGATTTAAACTTCAAGGCATATGTATGTCATGTACAAACTAAAGTATACATACATATCCTAAACACAATGAGTCCACAAAAGTATGTGCATGAAGGCACGTGGCTCAAGGATGTACATGTATACTCAATAGTTTGGACAAGTTAGACATATACATGAAGTTAAAACAAAATATGTAAAATGATGAATACAAGTCAAATGCAAGAATCATCAAAACTAGACTATACTAGTACATCAAGTGAATACAAATGAGCGTTTAAGCACAAACATATATAAAGGTCTATTTGTAGCTCACTAGTTGTACAAGTATAAATCCTAGTCTTAATGAAAACTATCATTCAAGCAAGTAGTCAAAACATGAAGCATAAAACGGGTCAACAATCAACATGATCATAATAATCAAAAACATGAATTATTAAAACAAAAAAATCATAGTCAACCATATGATTAGCATGACAAAGACATGTGCATTAGAACTATGATCAACATGATAGCTAAATATAAAGAGAACACAAAATATGGGTCCATACTAAACATGGGTGATCTTGATTGGACGAGAAAGGTGTATGTAAATGTATCAATGTATCCTTTCCTATCTCCGCTATAGCATAAGGCTATACCGAGTCGATTCTCAGGGAGAGCTAGCGATAGAAGCGTTACGAATCGTAGTGAAGAAATGTAAACGAAGTGTCTTCTATGCTCAACATAATAAAACAATCATGGAACAAGAAATGAAAGAATGGATGAATATGTTCATGATGGAAAGTGGAAAGAAATCAAGATTGGATTTGGTGTTAACACTACAAAGAATGAAATGGAAGAAAACAAACCATGACTAGCTTACCTTACTACCTTACCAATACTTACTAAACTCCGTGATAGTGAAGGCGTGCCTCATGTTGTCACTCCATAGGCGTAGGTTTCGTCTTGCGTGTTGATCTAATTACTTTCTCATGTAGATGAAGGGTGGTTTAACCCATCGGAGAAGAGAAGACCATCCAACTTGCAAGATGAACTAAAGCAATCACCCATGAGTTAGTGAAGATGGCAATGCTAGTGGTTAGCTAGTACATGGAGAAAGAATTAGCTACAAGCCATTAACAAATAAAAGCAAAGCATGAAGTAAAATTGCAAGGAAATAAAAGCATGAATTAAAGAAAGCAATTAAAGAAAGCAAGTAAACTAGAACCAAGCTCAAGTAGAGGAAGGAGAATGGATGAATCCTTGTTGCTTCAAGTTGTCACACCTTGATTACACAAGCTCTCTCTCTCACAATCTCTCTCTTTTACAAAGTATCTAGGGAAAGAGAAGAGGGACTAAAGAACTAAACCTAGAGAAAAATCTATGAAAATTACAACAACTAACAATTTCTCCTCTCTTCTCTGTTCAGTTTTTGCTCGCAGGTCCAAATGCAGTATTTATAGGCACAGAGAGAACTCTCCAGAAGACGAACAGGTGGCCAAAATCTGGGATTGAATGGCCCAGATTTTGCAGTGGATCCGCGGCAAGGCGCGGCACTTTTGTGGCCGTTGGATCCCAAATTTTTGTTACAAGTTTGTTACGAGGTTGTTATCCACATGGCCTTCTAGAATCTTCAGTTGTTACGCGGATCTCTCTGGATTCTGATTTCAAATTTGGGCTTTATCTTAATCTTGGATTTAATCCCTTTAGTTATTGCTAATTAAAGTGATTATTGGGCTATCTCTCCATTAGAGTGTGAACCTGCAAATATATAGAGAAGATGAGTAAAAATCATATATTTATTTGCAATATGCATGGGGATTATGTGGTAAAATATGCAACATTGTGTACCAATCACACCCCCACACTTATTCTTTTGCTCGTCCCGAGCAAAACAAAGAAAAAGAAAAGAAAATCCTAACTACCAATTTTATTACACCACTTTCGCAGGTGACGCGATTGCACTGAGCGTGTGCAACAAGCCGTTAAACCTCTAGGTTACCCTAGAGGAGGAGTGTTGTCTCCTGAGGGTTTTCAGCGGATTACACCCACAAAATCCATAAAGAAAGAAGACAAATGTTAGTGTTTTGAAAATCCATTTTGAAAGAGAGACATGTTTTCGAACTATTTTTGCAAAAATATAAGTGATCTTAGGTCATAAGTCCACCTATAATCATTCTTCCTTAAACTTAGTATCTATGCAAGATCTTGTTTTAAATTAAGGTAAGAATTCAAAATTGGATTGAATATTTTATCTTTCATAAAACCTAGATAATATGCACACCGTGCTCGTGAAGATTTCTGGGATTTCAACTCCAACCATCAAGCCATTTATTTATTTATATATATATATATATATATATTTTTTCTTTTATTTTTCTTCCCTTAGTCTAGGCTTTCTAGTTTACCCTTGTAGCGAGCCTTTAACCGATGACTCCCAAACCAGACGGTCTTAGGGCACCAGATGAGAAAACATCCCTCAGGTTTAAGGTCTCGAGTAAAAAAGGCCACATAACTAAGGGGGATTATTTATTTCCTTTACCACCGTTAGGCGTGAATAATCATGCTTCTTGAGGCACAATTCTTCAGCTTAATAGGTGATGTTTTATTTATATATATATTTTTTTTCTTTTTCTTTTTCTTTTTTTATTTATATGGTATTTTTGATCTTTGTTTCCATCCCAAGAAATGTGTAAGTGTAAAGTGCATATTATCTAAGGCAAAAAATTCAAGATAAAAATATCTCACCAATTTTTCTTACTTAGCCTATAATTTCAAGCAAGATCTATTATTTCAACTAGGTTTAAGATGTCATAATTAAGGCTTTCTTAATTTCTAAGATACATCTTAATTTTCTTAAAAATAGATCAAAACTTTGTCTCTTATTTCAAAAAGTTTTTTTTTATTATTATTATTTTTTTTATTTCTAAAGAAGTGTAAAAGAAAGAAAATCTAAAAACTCTATGTTAGTAAACCCTCCCCCACACTTATTTCATGCATTGTCCTCAATGCATCATGATATATGTATGCATGAAACAAAATGAAAAGGGAAGGAAAAAAAATTACCTTAAGGTGGTGGTTCCGGTGGTGGTCTGATTGGTCCACGAAACATGGCCCAATCAACTTTGCTTTGGGTTGTGAGGAACCCACTAGAAATATCAGAAATATAACCCACTAAAAAGATAAATCCATGAAGGATCTTTATTAAGTACATGACCCCATCTAATTTCCATTTTCCATAATAAATTTCTGAGTCAAATTTGTCAACTACCTTGTCCCAAAGTGGTGTATGAAATGATAGAACTGTTGACTTGGACTCAGGAATGACAGGAACTAATACTGACTCAGGAAGGTGACTGAAGTCAAGTGAAGGTGCAGGAGTCGAAGTGAGTTCAGGAATTTGGTCCAAGTCAAGAAAATGAAGCTCAAGTCCACAATCATTTTCCAACAATGGGATGTGACCTAATATGGGTGATATCTCTTTACTTCCAATATTAAGAAATTCTAGTTCATCACCATACAATTCTTCGAAACTTAAGTCAACATCTTTCGATAGAATTGTACAATCAGTTTCAGAAGTAAAGAGATAGTGAGAATCTAGGTCACATTCCATATGTAGTTCAATACATGAGGAACTTGCCAATTTGTCAATAGTATCTTCAGAAGTGTAGAATTGGTCAAGTTTAATATGATCCTCAAAGATGGATGATTCAACTACATTATGAATTGGTACAGGATCCAATGTCGACTCCGGGAAAAGATTGAAGTCAGGTAAAGTTACCGGAGTCATTATTGAATCAGGAAAAAGAAGTGAATCACGAAGTTGGGGTTCAAGATCATATTCCTCATGTAGTTCAATTCCACAAAAATGTGAACTTGCCAATTGATCAATGGGACTTTCAAAAGTATGGAATTGGTCAAGTTCAGTATGATCATCAAAGATTGGTGATTCAATTTCAAAATGGACTGGCACTGGATCCAATACTGACTCAGGAAATGAAGTGAAATCAGATAAAGATACGGGAGTCATTATTGAATCAGGAAGGAAAATTGAATCATCAAGTGGAAGTTCAGGATCATATTCATGTTCAAGTTCAATTTCAGGAAAAGGAAAACTTGCCAAAATATCAATGGGATCTGAAGTTTGGACAAGTTCAGGTGAGTGTGCTGAAATTGAATCTGGATTTCCAAGACTACATGACTCATTGGTTTTAATAGAGTGGCTAGTGACATTAGAAATAGGATGAGAATGAAGAGTTTGGATCATCAAATCTATGTCACGATTTCTAGCATTTTGAGCATGAGTCATGTCTTCAAGCATCTTTCTATAATCGATGACTTCATTGTTTTGATGGAAAGATGAAGTATTGTCTTGGAAGTGATATTGAAATTGTGAGTCCATCAGATTTTGGGATTTGTGTTTGGACTCACGCATACTCATTTCCAAAATTGATGGTCTTTTATTTTGGACTGGTGGAAGTGAGTATGTATCTTGAAAATGTGGAATTGGAGAGGCTAATTTGGTCTTAAGTTGTTGCTCTGCCTCTAGTAGATTGGCTTCTATCCTCTTTTGGAACTCAGATTTTTCTTCAATGGGAGGTCCAGAAAAAGGAATATATGAAGCAGAATCAGAGAATGAATACTGTGGACAAGGTGAATATGGTGGACAAGGAGTTTGAAAATTTGACTCGGGGTACGTGAATCCCCAATGACTCGGTGAAGAGTTGAAATTATTATGGAAATCATAGTTATTAGATGGGGGGTATGGGTCATATTGATTCGGATAAGGCCAACCCGGCGTATGTGGTTGGTGCGTATTGTAAAACACCGGGTTGGAATTATCCGAATATGGAGTCGGTGTGAAATATGGATTATTATTAGGATGGAAAGAATTGTTGAATGCCATATCACACAAAAAATCACAATCAAAAAGAAAAATCAAACAACAAACAAAAAAGAAGAGAAAAAAATCAAAACCAAGCCAAAAGAAGGGTTGACCTAGACCTAGACGACTCCTAACTGATTAGATCGTCCACGGGAGGTTTAGTGTAGACGTAGACCACAAGTTAATCAGCCAGGGAAGGGCAAGGTTGGTGGGAGATTTTCCGTCAAAGACGTTCCTTAATTAAGTAACCAACAACCTTCGGGCTTTCGGCCCTCAATCCCTTTCCTAGACACTGATTTTGCAAGAGTCTATTTCCAACACTTTTTCCCCTTAGGATAATCTCCTAGATGAGTCCGAGATGTCCCTAGGGCCAACGTCTATTTTTTTATTAAATTAGGCTTGGGTTAGTGAGTGCTGGGATGGTGGTTTTTGGGCTAAGGAAAGGGTAATGAAATCCCCACCTTATCTTATTTATGGGTTATGCCCTTAAAAATGAATTGTGCAAGTGTATAAAAATATAACTAGGATACACTCAAAGCATGAAAATCAAGCAAGAGATGATTCCTAGTCTACATTCAATGCAAAACGTACCTTGCCTCCAGCACTCTTCAACAGTAAAAGTAAATGAAATTGAAAGACACGTGCCTAGAAATGCAAATGTCTAAACAATTTTTCAACTTTTCAAACAATTTTTTTACTGTTGATTAAATTAGCAGGTAATAGGTGAAAAATAAAGGAATTCAAGTATAGCAGCAGATGTATTTTGCAGAGCTGGAGACCCTGCAGAAATTTTGTGAGTAGTCAACTCAGGATTGCCGCAGATCCGTGGCAAAAACCAGGATTCCGCGGCAAAACTAAGGGATCCTGGTCTCTGCTTTCGAGAGCAGAGGCCCAGGTCCACTTATATGTATACTGCATTGCAAATTTTCCTGTTGTCTTCTCCTATAACCTGCAACAGAGAAGAAGATTCGTTTAGTTCTTCACTTTAAAGAAAATCCGTTGCTCTCCCCGGCGACGGCGCCATTTTGATTGGACGAGAAAGGTGTATGTAAATGTATCGATGTATCCTTTCCTATCTCCGCTATAGCATAAGGCTATACCGAGTCGATTCTCAGGGAGAGCTAGCGATAGAAGCGTTACGAATCGTAGTGAAGAAATGTAAACGAAGTGTCTTCTATGCTCAATAGAATAAAACAATCATGGAACAAGAAATGAAAGAATGGATGAATATGTTCATGATGGAAAGTGGAAAGAAATCAAGATTGGATTTGGTGTTAACACTACAAAGAATGAAATGGAAGAAAACAAACCATGACTAGCTTACCTTACTACCTTACCAATACTTACTAAACTCCGTGATAGTGAAGGCGTGCCTCATGTTGTCACTCCATAGGCGTAGGTTTCGTCTTGCATGTTGATCTAATTACTTTCTCATGTAGATGAAGGGTGGTTTAACCCATCGGAGAAGAGAAGACCATCCAACTTGCAAGATGAACTAAAGCAATCACCCATGAGTTAGTGAAGATGGCAAGGCTAGTGGTTAGCTAGTACATGGAGAAAGAATTAGCTACAAGCCATTAACAAATAAAAGCAAAGCATGAAGTAAAATTGCAAGGAAATAAAAGCATGAATTAAAGAAAGCAATTAAAGAAAGCAAGTAAAGTAGAACCAAGCTCAAGTAGAGGAAGGAGAATGGATGAATCCTTGTTGCTTCAAGTTGTCACACCTTGATTACACAAGCTCTCTCTCTCACAATCTCTCTCTTTTACAAAGTATCTAGGGAAAGAGAAGAGGGACTAAAGAATTAAACCTAGAGAAAAATCTATGAAAATTACAACAACTAACAATTTCTCCTCTCTTCTCTGTTCAGTTTTTGCTCGCAGGTCCAAATGCAGTATTTATAGGCACAGAGAGAAATCTCCAGAAGACGAACAGGTGGCCAAAATCTGGGATTGAATGGCCCAGATTTTGCGGTGGATCCGCGGCAAGGCGCGGCACTTTTGTGGCCGTTGGATCCCAAATTTTTGTTTCAAGTTTGTTACGAGGTTGTTATCCACGTGGCCTTCTAGAATCTTCAGTTGTTACGCGGATCTCTCTGGATTCTGATTTCAAATTTGCGCTTTATCTTAATCTTGGATTTAATCCCTTTAATTATTACTAATTAAAGTGATTATTGGGCTATCTCTCCATTAGAGTGTGAACCTGCAAATATATAGAGAAGATGAGTAAAAATCATATATTTATTTGCAATATGCATGGGGATTATGTGGTAAAATATGCAACATTGTATACCAATCAGATCTCATAAGCTAAACATGCATGTCAAGGGTCTAACAAACATGGAATATATCATACTAAAACATGAGTCATCAAAACAAATCATCATATAATCATAAACATCCAAATGGTCATAATGCAAATGTATGTGCATTAGATCTAGGGCATACATGTTAGTTCTAAACAAGGTGAGAACACTAAATATAGATCCATATGAAACATGGGTGCTCAAGTAACTAAACATGTATAACACTAATCTAACTAACATAGCATAAGCATAATGAACAATGAAACAAAACATGCTATGAATAGATGAACATGTGAAAGCATGCAAATAAAAATGGGAGTTAGAGAATGATACCAAAACCGATGAAGGTGCATCTCTAGTTCTCCAAACCACGGTGGTCCTCCCACCAAATCTCCTTGAGAGTGAAGCATCCAAATGCTTCTCCTTTTAGCTTAGAATGCATCCACCTCAAGGCACCAACACTTTCACGTTATGCGAGAGCCTCCACCTACATCAAACATCAAAGAGGTGGATCTTGGTACCCATTTTCTTGTGGGTCCACGGGGGTTAGTATCCTTTCTAACCCAAACAAGATTATTTGCTAAATTTTCAACATGTAAAAGATCATAACAAAATCTAGCAAGATGGCCTTTTCGACCACAATGTGTACATGTGTACACGTGAGCATACATATGATGATGGTGATCATGAGAAGCATGTGTATGCATAGATGGGTGTGCATGCAAGGTTGGAACTTGTTTCTTGCGAACTAAGGATTCCAAACGAGAGTGATTCATGGCACAATGGCTCAAAGTGGAGCCCAAACAATCAACACTTTTCTTCAAATTGTTTATATCATTTTCTATGCTAGAAGACAAAGTGGAACATGCTATAGGAGTGCAAGAAGTAGAAGCTACACTAGCATGACAAACATGAATATCAATCTCATTTTGTAAAGATTTATTTTTAATCAAAACCAAATCCAATTCTTTTGTAATTGAATCAATTTTATTTTTCAAAGTAAGATTTTCTTTGAAAACAAGATCCAATCTAGAAGACAAAACCTCATTGTGTTCTACAACATCATCAAAACCATTTTTGTTTTTCAAATCTTCAATCTCTTTAAGTGCAAGTTCAAGTTGAGATTGTAGTGAGTCACGTTCACTAGTGATCTCTTCTTTTTCTTGCAAAATCACTTCAAAATTAGAACATAAATCCTTTAATTCATTTTTCAAAACAAGATTATTCTCTTTCAAAAGTTTGTGTTTTTCTAAGAATTTTTCAAGCTTTTGAGTAAGTTCCATATTTAAAGTTTGAACCTCAAAACAACCATGGCAATAAGAATTAGAGCTATCATCAAGAGGGGAATCCGAGTGTACCTCAAGGGAGTCTTTCCCTTGGACCATGAAGCATTTATCTTTGGACATGTCTCTCTTGGATCTCCTTAAATTGTTGATGATCCTTGGAAGCTCGGGAGACGTTAAGATGCTCCAAACTGCAAAAGCCGAATCATAGCGATCAAAAATAGGTAAAAGATGTTCATTTAGAGATGCTAGAAGTGTCCTAAGGGCTAATGCATTGGCCTTCTTATGCTTGCTACTATTAGGGAGGGATTCTATAGTGATGGCTTGATAAACTAAATGTCCTAGTCCTTTTAGATGACTAATCATGTCAACCTTCCAAGAGTCAAATCTAAAATGGTCAAACATAGGAGGGCTAGCCATGAGTGCAAACTAGTATGAGTGCAAATGAAAATGCAAATGAAGATTAGCAAACCAAGATCACTCCTAGGTGGTTAAACCTAAATATCAGGAGCACTAGCTCTGATACCAATTGAAAAGTCACCTAGAGGGGGGGTGAATAGGTGACAATGCTAATCTATGAACTAAATGCGGAATTTAAAAACTTAATGCAAATTACACTCAAGTGCTATCAACAAGTGATGCACACAACCAAGCCAAGCAAATATGAATGAGCAATGTAAATAAATGCAAGACACAAAGTAAAGAGAGAGTAGAGAGAGAGCCAATGGATCAAGCGCAAACACAAAGATATGTTATCGAGGTTCAAGCACCCAGCTCTACTTCCCCGCCTTCGACACACGAAGGATTTCCACTAGCTCGTCCACCTAGGACCCTTTACAAGGAGTACCCAACTCCTCTCTTTACAACCTCCTCCCTGAGGCACAAATCCAAGCCAACCAACACAACCTCCTCCTTGAGGCAAACTCCAACAATCACAACCTCCTCCTTGAGGCAAATTTTCAAACCAATACAACAAACTCCGAATCACCAACCAATACAAGGATCACCTCTCAACTAGAGGGATACAACCCAAAGTACAAAGCTAAGAAAAGATTGGGTTACAACTTGGTGGTCACAACAACAACCACAAACAACTTCTTCTTCCACACAAATAACCTATAGATATAGATAGTAGATTTTTGCTCAAGTGTGGAGAAAACCAAAGGAATGAAAATCAGAAATCACAAAGAAAATCCTTGGGAAAAATCAAGAAATCAAGATAGAATAGTTCAATCAAAATTCTTTCCCAAAAACCCTTTCTTTGATTTTCCAAACCCTAATGAAAACACCAAATGGATTGTTCAATTCAAGCTCATAAACTTCTTTTGATTGCTTTGAAAACACCAGAGAATCAGCAAAAATTCGCACAAAAAAATCTTAGAGAAAACCTCTCTCAAATGGGGTATTTATAGGCAATTATCAGAAAATAGCCGTTGACAGAAATTTAGCCAGAATTGCCCTGCCGGTGGACCGGCCGGTCGACCGCGCAATGGTCAAATTTTGATCGTTGCCAGCTAACGGTCGACCGCCCCAGTCGACCCAAACAAACAGAGAGCAACAGCTCTCAGTCGGTCGACCGGCACGGTCGACCGGCTACAAGTGTAGCCAGCGTGCACGTTTCTGTGCACGTCGGTCGACCCATACGGTCGACCGGCTACATGGTGCGGTCGACCGTTCCGGTCGACCGACCTAGCCTGGCAGACACTGTTCTGGCAGCAAAAACCTGGAATTTTTAATCCTAAAAAATTCTCATTAAATCTCTAAAAATCCACAAAAATAGTTTTATCATTTTGCATTGATATATAAACATGTGGTAAAAAAGTTTAGCTCAAATATCAATCAATAAGGACTATTTTTGTGTTAAAGAAATTTTGCCAAAAACCAAAAACTGTATTTTCTAAAACTTGGATCTTGAATAGAAAATACATTTTGTCTAAAGCTCATCAAAATACAAAAACATGATATTTAAACAACTTGAAGCATGATACATATGGATAGAAATCCAATATACATGAAACATATATATATCATAGTTTTTGTCCTTAATTCCAAAATTAAGTATTGTTAAAACACAAAACCTAAAACTCATGAAATAGGTATATCAAAGTAAGTTTGTCTAAGAGTTGAAGCATGCATGTATATAGAACAAATCTAATATACATTAAACCATGTAAACTTGTTTTGATATAATATCTATTCATGCAAACCAAGATCGGTTAAACCAAAAACCGAAAAACCGAAAACCAATATATGAAACGTGTGTGCTGTGAACTTGAGCATATCATACTATTCTAATCTTTACAATTTGGATCTAAACACAAAACTAAATTAGGATGCCTAAGTCTTCTTGTAGAGCGCAACCTCCAAGCCGACTCGATCCAAAACTCTTTGATCCACCGAGCAAGTGCTATATATGATCTTTGACGCTTGGGCTCTTGAATCAACATGTGGGTAGCTTCCAAATCATCTTGTAGAAGCTAATCACCTACTAATAACTTGATTAAAGATATGAAACTAAAATCACAAGATTATTAGTACACATAACTACATGAGTTAATCATCATCAAAACTAGAGTAGAAGGCCTTTGGGCCAACACATACTTCATATGCAGATTTACAGTTAATAATGCGTGAGAGGTCATCTTCATTAAGGGCTTGGGTTAAGGCATACTGAGCCCTAGCATTAGCCTCATAGTCCTTGGTAGTGTCCTCGGGCCATGATCTCTCATCGGTGAGAGGCTCTACAAATTCTTTAGTTATGGCCCTAGCTACCCTAACTCCTAGGGACTTAAGGAAGAGGTTCATCTTGACCTTCCAAATGGGAAAGTTCAAGCCATCAAATTTAGGTGGGGACTTGATGCTAGAAAAATCAAGTGAAGCCATAGATGAATAGTAAAATGCACAAAATATGAAGAATGCAACAAATAGTATAGCCAATAACAAGGATCTCCCTAAGGTGGTTAAACCAAATACTAGGGTTAGGCTCTGATACCAATTGAAATCACCTAGAGGGGGGGTGAATAGGTGATGGCTATATGTAAATGGCAGAAATGCGAAATTTAAAAATTCAACTATCACAATTAGCTCAAATAAAAGACTTGCAATAAATGAAGCAATCAATAGTGCAAGAATTAAAGAGTTTAGAGTTTAGAGAGATTTGAGCAAACGCAAACACGCAGATATGTTTCCGAGGTTCGAGCCACGCTCTACGTCCCCGCCTTCACAATTGAAGGATTTCCACTATTGAAGATCCCACTGGATCACCAATACAAGGACACACTTGTCCTATCTCTCGTGATGCCGCAACACCACCCGGAGCACACTAGCTCGCCTTGAGGCCGATGCCTCTACAACTTCACTCAAGAAGAAAATGATCACACTTGATCATAAATTCGCTCACTTGCACAATCCTAGAACCAATATGTAGATGAAGAATTATGGGATTGTGTAGTGCAAAAGCTAGAGAGAAGTAGAGGTAAAGACTTCAAATGGGTGCCTAGAAATTTAGGGCTTTTGGAGAGAAAATCTTTTCTAAATGAAAGCCTTTTGAAAACTTGTAAATCTTTTGAAAATCTCTTGTAAAAATGTTCTTTATTGTTGTCTTATCATGTTGAAGTGACATCCTATTTATAGGGGTCAAAAACAGCTTCAGAGATCCGTTGGGATCAAATCCCAAAAGAAAATCTGTCAGAAAATAAAGCTGTTGGAGTCTGTCAGAAAATCTGACAGCAGCCGGTCGACCGGGCCGGTCGACCGCCAACGGTCAAAAATCCGACCGTTGGGGATCTACGGTCGACCGCCCGGTCGACCCAAACAACCCGAGAGCACTGCACAGTGCTCGGTCGACCGAGGCGGTCGACTGACACGACATGCACAGAATTGTGCGCGCCGGTCGACCGGGACGGTCGACCGGTTTCTGTCAGTTCTGAAAAATCAGAACTTCCAGAAACCAGAAATTGGGGTTTTTGGAATTGGTCTTGGATTTGAAGTTTTGTATCTTGTAAAACTTAGAGTGTGAGCCTATGTCACTACTCTGACAAGTTTGAAACATTTTTATAAAAACTTCTTTGATAAAACTTGTTTTTCCAAAAACTTAAATTATTTTCCAAAAACTTAAACTAAACATGTTAACTCTAAATTGAAAATAGAAATTAAAAAAATCCTTTTTGAAGTCATGAACCAAATTAAAATGTGTGTGTAGGTGGTAATCCCATAACTCTACTTCTAACATCTAGGTTTTGACAAAATATCTAAAATAGAAAATACAAATACAAATCTTGGTATTCTTCATAGTCTTGATCTTGACTTGGTCTTTTGTTCATTGTCTTGTTCCCGAAGCTTTCTATTGTGCTTGGCTTGGGAATGCAAATCTTTGGCGAACTCCAAACTTGTGAGTCTTGATTGTGGAGCCGTCAAATCAACCTGTTTTAACCTGAAATGCTTTTAAACAAAAATTGTTAAATACATAACTAGATATGGTTTGTTATCATCAAAATATCCATCAAGATATACGGCTAATGGCCTTTAGGCCAACAGACTTGGCTGAAGTCGGTCGACCGGGCGGGTCGACCGACGTGCTCAAATCTGTGCACGTTTGGAGTCACTGGGACGGTCGACCGTCCGGGTCGACCGGGATGAGAGCAGTGCTCTCCGTTTGTTTGGGTCAACCGGGCCGGTCGACCGTGGTTGCCCAACGGTCAAATTTTAGACCGTTGGCGGTCGACCGGGCCGGTCGACCGTCAGCCTGTCAGGCTGCCACGTCAGCCTAACGGCTAGTTTTCTGATGGGGCTATAAATATCCCATTTGTTTGAGGTTTTCACCAAGGTTTTTAGAGACAAAATTTCCAGACTTTCTCTACTGTTTTAAAAGAGTTTTAAAAAGAGTTTTGTGCCAAAAAGATTCATCTTTGTATTGTTTTGAGTTTTTGAAAAATCAAAGAAAACTAGGTTTTGGGATTTTGATTTGATCTTTCATTTTCTATCTTTTACAAGAGACTTCCCAATTAGTTTTTCTTTGTTGCTTGTTTCCAAAAACACCTAGTTTTCCACACTTGAGCTATCATACTATCCTAATCTATTAGGATCCTTGTTTTGTGGAAAAGAGAGAAAAGAGAAGTGTTTGAGGTTAAGCCTCTAAGTTGTAAACCCTCCTTGCTTTTGTTGTATCCCTCTTTGGTAGAGGTTGATCGGAGTGGTATTGAGTTTGGATCCCTCTTCGGTAGAGGTGATTGTGTTTGAGTTGTATTGGCTACGGGCCTTATCCCTCTTCGGTAGAGGTGGATTGTGGTTGTATTGCCTCGGTGGCATTGAGAGAGGAGTTCGGTACTCCTATAGTGGATTGGAAATCCTACACGGTGGTGTAGGCGGGGATGTAGAGCTAGGGGCTCGAACCTCGAAACATATCCGTGTGTTTGCGTTTGATCCAATATCTCTCAACTCTCTCTCTCATTTATTTGTGCAAAGCATCATTCATAACATCATATCATATTTGCTTGTGTTGAGCATAATTCATATTGCCATATCATATCTATTTGCTTGTGTTGCCTTGCATCTTTTATATTGTTCATCCTTATATGCTTGGCTTGCTTGTGTGTGGCCTCACTTATACTTAACCACAAGAGCTTCATATAGCACCTCAACCCATTCAAGGGGAATCAAGAGGAGTTAGTCCAGAGCCCTTCACGGGGAATTCGGCTACACTTGTGTGTTGTATTAAGTGTGTTGCAATAATTTGCATTAGCTTCCGCATTTAGCGCATTTAGTTCCTAGATTAGCACTTACACCTATTTACCCCCCTCTAGGTGTTTTTCAAAAAGATGCTTGAAGCCATGACTCAGGCTCAAAACACTCGTAATCGTGACATAGATATGATGATCGAATCTCTACATTCTCACCGTTGGACCAGTTCTGATGTCACTAACCATTCTGTTAGAGCCGAAGAGTCCTGTAGTTTTGGAAATTAAGATTCCATTTCAGAACAACCATTTGAACTTGCTCAAACTCCAAATTTTGAAAAAGATATTGACAGTTTAGCAAGTTATCCTTTTCTTGAAATAGAACTTGAAAATGAATATGATCCTGAACCCCAACTGAGTGATTCAATTCTACTTCCTGATTCGATTATGACTCCGGTATCTTCACCTGATTTTGATCTTTTCCCCGAGTCAACGTTGGATCCTATGCCTATTCATCATGAAATTGAATCCCCCATCTTTGAGGATCATATTGAACTTGACTAATTATACAATTTTGAAAATCCTATTGACAAATTAGTAAGTTCTCAATTTTTTGATATTGAACTCAATGAGATATGTGACCTAGATTCTCAAATCTGTGATCCAGTTCAACTTTCTGAATCAATATTGACTCCTGCTTTGTTACCAAACTTGAGTAATATTTTAGAGTCAGCTTTGATTCCTCCACCTATCATTCCTGAACTTGAATCACCCATATTAGGTCACATTTCATTGTTGGAAAATACATGTGGACTTGAGTTTCAACTTCTTGACTTGGACCCAATTCTTGAACCTATTTCGACTCCTGAACCTTTACTTGACTTAAGTCACCTTCCTGAGTCGGTGTTAGTTCCCGTACTTCCTGAGTCCAAGTCACACATTCTATCATTTCACACTCATTTCTGGGACGAGGTGGTTGACAAATTTGACTCCGAAATTTGTTATGAAATTTGGAAATTAGATGGGGTGAAATACTTAATAAAAATCCTTCATGGATACACAATTTTAATGGGTTATATTAGTGAAATTTCTGGTGGGTTCCTCCGAACCCAACGAAAAGTTGATTGGGCCGCATTTCGTGGACCAATCAGACCACCACCGGAACCACCACCTTAAGGTAACATTTTCCTTCCCTTTCTTCTTTTTCATGCATCTATGCATTAATTCATACATTGAGGACAATGCATGAGATAGGTGTGGGGGAGGGTCTAACATAAGTTTTCTTTTTGGTTAAAAAAAATAAAAAATTTACATTTTTTCTTTACTTTTAAAAAAAACTTTTTGAAAATGGAAACAATATTTTGACATATTTTTGTAAGAAATTAAGTTAATTTTAAGGAATAGGAAAATTCAAATTAGGATTTCTTATACTTGGTCAAAATAAGATTATTTGTTTGATTTTTGGGTTAGGAAGAAAATTTGTCAAAGTAATTTAGTCTTGAACTTTACCTTGATGAAATATGCACACTTCATACACTTACACACTTAGGGTTCAAAAACAAAGATTCTTATGCCTTATAAAAAAGAAAAAAAGATAAACAAATCTAATTATTGATTAGCTAGGTGCTTTGGCCTAAGAAAGCCTTAGTATTTATGCGAAAGATGATTAGATAAGTTTAAGAAAAAAAATATATATATAATCCTCTTATTAAGCTGGGTATTTGTGCCTAATAAAGTATAAGTATTCATGCCTAAAAGTGGTTCATATAATAAAATTCTTAGTTTTGTGGCCTTCTTTGCTCGAGTCCTTAAGTCCTTGGGGTGTCTTCTCACCCGGTGTCCTAAGACCGTTTGGTTTGGGAGTCATCGATTAAAGGCTCGTTACATGGGCAGATTAGAAAGCCTAATAGAACTAAGGAATAATACCACCAAAAAAATATATATGTATAAATAAATAAGGCATAAGAGTTAGAGTTAATGAACCCTTAGTCAAAATTTTCACGATCACAAGTGCATATGACTTAGGATAAAGTAATAAACTAGACGAGAAGTACAATTTAACCCCTTACCTTGATTGATAACAAATTTTTAAATAGAGACTAAGTTTAGGAATGAAAAATTCAGTCTTCATATAACTTATAGATTGCTTAGATCTTACAATTATATTTCAAATATTTTTCTCTTTCAAAATGCTTTTCGAAAATACTAACTCTTTATTTCTCTTTCTTTATGGATTTTGTGGGTGCAATCCGCTGAAAACCCTCACGAGACAAAACTCGTCCTCTAGGGGAAACCTAGAGGTTTAACGGCTTGTTACACATGCTCAGTGCAATCGCGTGACCTGCGAAAGTGGTCTAATAATCCTTAATATAGTTTAGTTGTTTTGCTCGAGGACGAGCAAAAGATAGGTATGGGGGTGTGATTGGTCGCTAATGTTGCATATTTAGTATCATATTTTCATACTTATTTTAGAATAAAAGCCTGCATTATCCTAATTAAATGCTAAATTTATTTGCAGGCCCAATCCTTAAGGAGATGAAGAGAAATGAGCCCAAAGCCCACCAAAATTCTGAATTAAATCAGAATTAATTCGAACTCACTGAATCAGGGCAAAATCAAGAGGTTAAAAACCGGTTGAGAAGAATCCTCTCAGAATCGACCGGTTAAAGCCAAGAATCTAAGGCCATTTCGTCAGAATCCGGGAATCAAACGAAGACACCAACTCCAGATAAAGTCAGAAGGATAAACCAGTGTGACCCACCAACAGGGTGTGGCCACCTGACCACACCCTAGCCACGGAAACGCGGCAAAAGCCGCATTTACGCGGCATTGTTGGGGAGTTAGGGGGAGCGTTTGCTCCCCCGATCTCCCCGGGATCCTGGTTGTTGGGTTTTTGCCTATAAAAAGGCAGTCTTTGTGCTGAAAATGGACGACCATGCAGAGATAGGATTTAGCCTAGTTTTCATTTGTAGTTTAGGTTTTCTTTTCTTTATTATGTAATTGTAATGTGTATGTAAGCTTAGGATTAGATGATGATTCATGTAAGTAAGAGAGAGAGGCATATGTTGAGAGTGACACCGATGTACCCTCCTCCTTTCTTCCATCGTTTCAAGCAATAAAAGGTAACATTTTTATGTTCTTCTTTACTTTCATTTTCTTTTGTTTTTGTCTTCCTCTTCTACTTTACCTCGTTTGTTTTTGTTGAGTTTACAAGTAAATTCTAAAGCACAAGTATAACGATGTTATGTGAGTGCCAACGATAGTTCATGAAAACGTTCTCCTCCTCAAGACGTATCACTTCATGCTTGTGCTAGACTTGATGATATAATGCGAACGGGGACTGAGCTCGGGCTTATGATCTATGTGTTGAACGCCTCCTAAACAAAGGTAGAACATGCAAAGGTTTTCAGGTAAGTCATCAAGCAATCTAAGTAAGTATTTCTTCAACCTTCTTTCTTTTCTTTTATTTCTTAGCATAGATCGCAATCACGATTTCTTTCACCACATCTTCCAAATCGTTTTCACTCTTTTTTCCAATTCATTTGTATATAGTCATTCTCCGATTTTCTCCACCTTCTTCATCTATCGCTTTCTCTTTAACTTTAACCTTTAACATAACTCTTTCAATTTTATTTCTTTAAACAGAGAAGAACTTTCGCTTTTGTGTTCATAACGATTTCAATACAAGAACGTAAACGCTTCTATCGCAAAACCCTCCTTGTGGATCACGACCTGCATAGCCACTTGCTATAGCGGTAAGAATTGAGCACTTGCACATTTTTATTAAAAGATCTGAAATTCCGTATTTTTTGTGCAGGTTTAGCCTTAATCACTCTCTAGTATTTTCACAGCAATCAAAAGAAGTTTTTGGGATTTAAATTGAACAATCTATTTGGTGTTTTTGCTAGGGTTTGGAAAATCAAAGAAAAGGGTTTTTGGGAAAAGATTTTGATTCAACTTCTTTATCTTGGTTTCTAGTTTTTCCCAAGGATTTTCTTTAAGTTTTTGATTTTCATTCCTTTGGTTTTCTTCACACTTGAGCTACATCTACTATCTCATTCTATAGGATCTTTGTGTGGGAAAGAAATTGTTTGTGGTTGTTGTTTAGACCACCAAGTTGAAAACCCTTCATTTGCTTGGCTTTGTGCCTTTCCCTCATTGTGTTGAGAAGGTTGTGCAAGTGGGTTGTATCCCTCAAGTGGTGAGGTGATCCTTGTGTAAGCTTTGTGCTAATCCCTCAAGTTGTGAGGTGATTGTTTGTTGGCTTGGAGTTGTGCCTTAAGGAGGAGGTTGTGTTTGTAAGGAGAGGAGTTGGGTACTCCTTGTAATTGTTATTGCCCCAAATCTTCGGTGGAGGTTCCCTTTGTGGGAGTCCTTTGTGGACAAGTTAGTGGACTTAAAATCCTTCTGTGTGAAGGCGGGGATGCAGAGCTGGGTGCTCGAACCTCGAAACATATCTTGTTGTTTGCGCTTGATCCCTTGACTCTTACTCTATCTCTCTCTCTCTCTTCACTTTGTGCCTTGCATCAATTCATTTTGTTCATTCATAATTACTTGCTTGGCTTGTTTGAGTGTGCATCTCTTGTTAATTGCATTAGTTTTTAAATTCCGCATTAAGTTGACTAGATTAGCAATATCACCTATTCACCCCCCTCTAGGTGATTTTCATATGTATGCTTTAATTTTGACAAACATACATATGCCTTCAAGATTGTTTATTTTTTGATGATATTAGAATTTTTTTATTTATTGTTTCATATTTATGAAAAGAAATTTCATGTGTTTTGATTGAGCTTCATTGTCATATCTCCATGGTTATGTTTATTATATAATTCTTATGCACTGTATATCTTGTTTACTCATGATTTTGTTTTCATGACCATCTATGTACTTTATAAATTTTGAGTGTCAATTTTAGTGTAGTTAGCATGTTTTCATGGATATATATATTTTTTGTTCCTTACTTGAAGGATTTCATACTATTTTTCAAAATTACCTTTAAATTAGCCTATATTCTTCAATTGGTAGAGTTTTCAACCTATACTAAAATTATTTTCAAAATATTATTTTTAAAAACTTCTACCTTATAAGGGCAGTTGGTTGGGCGACCATACCTTGTATGCTCTTATTGAATATCTTTTTAAACACGTGCATGATAGGTGAATGTTAAGAGTTATACATGATTTTAATGACATTTTCATTTTTATATACTCATGTTTTCTTATATATGTATGCATCTCAATTGGTATCATATTTCAATTGCTCTGAGCATACATATATATATGATTTCTTGTGCTAGATTAAAAATGTTTATACATATATGTTTTTATAACACAAATTGTTTTATACTAAGCTTGATTTAGTTCTAAATATTAATTGATATCATTTACAAGCTAATGCATTGATTTTGTTGGTATTCCAAAAGGGGGAGAAAAATTTCTTGATTTTATTTTCAATCGGTATCTTACTCCCACTCTTTGAAGAAAAATGTTTTATTTTAGAAAATGCTTATATTTTTCATATTGGCGTCAATTGTTTACAATTGATATCTATATTGCAAAATAGTTTAGGATTTAAAAAGATTGATTTCATGGATTATTCATTTCCAATTGATATAACTTTTATGATATTCATATTGTTTTTCAATTGGTATATTTTTTTGGTATCAAAATGTTTTTCGTTTTTTTATTTTCAATTAGTATATGTTATCAATTGGTCTTTTGCCCCTTTATTGATTATTGAAAAAAAGAAAGAGAATGATTTAATTTATATTTGCATATTTATTTATGTTTATGTATATAAATGTTTTATGCATATCCATGTGCATTTATTTTTATGGTTTTGATATCTAGAAGTTCTTATTGCATATCCATTCTATTGGTATCTAAGTTGCTATCTGAGCTTCATTGAATACCTTCATATTTTATGCTATGTGTAAGTTAAGGGAGAGCTTCTATGAAGCTTAATTTTAATCCATACATATATAACCTCATAAGTTATGTCATCATCAAAAAGGTAGAGATTATTGGCCTGAAGGCCTTTTACCGTAGCTTTGACAATGACTAACTTATGATGTTATGTTACTAATGATCTTGTGTTTATTAAGTTTCAGATATAAGTTAAGATCATTTTTGATATTTAGCTCTACAATGGACTTGAAGGCAAGATTCGAAACTATCGCGTGTTGATTCAAGAGCTCCGCGTCAAGATCACATCAAGTACTCGAAATGGAGTCAAACTCTTCAGATCATGTTTGGATTGAGTCAACTTGGAGAAGAAGGTCTATAAGAAGACTTATTAAAATACACCTAGAGGGGGTGAATAGGTGTATTAGCTAATCTAATGACAAATGATGCAGAATTAAAAACTAATTGCAACACACTAAGTGTAATTAAGGAGTGTAGCCGAATTTCTGGTAATGGGCTCTAGACTATCTCCTCAAGATTCCTCGAAATAAGAGTTGAGGTGCTATATGAAACTCTCTTGGTTCAATACAAGTATGAGCACACAAACAAAATCAAGCATGTATGAGATATGAACAACATAAAGCAATGCAAGATATAAGAGAGATAGAGTTTAGAGATAGTGGATTAAATGCAAAGACCAAGATATGTTTCGAGGTTCGAGCCACTGCTATACATCCTCGCCTTCACACAGAAGAATTTTCACTACGTTCACACAGGAACTCCAACAAAAGAACCTCCATCGAGGAATTTGCAATTACAAAGTCAGGAGTACACAACTCCTCTTTCCAACACAACCACCTCTACACAGGAGACAAGGCACAAAGCCAAAACAACAATCACCTCTACACAAGAGGGATAAAGGCATAAAGCAAAACTCCACCACAATCACCTCCACATAAGAGGGATAGCCACAAACCTAAAGCACAACCACCTCCACACTAGAGGGATAGGCACAAAACCAAAGTAAAGGAAAGATTATAACTTGGTGATCACAATAGACCACAAACAACTCTTGGTGATCACAATAGACCACAAATAATATTTCCCACAAAAAAAGATCCTATAGATAGGATAGAAATGATACCTCAAGTGTGAGAAAACAAGAGTTTGGAAATCAAATCACAAAGAAAAATACTTGAAAAAAATACTAAAATGAAATAGAAATGAAGATCAAAACAATTTCTCACAGACTCACTTTTTCTTTGATTTTTTCAACCCTTGAAAAAAAAATCTTTTTAGCACAAATACTCTTTAAAAACTTGCTGAAAAAAATACTTGTAAAGATGAGAAAATAGCTCTCAAAATCCTTGTAGAAAACAGCCCAATAGATGGCTTATTTATAGCCTCTCAAAAGATATAGCTGTTGCAGCCAGAAATGCCCAGATTGCCCTTCCGGTCGACCGGCCCAACGGTCATATTTCTGATCGTTGTGCCTCAGGTCGACCACCCGATCGACTGGGCACAGCCTGTCGATCGACCGCCCGGTCGACCGGTAGTACCAGAGAGTTGGGTACTTTAAGTCGGTCGACCGATCTACTTGGCTGGTCCTTGTGCACATTTCGTGCACATCGGTGGCTCGGTCGACCGTCCGATCGACCGCCAGCAGATCTGGGTGGGATTTCAAAACTTGAAATTTAGGCATTTTAACTCAAATAAAATCCCATAAAATCTATAAATTCCACAAAATAAAGTTCTTGCTAAATATTTGAATAACAAATATGTGTGACTAAAAATCAACACATATTACAAACTATTTGAACTATTTTTATGATATAAAATATTTGGCCTTAAACAGAACCATATTCTTCGAAACTTGGATTTTGAAACGAAAAACCGTTTTCTCCAAAACTTGTATACATACAAAAACATGATATTGAAGCACATTTGAAGCATATTGTGTATGGATAGTATCGAATACACATATAATGTATATATTTATATTTTTGACATGAAATCCAAAATAAGTTTTATTAATTACAAAACTCTAAACACATGAATAGGATCATCAAAATAAGTTTTTCAAAATATACGAAGCATATATGTATATAGATGAAATCTAATATACATTAAACCATGTAAACTTTTTTGATACTATCTATTCATTAAAATCATATATAGGTATATTTTAAATCCAAAATCGGTTAAACCGAGAACCAAACATATTGAACTTGAGTGTGTGTGTGTGTGTGTGAACTTGAGCATATCAACACTATCTATCTTTACACAAGATCTAAACACAAATCAAATTAAACAAACTAAAGTCTTCTTGTAGAACTCCTTCTCCAAGTTGACTCGATCAAAATACGATCCAACGAGCTTGACTCCATATGAGTGCTAGATGCGATCTTGATGCGCGAGCTCTTTAATCTACATGAGTTAGCTCCAAAACTCCTTTTTTAAAGCTAAACACCTACTAATATCTTGATCAATAACTGAAACTATATAAATACAAGATCATTAGTAAACTAACCTTCATAAGTTAGTCATCATCAAAACTAAGGTGAAAGGCCTTTGGGCTAACAATCTTCCCCTTTTTGATGATGACAAAACTTATGAGATTATATATATGCATCCATTAAGGATAGACTTCATAGAAACTCCCCATTAACATATGCATAATCAATAAACATATAAAGATATGCAATGAAGCTCAAGATACCAATAAAATAAGATATATGCATAGCACATAGTAAATCATGCACATATAAAGCTGAATTCTTCTCTCCCCTTTTGTCACTCATTAACAAAGGGGTGAAGTCAAATACACAATAAACATATTTTAAAAGCAAAAGTTTGATACAAATGAACACAATCAATTGAAAGAACCAATTGAAAAAAATATTTTTTTTGTGAATTGATACTAATAAAAGGACATGATATCAATTGAAAGTAAACACTAAATTTTTAGGTAAACACTATACTCATTTGCGATAAGGATACCAATTTAAAAATAATACCAATTTAAAATTCTTGATACCAATATTGGAAATGTAAGCACATACCAAAGCAAAATATTTTTATCATAAAAACTGGGAGTAAGATACCAATTGAAAAGTAAAACCAATTGAAAGATAAAATAAGAATTTTTCTCTCCCTTTATGAAATACCAATAAAAACAATGCATAAGCTTGTATATGATATCAATTGAAAAATAATTACATTAAGAACTAAATCAAGGTTAGAAAGAAATAATTTGTGCTAGAGATGTATAGATAAAACAAGCACAATCAAATCATTTATATATGTATGAAATGGATCTACCAATTGAAATTGATACTAATTGAAATTTAAAGCATACATATATATAACAAAACAAATATGAGTATACAAACATATAAAATATTATGAAAATTATGTGTATAACTTATACCTATAACCCTATTCATGCACAAGTTTAAAGGATATTCAATAAGGGTATACAAGGCATGGTTGCCCATCCAACCGCCCTTTGGTTGGTAGGAGTTTTCAAAAAATAAGAGTTTGAAAATAATTGTGGTTTGAAAACACTACCAAGTGAAGAATAAATAACTAGTTTAAAGTAATTTTGAAAAACTAATTAAAGATCCTTCAAAAATAAAACCAAATCATATATATATATATATATATATATATATATATATATATATATATATATATCATGAGATATTGCTAAGTAAACAAAAATTGTCACTCAAGATCTATAAAGCTCATTTAAAACTCATGAAAATAAAGTCATGAGTAAATAAAAATAATGTGAGTGTACAAGAATTATGTGAATAGCATATTCATGAATATAAGTAATAAAGCTCAAAATATCAAAACATATGAAAATCATAAAAATTTATTTTTCATCAAAATTAAACAAACTTCAAGGTTTATGTATGTTCTATCAAAACTAAAAATATACATATATATTCCAAACATAAACGAGTTCATAATAGAATTTACATGAAGGCAAGTGACTCAAGGGTATACATGTATATTTATTAGTTTTAGACAAAAAAAAACATATACATGAAGCAAAACATATATAAAAATAAGAAAAATAAGTGTAAATGAAAGGATCATCAAAATTAGGTTATACATGTACATGTAATGAGTATAAATGAGTAATGAATTACAAACACATAATAATCAAGTGTAGCTCACTATTTATACAAGTATAAACACAAGTTTTAATGAAAACTCCATCTAAACAAGAAATTAAAAACATGAAGTGCAAAATCATAAACCATCATGATCATTAGGGTAAATGCATGTGTTTTAGAGTTAGGATAAATACAATAGCTAAATTATAGTGAGAATACAAAAATAATGGTCCATATAAACATGGGTGAATCTCAAAGACTAAATATGTATATCACAAGTCTAATAAACATTGCATTTAAACATAATGAACATGAAAAATCAAGACATGCTAAAAATCATCAATGAGAAAGCATGTAAACATAAATAGGGAGTGCGAGATAGTTACCAATGTAATCACCTAGAGGGGGGTGAATAGGTGACTAGCTAATCTAATGGTCAATAAATGCAGAATTAAAACTTATTTAATGCAAACTAAAACTTCTTAAGCTAAACACCAAGTATAACACAAGAGTGTAGCCGGATTCCCCGTGAAGGGCTCTGGACTAACTCCTCAAGATTCCTCTAAATAAGAGTTGAGGTGCCGCATTGGCTCTCTTGGTTGAATACTAGTGTTAGCAAACAAACCCCAAGCATATAACAATGTGAGCACAAATATATATCTAGCATATAATGGTAAAGACAATATAAGCATGCAAGATATAAACAAGTAAGAGATAGAGATAGAGCAATCGCAAACACGGGATATTTGTTTCGAGGTTCGAGCACACTTGCTCTACGTCCCTGCCTTCAACACTATGAAGGATTTTCACTATAAACCGATCCCACCGGATCACTCGGTGCCGCAACACCTACAAGGCGAGTTCATACTTGAACTCCTTGGACTCTCTAGTCCCTTCACTTATTCCCACAAGAACAAACACACTGCAAGCCCACTAGCTCGCCGAGGTCGCACCTCAAACACCGAGTTCACACTAGAACCCGAAACAATGCGAACACACACGTCCGCCTCCTCAAAGCACAAGATGAAGTCTTTGGTGATCTAAACACTTGATCACCTCAAATCCTCTCACAACAAAGATCCCTATAGGATAGGTATAGCAATGGACAGCTCAAGTATGTGTGTGAGAAAACTAGGATTGAATTGGTGGAGGAAAACACAAGAATCACTTTGAAAAACACTCTTGATAAACTTCCCTTTTGATTGGAAATATTTGCCCTCAAACAAGTGGAGAAAACTTCTGAAATAGATGGGAAAACTAGGTTTAAAACTCTCCAATATTCTTCTACAAAACAGCCCAAGAAACCCCCAATTTATAGGCTATCCAAAAACTAGTCGTTGGGGTCCAGTCAGCAGATCTGGCTGCTGTCGGTCGACCGGCCTGGTCGACCGTCAACGGTCAGACTTCTGACCGTTGGAGCCTCGGTCGACCGGTCCAATCGACCGCGGCCTGGAACAAAGAGCAGAGCTCTCTGCCGGTCGACCGGGGCTTTCCAGAGAGCAGAAGCTCTCTGTCGGTCGACCGGGTCGGTCGACCGGCCCTCCAGCCAGACTGGCGTGCACGTCTGTGCACGTCGGTCGGCCGGTCCGGTCGACCGGCAGAAGCTAGGACAGATCTTTTTAGGGATTTAAACTTGGCTTTTTATCTTAAATAAAATCCCATAAATTCACGAAAAATCTACAAAAATAGGTTCAATAATATATTTTGATATACAAACATGTCTGAGTAAAATCAAGACTGTTACAAACATTTTGAACTATTTTTGTAACTTAGAAATTTTGGCTAAAAACAAAACCGTATTTTTCCAAATTGATTTTTCCAAAACTTCTCCAAATACAAAAACAAGATATTTTAAACACTTTTAAAGCATGGTGTGTATGGATATGATCCACTATACATAAATGATGAAATATCTATGTTTTTGACAATAAGCACTAAAATGGGTTTGGTTAAAAACACATGTATATAACAAACTCCAAAAACTAAACCGGTATTTTGCCAAAATGAAAATTCTTTTATGAAAACTCATCTAAATCAAGTGTGTGTGTGTGTTATGGTATACTTGAGCAATCTGCCAACTATTCTATCCTTTATATTTTATCTAAAAACAAAATCTTAACAAAATAAACCTAGACTCAAGTCTTGATCTTGAAGGTCTTCACTTGAAGTCTTCACGTCTTCTTGACTTGGTCCAAACTTGATCCAAAGAGCTAGACTCCTCTTGAGTACTTGATGTGGTCTTAATGCATAGGCTCTTGAATCAAACCGTGTTAGCTCCAAAACGTGACTTTAAATCCTTTGTTGAAGCTACACACCTACTAAGATCTTGATCACAAATCTGAGACTAAATAAACACAAGATCATTAGTACTATAACTACATGAGTTAATCATCATCAAACTAGAGTGATGGGCCTTTGGGCCAACAATCTCCCCCTTTTTGATGATGACAAAAGTCATGGAGTTATATATGCATGGATTAAAGTAAAGCTTCAAAGAAGCTCCCCTTAACTCATGTATAACAAATAAGCAATAAGATATAACAATAAATCACATAAAACTAAACAACTAAACATGCATCAACAAGGTGAGAGACATAAAACATAAATCCAAAATCTTTTTTTTCAAAAACTTTTTCTCCCCCTTTTTGTTTAAACTTTTAAAACATTCTTCCCATTTTCTAAAACACAAGATGCATAAACTCAATATATGCAAAAACATAAATATGCATATATAAACTCAAAATCTTTCTCCCCCTTTTTGTCAATCATCAACAAAGGGGTTAAAGTAAACACAAAATAATTGTCTCCCCCTCCTTGTTAGGAAAAAAATCAACAAAGGGTGAACTCAAATCAATCAATTAAAGATATATGCGATATACATTCATGAAGAGGAAGATGCTAAGTTAACTTCCCTACATACATGCATTACATGGAGAAGGGATGACAAGCCCTAATTCACATAATACATACTGTGCAATGCATAAGAGGAGATGTGAAGCTTCCCCTACACACTTGTATCGCATAAAGAAGAGTTGTCAGGCCCCTCAATATAAGATACACTCAACATGAATCTATATGTAGACGAGATGTTAAGCTCCCCTTGCATATAGGCAATATATATCAAAACATTTTTTCAATTGAAATTTTAATACCAATGAAGAAAAGTATTCTATATTTTGATACCAATTTAATTTTCAAATAACAATGAAATTTTGGTACCAATGAGAAATATGGATACCAATAGAAATAAATAGTTCAATAGATGCCAATTGAAATATATTGTACATTTTGATATTAATAATAAACAAATACCAATTGTAAAAAAATACTAATTGAAGATAATGCATAGGCTTATATATAAGAAATCAATTGAAAATTAAGATTTGAATTAAGCTTAGCATAAACATACTTTGTGTTTTAAACAAGTAAATATCTTGACAATCAAGCACAAACAAATCATATATATGTATGAAAATGAAAATACCAATAGAAATTGATATTATTTGAAATGTGAAGCATACATACATAGAAAATATGAGTATATACTAAAAAAATATCAATTGAGATACCATTGAAAATATGATGTAAATCAAGTATATATCTCATAATTACCACCCTTTTCATGCACAAGATAAAGGTTTTTCAATAAAACATACAAGGCATGCTCTCCCATCCGTCCTCCTTAAAAGGGGTTGGTAGGGGTTTTCAAAAATAGAGTTTGAAAATATTTTTATAGTAAAAACACTGCCAAATGAAGAATAAATAACTAGTTAGATTAATTTTTGAAAAAACTAGTTAAAGATCCTTCAAAATATGAAACCAAATCATCTGTATCATGAAACATACTAAATATACAAAATTTGACACTCAAGGTGCATAAAGCTCAAAATGATCATGAAACATAGTCATGAATAAACAAATAAAGTGTGAGTGCACAAAACTCATGTAATTAGCATTTTCCATGAAGATAGTTAATAAAGCTTGAAACAAACATGAATAACATTTTATTACAAATCATAAAAATCATGAAAATTTATTTTCCATATAAAGATGAGAAATCATAAAATTCATTTTTCATCTAAAAACAAACTTCTAGGTATATGTATGATTTATCCAAAACTAACAATATGCATACATATCCTAAACATAAAAAGAGTCTATGATATAATTTGCATGAATGCAAGAGACTCAAGAGACATACATGTATATTTATTAGTTTTGACTAAAAATACCATATACATGAAGTAAAACATGAAAATAGGCAAAATAAGTGTAAATGAGGAAATCATCAAAACTAGGCTATACATGTGCATGTAGTGAGTACAAATGAACAATGAAGTGCAAACGTATATGAATCAAATGTTGCTCACTACTTGTACAAGTATATATCCAAGTTTTGATAAAAACTACATTTAAATAAGTATTTACCGCATGAAGCATAAAACATGAACATTTTAACAAACACTAAAACATGCTAAAGATCATCAATCATAAAAGCATGTAAATAAAAATAAAAGTTTAGAGATAGTTACCAACACATGACTATACTCTAACTCTCCAAAAACAGGTGGTCGTCCCACCAAACTTCCTTGATAGCGGTGCATCAAATGTGTGTCCATCAAGTCCATGTGCATCGACCATCAAGGCACCTCTCTCACGTCGTGTGAGAGCCCGCACCTACATCAAATACACAAGGTGGGGACTTTGGTACCCATTTTCTTTTGGGTCCATGAGGGTTAGCATTATAAAGAACCTAAACATTTTTATTAGCAAAATTTGAAGAATTTATTCTATCATAATAAAATCTTGCTAAATGGCCTTTGCGGCCACAATGTGTACACTTGTACACTCTAGGATGCATATGTATATGAGTGTGATCATGGCGTGCAAAATGTGCATATGTATGATGTGGGTGATGCGCATTAATATGTGGAGTTTGTTTCTTTGAAAACAAGGACTCCAATCTAGAATGGTTGCTCAAAGTTAAGCTTAAACAATCAATTTTATTTTTAAAAATTTAACTTCATTTTTTATCAATAATAGCATGTAAAGCATGATGAGAATGAGAATCATTTTTTTATTCTTTTTAGAAACATTTACTTTTTCTTTTTCAACAATTTTTCTTTTTAAAGAGTTATTTTCAATCAAAGTAACTTCTTTTTGTTTTTCCACCAAAACAATTTTATTTTTCAAGTAGTGTTTCCTTCACAAAGATCATTCAATTTAGAAAGCAAGGAAACATTTTCATTTTTCAAAGATTCATTTTCTTTTGAAATATTTTCAAAATTATCTTGCAAAGAATCTTTTTCATTTAACATGGCATCAAATTTGTTTTTCATTTTCTTATTATCCTTTTTAAGCAATTCATATTTTTCTAGGAGTTGTTGACAAAATGATTCAAGTTCATTATTGGACATATCAACATCCTCTTCTAGATCGGATTCGGTGTTACCTCAAGGGGGTTATCCCCTTGGACCATGTAGCACACATTGGAAGCGTCACTTCCAACATCCGAGTCACTCCCCGCATAGTATTGTTCTTGTTCGCCAAGGAGATGATGGTGTTCCAAACTACAAAAGCCGAATCAAGATTAGCAACCCTAGATAAATAATCATCATTTAGGGTACTCTTCAAAGTATGGATGGTTTTTTGCATTAGGCTCAATATTTTTGCCATTTAAACAATAAGAATCTTTAAAAGTGACAAAATAAACATGAATCCCTAAGGCTTTGAGGTATAAGGACATCTTAACCTTCCAAGTTTGGATGTTAAGAATGTCAAAGGTGGGAGGTGACATGAAATCCATAGTGTGTGAACAAATATTGTGATTAACTAAAAATAAGGATCTTTAACTCTAGGTTTTTAGACCCAAATCAAGAGCATGTGGCTCTGATATCAATTGTAATCACCTAGAGGGGGGTGAATAGGTGATTAGCTAATCTAATGGTTAATA
Source organism: Agave tequilana (assembly GCA_038442645.1). Classification (NCBI taxonomy): domain Eukaryota; kingdom Viridiplantae; phylum Streptophyta; class Magnoliopsida; order Asparagales; family Asparagaceae; genus Agave; species Agave tequilana. The sequence continues at coordinate 175,116 of JAVJIF010001582.1, forward strand.
AATGCGAAATTAAAACTTATTTAATGCAAACTAAATCTTCTTAAACTAAACACCAAGTATAACACAAGAGTGTAGCCGGATTCCCCGTGAAGGGCTCTGGACTAACTCCTCAAGATTCCTCTAAATAAGAGTTGAGGTGTCGCGTTGGCTCTCTTGGTCGAATACTAGTGTTAGCAAACAAACCCCAAGGATATAACAATGTGAGCATAAATATATATCTAGCATATAATGGTAAAGACAATATAAGTATGTAAGATATAAACAAGTAAGAGATAGAGATAGAGCAATCGCAAACACGGGATATTTGTTTCGAGGTTCGAGCACACTTGCTCTACGTCCCCGCCTTCAACACTGAAGGATTTCCACTATAAACCGATCCCACCGGATCACTCGGTGCCGCAACACCTACAAGGCGAGTTCACACTTCAACTCCTTGGACTCTCTAGTCCCTTCACTTGTTCCTGCAAGAACAAACACACCGCAAGCCCAATAGCTCGCTGAGGCCGCACCTCAAACACCGAGTTCACACTAGAACCCGAAACAATGCGAACACACACATCCGCCTCCTCAAAGCACAAGATGAAGTCTTTGGTGATCTAAACACTTGATCACCTCAAATCCTCTCACAACAAAGATCCCTATAGGATGGTATAGCAATGGATAGCTCAAGTATGTGTGTGAGAAAAGAAGGATTGAATTGGTGGAGGAAAACACAAGAATCACTTTGAAAACACTCTTGATAAACTTTCCTTTTGATTTGAAATATTTGCTCTCAAACAAGTGGAGAAAACTTCTGAAATAGATGGAAAAAACTAGGTTTAAAACTCTCCAAAATTCTTCTACAAAATAGCCTAAGAAACCCCCAATTTATAGGCTATCCAAAAACTAGCCGTTGGGGTCCAGTCAGCAGCTCTGGCTGCTATCGGTCGACCGGCCCGGTCGACCGCCAATGGTCAGATTTCTGACCGTTGGAGCCTTGGTCGACCGGTCCGGTCGACCGCGGCCTGGAACAAAGAGCAGAGCTCTCTGCCGTCGACCGGCCAGGTCGACTGGGGCTTTTCAGAGAGCAGAAACTCTCTGGCGGTCGACCGGGTCGGTCGACCGGCCCTCCAGCCAGACCGACGTGAACGTCTGTGCATGTCGGTCGACTGACTCAGTCGACCGACTCCTAGCTCGGTCGACCGGTCCGGTCGACTGGCAGAAGCCAGGACAGATCTTTTTAGGGATTTAAAACTTGGCTTTTTATCTTAAATAAAATCCCATAAATTCAAGAAAAATCTACAAAAAATAGGTTCAATAATACATTTTGATATACAAATATGTTTGAGTAAAATCAAGACATGTTACAAATATTTTGAACTAGTTTTGTAACTTAGAAATTTTGGTTAAAAAAAAAATCATATTTTTCCAAATTGGTTTTTTCAAAACTTCTCCAAATACAAAAACAAGATATTTTAAGAACTTTTAGAGCATGGTGTGCATGGATATGATCCACTACACATAAATGATGAAATATCTATGTTTTTGACAATAAGCACTAAAACGATTTTGGTTAAAAACGCATGTATATAATAAACTCCAAAAATCAAACCGGTATTTTGGCAAAATGAAAATTCTTTTATGAAAACTCATCTAAATCAAGAGTGTGTGTGTATATGGTATACTTGAGCAATCCATCAACTATTCTATCCTTTACATTTTATCTAAAATAAAATCTTAACAAAATAAACCTAGACTCAAGTCTTGATCTTGAAGGTGTTCACTTGAAGTCTTCACATCTTCTTGACTTGGACCACTCTTGAGTACTTGATGTGGTCTTGATGCATAGGCTCTTGAATCAAACCATGTTAGCTCCAAAACTTGACTTTAAATCCTTTGTTGAAGCTACACACCTACTAAGATCTTGATCACAAATCTGAGACTAAATAAACACAAGATCATTAGTACTATAACTACATGAGTTAATCATCATCGCCCATCAACCAAACAATATGAACTATTCTCTATTTCTCCAAACCATTGTGGTTCTCCCACCAAACATCTAGAAGGTGATGCATCCAATGTAGTATCCATCAAGCTCATACGCATCCACCATCAAGACACCAATACCCTCACATCAAGTGAGAGCCCACACCTACATCAAATACATTAACAATAGGGGTGAATTTTGGTACCCATACCTTATTGGGTCCAAGGGTGTTAGCATCTTTCCTAACCCAAATAAATTTTTTTGTAAAATTTGAATTATGTATTCTATCATAACAAAACTTTACAAGGTGGCCCTTACGTCCACAATGTGTACAAGTGTATACATGAGCATAAATAGTGTCATGTATGTGAACATGAGAAGCATGTGTATGCCTTGAATAGTGTGCATGAATATGAGGTGCATGTTTCTTGCGGAACACGGATTCCAATTTCTTGTGATCCATAGCACATTGGCTCAAAGTAGAGCCCAAACAATCAACACTCTTCTTTAATATAATTATATCATTTTTAACATTAGAAGAAGAAGTAGAGCATGCATTCTTATCAATAGTTATAGTAGCATGACAAACATGAGCAACACAATCATTTTTTAAAGAGGTATTTTCTTTTGAAATAAATTCCTATTCTTTTGAAATCAAAGCAATTTTATTTTTCAAAGAATTGTTCTTTTTAAAATAATTTCTAATTTTGAAGACAAAACCTTATTTTTCTTCAAAACGTCATAACTATCATTTTTATTTTTTAAAATTTCATTTTCCTTTAAGATAAGGACAAGTTGGGATTTCAATGAGACCCTTTCACTTGAAATCTCAACCCTCTCTTGCAAAGTCATGTTTAGCTTTGAAAATAAATCTTCATTTTCTTCTTTTAATTTAAAACTTTTTTTTCAAAAGTTTATATTTTTCTAGCAAGTTTTCATAAAATATAGAAAGTTCTTCATTTAAGGCATCGGCATCCATATTGTCAGCACCTGAAGAACTAGCACTATTATCTAGATAAGTTTCCGAATGTACCTCAAGGGAGTCATTCCCTTGGACCATATAACAAGCTTCGTCGGACTCATCCACCAAGTGTTCCTTCTCTACATATTTTCTCTTCTGTAGCTCGAGAGAGGTCAATGTGTTTCACACTGCAAAAGCGAAATCACAATGAGAAACAATAGAAAGATAATCTTTGCTAAGTGTGTGCCTAAGTGCCACCAAGGCTTGTGCATTAGCCTCTATATACTTGTCATTACCAAGATAAGATTTCTTGGTAGTGGCAAGATAAACATGCATTCTTAGGGTTTTAAGGTATATACTCATCTTATACTTTAACATATCAATGTTGGTAACAACATACATGGGAGGGGTCATGAAATCCATGAGTGTATAAACTATATATGTGCAAATGCAAATCTAGATTAGCAAGCTTAGGTGGTTAAACCTAATATCAGGAGCGTAGACTCTAATACCAATTGAAAATATACTTAGAGAGGGGTGAATAGGTGTATTAGCTAATTTAATGACAAATAATGTGAAATAAAAACTAATTGTAACACACTAAGTGTACCAAAGAGTGTAGCCGAGGACTATCTCCTCTAGATTCCTCTAATAAGAGTTGAGGTGCTATATGAAGCTCTCTTCGTTCAACACAAGTATGGGCATACAAACAATACCAAGCATATATGAGATATTAACAATATAAAGCAATGCCAGATATGAGAGAGATAGAGTTTAGAGATAGTGGATCAAATGCAAACACTAAGATATGTTTTGAGGTTCGAGCCACTGCTATACGTCCCCTCCTTCACACAAAAAGATTTTCACTACGTCCACACAGGACCTCCTACAAAGGGAACCTCCACACGAGAAATTTACAATTACAAAGTCAGGAGTACACAACTCCTCTCTCAAACACAACCACCTCTACACAAGAGGCAAGGCACAAGCCAAAATAATAATCACCTCTACACAAGAGGGATAAAGGCATAAAGCCAAACTCCACCACAATTACCTCCACACAAGAGGGATAGCCACAAACTAAAAGCACAACCACCTCGACACTAGAGGGTTAGTCACAAAGCCAAAGTAAAGGAAAGATTACAACTTGGTGATAACAATAGACCACAAATAACTCTTGGTGATTATAATAGACCACAAACAATATTTTCCACAAAAACAAGATTCTATAGATAGGATAGAGATGATAGCTCAAGTGTGAGAAAACAAGGAGTTTGGAAATCAAATCACAAAGAAAAATACTTGGTAAAAATACTAGAATGGAATAGAAATGAAGATCAACATAATTTTCCAAAGACTCTCTTTTTCTTTGATTTTCCAACACTTGAAAACAAAAAAATAAATCTTTTTGGCATAAAAACTCTTTAAAAAACTTGCTGCAAAAACACTTATAAAGATGGAAAAATAGCTCTCAAAATTTTTGTAGAAAATAGTCCAAGAGATGGCTTATTTATAGCCTCTCAAAGGATATAGTTGTTGCAGCCAGAAATGCCCAGATTGCCCTTCCGGTCGACCGACCCAACGGTCATATTTCTGACCGTTGTACCTTCGGTCGACCATCAGGTCGAACGGGCACAGCCTGTCGGTCGACCGACAGTACCCGAGCGTTGGGTATTTTCAGTCGGTCGACCACGCGGTTGATCGGCCTACTTGGCTGGTCCTTGTGCACGTTTCGTGCACATCGGTCGACCGGTCGACCGCCAGTAGATCGGGCTGGGATTTCAGAACTTGAAATTTAGGCATTTTAACTCAAATAAAATCCCATAAAATCCTATAAATTTCATAAAAATAAGTTCTTATTAGATATTTGAATAACAAATATGTGTGATAAAAAATCAACACATATTATGAACTATTTGAACTTTTTATATTATAAAATATTTGGCCTTAAACAAAAACCGTATTTTAAAACTTAAATTTTGAAACGAAAAATTGTTTTCTCCAAAACTTGCATAAATACAAAAATATGATATTAAAACACATTTGAACATATTGTGTATGGATAGAATCCAATACACATGTAAAGTATATATCTATGTTTTTGACATGAAATCCAAAATAAGTTTTGTTAATTACAAAACTCTAAACAAATGAATAGGATCATCAAAATAAGTTTTTCTAAATATATGAAGTATATATGTATATAGATAAAATATAATATACATTAAGCTATGTAAACTTGTTTTGATTCTATCTATTCATGAAAACCATATATATGTATATTCGAAATCCAAAACCGGTTAAACTGAAAACCAAATACATTAAACTTAAGTGTGTGTGTGTGTGTGACTTGAGTATATTAACACTATCTATCTTTACACAAGATCTAAACACAAACTCAAACTGAATAAACCGAAGTCTTCTTGTAGAACTCCTTCTCCAAGTCGACTCGATCCAAACACGATCCAACGAGGTTGACTCCATATGAGTGATAGATGCGATCTTGATGCGCGAACTCCTAAATCTACATGAATTAGCTTCAAAACTCTTTTGTTGAAGCTAAACACCTACTAATATGTTGACCAATAAATGAAGCTTTGTAAACACAAGATCAATAGTAAACTAACCTTCATTAGTTAGTCATCATCAAAACTATAGTGAAAGGTCTCTGGGCTAGCACTTGTATCTAGGTTTGTTTAGTTATTTATTTGATTAGATCTTGTATAAGGATAGAATAGAATTGAATTGCTCAAGTATACGCACAGAAGTTTATAGTTTTGTTTTCGGTTTAACTGTTTCAGTTTAAAGAATTTATGTTTACATGGTTTACATCTCAATAGAATAATTTTCTTAGTTTATATATGTACTGGATTCTATCTACACATATTAGAGATTTATTGTTTATATAAACTTATCTCTATTTGATTTATCTTGTATACGGTTTTGATATACGGCTTTGAGTTTCAGATTATCAAGCATACATATATTGTTTTCGTGAATGTATTTCATCAAAAGAAGTTTACATAGTTTATATGTATATTAGATTTCATCCATATTCATTGATGGTTCACACAAAAACTTATTTTGATGATCTAGTTCAAAAGTTTAAGTTTTGTTTTTATCAGAACTTATTTTGGTATTTATTTTTAAAAACAAGTATATATCATCTACTATGCATATTGGATTCTATCCACACTATGATTCAAATGTGTTTCAAATCTCTTATTTTTGCATCTATACAATTTTAGAGAAATCGAATTTAATTTCAAATTTTGGATTTCGGAAAATATAGTTTTTTGGGTTTTGCTTAATTTTTATGCCTAAAAATAGTTTAAATTGTTTGTAATATGTATTGATTTTGATCCACATATTTGTACTTCAAAGTAATTATATGAACTTATTTTTGTGAATTTTATTGGGATTTATTGTGATTTGATTAGATTTATCAAGTTAGTTTTTTAAACCCTAAAATACTATGTTTGGGCTGCTTGCTGTCGACCGACCGGTCGACCGAAGCATGGCTCGATCGACTGGCCGATCGACCGACGTACACAAAAATGTCCATGAGCCTAGAGCCTTGGCTCGGTCGACCGACCGGTCGACCATAGCAAGAAGCGGCCGACCGACTTGCTGACCCATGTTTTCGTTTACTCCCGGTCGACCGAGCAATCGACTGACGGAGAGTTGTGTCTCTCAGTTCCTGGAGGCGGTTGACCAGCAACTCCAATGGTCAGAAATCTGACCGTCGACCGACAGGCCTGTTTAGCCTGTGTTCTACCTCCAATGGTACCCCTATAAATTTGGTTCATTTGGCTAGTTTTTGGCAAGGTTTTGAGAGCTAAAATTCCTATCTTCTACTGGTCTTCTATAGAAAGTTTTTAAACAAGTTTTTGTGCTTCAAAATCAAAATCTTTATTTGTTTCAAAGTTTTAGAAAATTAAAGAAAAATAAGTTTTGGGAATTCTAGTTTTGTTCTTCATTTTCTTCATCTATCAAGAAGTTTTTCTCAAGTATTTTCTTTATATTTCTTTTCCAAAAACTTTTTGCACTGACATACTTAAGCTCTTTTTTATAAATCGATCCTCTAGGATCTTGTATTGTGAGAGTTTTTATTTGTGGTCTTTTGAGACCACTAATTTGTGTTTATAGTCTAAGTGATCACCAAGTTGTAATCTTTTCTTTACTTTGTACTTGGCTTTGTGCCTACCCTCTTGTGTAGAGGTGTGAAAGAGTTGGAGTTGTATACTCCTTATTTGTGAGTTGTAATTCCTCAGTGGAGTTTCCTTTATGGAAGATCCTTTGTGGATAGTGGAATCCTTCTATGTGAAGACGAGGACGTAGAGCATTGACTCAAACCTCAAAACATGTCCTTGTATTTGCGATTGGCTATCTTCCTCTGTCTCTCAACTCTCTCCTTATATCTTGTATTATTATTATAGCTCATATCCATACATGCTAGATATTGTTTGTGTGCTCACACTAGTATTCAACCAAGAGAGCTATTGAAGGACCTCAACTCATAATTTAGAAAAATTATGAGAAGAAGTTCCAGAGCTCTTCACGGAGAATTCTGACTCACTCTTGGTTATACATTCTGCGTTATTGTAAAAAATTTAATTCTGTATTTTTTGTTCATATAGATTAGCACTACACCTATCCACCCCCCCCCCTCTAGGTGTATTTTTCAGTTTGCTCCTAATATGTTGGGTAAGTGGGCCAGTTTCTACATTTTTTGGGAAAAGAATATGAAACATATGGACACAACTTGCACTGAGCCCTCCTATCTCCATTAAAGTTATTTTATTAAAATATTTCTAAACTCTAGATTCAAGAATTCTGGAGGTAGTTGATACCTCGGGAGAACTAATAGGTATATAAGGAACAGTGCTAGGTATATCAGAAGAAGCATTAAAATATGTATATGGTGTAAGTTGTGTGAATAGAATTTGTGGAGTGTCGCCTAGTGGCAAATTTAGGACTTCCCACATATCATTATTATATTAAAATTACCATGAAATTTAGAACCAGAAGCTTGACCAGATCCAGTTTGATTAGAATTGACATCCATTTTTTTACTAGTTTCTAATTTTATAAGAATATAAATACCAGATTGAGAGCTTAAGGACTTGAGCCTTGAGAGCTTGTAGAGCTTGTAGATAGAGCTTGGAGAGCTTGTACGGAGAGAGAGCCTGTAAAACTTGTCGATAGAAAGAGAGCTTGTGGAGCTTGAGAAAGATGAAGAGGAGTAGTTTTTGTTGTGATGAAATGGAGTGGGAAAGTTGAGATACTTATAAAGGAGAAGTGGAGTATCTTTTGAATTTTTTTTGCAAAAAACCAATAAAAACATATACAAGATTAGGGGTATTTGCAAAAAAAATTGCAATATTGTTGGCCTAAAGGTTACAATCCCCAGTTTTGTGTTTTGATGATAATAAAACATATGAAGTTATTTGGTACTAATCAAGTTCAAAAGTATATTTCAGGATTCAAAAAGATCTAACAGGGTTCAAGAAAATCTAACAGGTTTCTTTTTCTAAAGGAAAGTATTGATGGCTCAAGGGTACTGAAGAATGGGATCATAGCTCTAAGCACTCATCGCTCAAATGTCACTATCAGAGAAGCCCACTTGAATATTTTTGTAGTCGAGTAGAACCTTGTAAGAAACTAGTTTGTTAAAGAGTAGAATATAGATTTGAAGCTCAAAGATATGCACACATAAAAGTGCATGCTTTCAAAAGTATGATTTTGACATATTTGGTTTTAATACTTGTTTCACATTTTCTTAGAAATTTCAATCTCAGTTTAGAACTTATATCTCATGGCTATACATGTCTTCTCTCTTCCAAATTTAAAAAAAGTTATTTAAAAATTTTCTTTATCTTCAAAAATTATTTTTGTTGGCCCAGAGGCCCTTCACTCTAGTTCTGATGATGATTAACTCATGTAGTTATAGTTTACTAATAATCTTATGATATTTAGTTGCAGATATTTGATCAAGATATTAGTAGGTGATTAGCTTCAATAAAAGTGTTTTGGAGCTTTCACATGTTGATTCAGGAGCTCGCACTTAAGATCGCACATTGCACTCAGTTGGAGTCAAGCTCGATGAATCACGTTTGGATCGAGTCAACTTGGAGACGGAGTTCTACAAGAAGACATCGGTTGTTTAGTTAAGATTATGTTTAGATATCATTGTAAAGATTAGATAGTGTGATATGCTCAAGTTCACAATACACACACAAGTTTCATATTTTGATTTTGGTTTTCGGTTTAACCAATCTTGATTTTCATGAATAGATAGAATCAAAACAAGTTTACATGGTTTAATGTATATTAGATTTGATTTATATACATCAATGCTTCATCTATTTAGAAAAACTTATTTTGATAAGCTTATTCATGTGTTTGGAGTATTGTATTTAAATAAAACTTAGTATTGAATTTCATGTCAAAAACATAGATATAATATCTTTTATGTATATTGGATTCTATCCATATACTATATGCTTCAAAGTTGTTTAAATATCATGTTTTTGTATTTACATGAGTTTTGGAAACGATTTCCATTTCAAAAATCCTAGTTTTGGAAAATATAGTTTTTGGTTTAAGGCAAATTTTTAATCTCACAAAATGGTTCAAATAATTTGTAATATGTGTTGAATTTTTATCACACATATTTGTATTTCAAAGATCTAATAAGAACTGATTTTTGTGGAATTTATGTGATTTTATTGGATTTAATTAAGATAAAATCCTAGTTTTTAAATCCTAAAATGGCTGGACTGGCTGTCTGCCGGTCGACCGAGGCAGAAATCGGTCGACCGCCAGGTCGACCAACGTGCACAGACGTGCACGCAGCCAGGCTGGTGGGCCGGTCGACCGTCAGAGAGCTTCTGCTCTCTGGAAAAGGCCCCGGTCGACCGACCGGCCGACCGGTAGAGAGTTTTGCTCTCTGTATCCAGCTCCGGTCGACCGAGCGATCGATCGGCCAGAGAGCTATTGCTCTCTGGTTCCAGTCTCGGTCGACAGAGCGGTCGACCGGTGGCACAACGGTCAGAAATCTGACCGTTGGGTCGGTCGACCGGGCGATCGACCGGAAGGGCAAATTTGCCCTTGCCTGCTGCCAATGGGTAGATTTGGATTGGGGCTATATATACCCCCATTCGTTGGCTGTTTTAAACAAGAATTTTAAGAGCAAAATTCTCACATTTACAAGTATTTTACAACAAGTTTTTAAAAGAGTTTTGAGCTTAAAGATTTGATCTTTATTTTGTTTTAATGGGTTGAAAAAATCAAAGAAAAGAAAAGTCTTTGGAAATTGATTTGATCTTCATTTACATTTATATCTAGAGTTTTTTCCTGGTGTTTTTCTTTGTAATTTTGATTTTCAAACTCTTTATTTTCGCACACTTGAGCTTGTCTATCTATCCTATCTATAGGATCTTATTTTTGTGGGAAAATTGGTTTGTGATTGCGAGAGATCATCAAGTTGTAAACCCTCCTTTCTTTGTGACATCCCTCTAGTGAGAGGTGATTGTGTTGATATCCCTCTTGTATAGAGCTAATTGTGGAGGTTGCGTTGGAATCCCTCTAAGTGTAGAGGTGATTGTTGGTGTATTGGTTAAGTGCCTTATCCCTCAAGTGTGAGGTTGATATTTGTTTGGCTTTGTTCCTTACCTCTAAGTGTAGAGGTTGTATGTATTGGAGAGAGGAGTTGTGCACTCCCAAATTGTACTTACCTAAATCCTCAGTGGAGGTTCCCTGTGTGGGAAATCTCTTGTGTGGACGAGTTAGTGGAAATTCTTCTGTGTGAAGGTGAGGAGTAGAGCTGGGTGCTCGAACCTCGAAACATATCTTGGTGTTTGCGTTTGATCCACTATCTCTAAACTCTCTCTCTCAATCATTGTGCATTGCATCATATCATTCATATCTTATATGCTTGTGTTTGATTGTATACCCATACTTGTGTTTAACTAAGAGAGCTTCATATAGCACCTCAACTCTTATTCAGAGGAATCAAGAGGAGTTAGTCCAGAGCCCTTCACTGAAAATTCGGCTACACTCTTTGGTTACACTAAGTGTGTTACATTTAGTTTTTAAATTACGCATTATTTGTCATTAGATTAGCCTTACACCTATTCACCCCCCCTCTAGGTGTATTTCAATTGATGTTAGACCCTACGCTCCTGATATTAGGTTTAACCACTTAGGAATGAGATCTTGGTTGCTAATCTATCATTTTCATTTGCACACATATAGTTTGCACTCATGGATAACCCTCCCATATTTGATATCTCTAAAATTGATATATGGAAGGTTAGGATGAGTTGGCATTTAAAAGCCATAGGTTATAAAGTTTACCTTGCCATTACCAAGGAATCTTATCTTAGTAATAGCAAGCATATAGAGGCCAATGCACTAGCCCTAGAGGCACTTAGAAAATCAATTAGTAAAGAATATTTAAACATGATTTCTCATTGTGATTCCGCCTTTACAGTGTGGAACATATTGACATTTCTCGAGCTACAAACGCAAATCAATGAGGTGGAGAAATCTAGTGGAGAAGAATTCGAACAATGTTGCTTCATGGTCCAAGGGAATGACTCTCTTGAGGTAAACTCGGATACTCAACTAGATGATAGTTCTTCAAGTGATGATTATGTTGATCCTGATGCATTAAATGAAGAACTTTCTATTGTATGTGGAAGATTAATTTCAAAGAATAAAGTTTTGAAAAAGAATAGTTCAAAATTAAAAGAAGAAAATAAAAATTTATCTTCTAAACTTGACTCGGTTTTGCAAGAGAGGAATGAGATTTCAAGTGAACGTGACTCACTTAAATCCCAACTTGAACTTGTCCTAAATGAAAACAAAATTTTGAAAAATAAAAATGATTGTGAAATTGTTTTGAAGAAAAATGAAACTTTATCTTCAAAACTTGATTTTGTTGTAAAATAAAATGAATCTTTGAAAAACAAAATTATTTCTATTCAAAAGAATTGGATTTGGTTTTTAAGAAAAACATTTCTTTGAAAAATGACTTAGATTCTCATGTTTGTCATGCTAGTATACCTTCACCATCTAGTATAACCATAGTATGCTCCACCTCTTCATTCATGATTGAAAATGATATTTGTTTGTTAAAGAAGAGTGTTGATTGTTTGGGCTCCACATTGAGCAATGTGTCATGGACCACACACGGTTGGAATCCATATTTCGAAAGAAACATGTTCCTCCTATGCATGCATACAAATCACGGCATACACATGCTTCCCACGTTCACACTCATAACACTATGTATGCTCATGTGTACACTTGTACACATTATGAACGAAAGGGCCACCTTGCTAAGTTTGTTATGATAGAGTACATGATGTAAATTTAGCAAATAGATTTGTTTGGGTTAGGAAAGGAGCTAACCCCTATAGACCCAAAAGAGTTTGGGTACCAAAGATCACTCCTATTTTATTTGATGTAGGTGTGGGCTCTCACTTGACGTGAGAGTGATGGTACCTGAGGTGGATGCGTTCGGAGTTTAACGGTGACAATTTTGGATGCATCACTTTCAAGGGAAGTTTGGTGGGAGGACCACCATGGTTTGGAGATATAGAGATGTGCCCTCATAGTTTTGGTGGCGATCTCTAAACTCCCATTTAGTTTACATGCTTTCATATTATTGACTTTTAGCATGTTTTAATTTTTCATGATTATTATATTAAATGCCAAGATAATTAGGATTGTGATATACATATGTAGTATTTTTGAGATACACCTATGTTCTATATGGATTTATATTTTTGTGATCTCACTTTAGTTTAGCTATGTTGTATATCCTAGTCCAATACATGTGTATTTACATAATGATCATGTTGGTTTATATTTTGTTTTATGCTTTATGTTTTGATTACATGTTTAGATGCAATTTTTCATTAAAACTTGTGTATATACTTGTACAACTAGTGAGCTACAAATAGATTATTATATGCTTGTACTTGATTGCTCATTTGTACTCTTTAGATGTACTAGTATAGCCTAGTTTTGATGATTCATGCATTTTGACTTGTATTCCCTATTTTTATGCATGTTTTCATGTTTGTGATTAGCTTCATGTACATGTCCATTTTGTCTAAACTAATAGTTATACACATACATCCTTGAGCCACTTGCCTTCATGCATATATTTTTGTGGACTCGTTCATATTTAGATATGTATGTATACTCTAGTTTGTAAAAACATACATATGCTTTGAAGTTGTATCATTATTGAAAATTAAATTTTAATGATTTTCGTGTTTTCGTTTATAAAGGAATTTCACATTGAACCTTATTGCCTATTCTCATGATTATGCTTTTCACATTCTTGTACTCTCACTTTACTTGATGTTTTCTCATGACTTCGTTTTCATGAGTATTATATGTGCTATATAGATTTTGAGTGTTGATTATGTGATTCTCATATTTTATGGGATATATTCTTGTTTTATTCCTTACATGAAGGATTTCGTACTAGTTTTCAAGTTTTTCATTAAACTAGTTCGTATTCTTCATTTTGGTAGAGTTTTCAAATATGCTAAACCTATTTTCAAACTTATTTTTGAAAACCCCTACCCATCTAAGGGTGGTTGGATGGACGACCATGCCTTGTATGCTCATATTGAAAATCAATTTAAACATGTGCATGAAAGGAAGGTCATTATGAGTTATACACTTATTCCTCATTATGTTTTCAATTGGTTCCACAATTGACATTTATTTTGTATACTCATTTTTGTTTCTATATATGTATGCTTTAACTTCAAATAGTATCAATTTCAATTGGTATTTAATTTTTCATACATATATGTGTTTTTGATTGTGATTACGATATCTCTATATCTTTGAGCACAAATTTTGTTATGCTAAACTTGATTTAGTCCTTAATGATAATTATTTTTCGATTGGTATCTTATACAAGCTTACGCATCGTTTTCATTAGTATTTCATAAAGGGAGAGAAAATTCATGTTTTACCTTTCAATTGGTTTTGTTTACAATTGGTATCTTATTCCCACTCTTTATGTTGAAAAATGATATCTTAATTTTCATTTGGTTTCCTATGCTCCTAATAAAAAAAATTTTCAATTGGTATATGGTTCATTTTCAATATTGGTATCAAGAATATTAAATTGACATTATCCTCTATTTGGTATCTCTATTGTAAATTGATTTTAGTGTTTAACCAAAAGATTGGTTTATGTTTTTCAATTGGTATCAAAAGTATAAAATATTTTCAATTGGTACTAATTTTACAATTGGTATCAAGATTTCCTATATGTTTATATCTTTCAATTGGTATCAAAATTTTTGTGGTATCTTCAAAATGTTTTGCAATTGGTATCATAAATTGGTATCATAATATCTCGATGTATACCTTCATACTAAATTGATATATGTTCTCAATTGGGTATCATAATGTTTTGATTTGTATTGTTTATTGATTGAGGTACAACCTGCACACAAAATACGGAATTTCAGAACTTATAATAAAAATGTGCAAGTGCTCAATTCTTCCGCCATAGCAAGTGGCTATGCGGGTCGTGATCCACAAGGAGGGTTTTGCGATAGAAGCGTTTACAGTTTTATTGAAATCGTTATAAAAACCAAACGAGAGTTCTTCTCTGTTTTTAAGTTAAGAAAAAGAAAATTATGTTAAAGTTAGAAGAAAATGAAAGATGAAGAAGGTGGAAAAAATCAGAAAAACAATGAAAGCGACTATGTACAAATGGAGCGAGTGGAGAAGAAAGAGTTGGAAGAGGTGATGATTTAATTTACAGAAATGAAAGAAAGGAAAGAAAAGGAAGTAATACTTACCTAGTTTAATTGATGACTTACCTAGAAACCTTTTGCAAGTTCTACCTTTTTACTTCGGAGGCGTTCAGCACATAGATCATAAACTCAAGCTCAGTCCCCGTGCACATTATATCGTCAAGCATACCAAGAACGAAGTTATGCGGAGCTTGGAAGAGGAGAACGTCTTCATGAACTATCGCTGGCTCTCACGTAGCTTAGTTATACTCGCTTTAGAATTCACTTGTAAACTCAACAAATACAACCAAGGTAAAGTAGAAAGAGGAAGAGGAAAGCAAAACAAAATACGAACATAAAAAGAAGCTTTTACCTTTATTAATTGCAGAGACAATGGAAGAAAGGAGGAGGGTACATCGGTGTCACTCTCAACATCAGCCTCTCTCTCTTACTTACATAAATCTTCTTCTACCCTAAGTTTACATACAAGTTACATAAAAAGAAAAGAAAAACTTAAACTACAAAGAATTAAAACTAGGCTAAATCCTAATCTGCATGGTCGTCCCATTTCAGCACAAAGAATGGCCTTTTATAGGCCAAAAACCCAACAACCAGGATCCCGGGAGATCGGGGGAGCAAACGCTCCCCCTAACTCCCCAACCAAGCCGCGGAAACGCGGCCGCGTTTCCGCGGCCAGGGTGTGGCCAGATGGCCACACCCTGTTGGTGGGTCATCCTGGGAGTTTCTTCTAGCTTTATCCTTTGTTGGTTTCTTCGTTTGAGCCCCGGATTCTAAAGAAATGACCTTGGATTCTTGGCTTTCTGAGAGGATTCTTCTCAACCGTTTCAACCTCTTGATTTTGCCCTGATTTAGTGTGTGCGAATTAATTCTGATTTAATTCAGAATTCTGGTGGGCTTTTGGGCTCATTTCTCTTCATCTCCTTAAGGATTGGGTCTGCAAATAAATTAAACAATTAATTAGGACAATGCAGGCTTTTATTCTAAAATAAGTATGGAAATATGATACTAAATATGCAATATTAGCGACCAATCACACCCCCATACCTATCTTTTGCTCGTCCTCGAGCAAAACAACTAAACTATACTAGAGATTATTAGACCACTTTCGCAGGTCACGCGATTGCACTGAGCATGTGCAACAAGCCGTTAAACCTCTAGGTTTCCCCTAGAGGACGAGTTTTGTCTCGTGAGGGTTTTCAGCGGATTGCACCCACAAAATCCATAAAGAAATGGAAACAAAGAGTTAGTATTTTCGAAAAGCATTTTGAAAGAGAAAAATATTTGAAATATAATTGTAAGATCTAAGCAATCTATAAGTTATAGGAAAACCGAATTTTTCATTCCTAAACTTAGACTCTATTCAAATATTTGTTATCAATCAAAGTAAGGAGTCAAATTGTACTTCTCATCTAGTCTATTACTTTACCCTAAGTCATATGCACCTTGTGAATGTGAAAATTTTGACTAAGGGTTCATTAACTCTAACTCTTATGCCTTATTTATTTATATATACTTTTTTTTTGGTGGTATTATTCCTTAGTTCTATTAGGCTTTCTAATCTGCCCATGTAACGAGCCTCTAATCGATGACTCCCAAATCAAACGGTCTTAGGGCACCAGGTGAGAAAACACCCCCAAGGACTTAAGGACTCGAGCAAACAAGGCCACAAAACTAAGGATTTTATTATATGAACCTTTTTTAGGCGTGAATACTTATGCTTTATTAGGCACAAATACCCAGCTTAATCAGAGGATTTTTCTTTTCAAACTTATCTAATCATCTTTCGCATAAATACTAAGGCTTGCTTAGGCCAAAGCACCTAGCTAGTCAATAATTAGATTTGTTTGTATATATATATATATATATATTATAACTTATCTGATCATCTTTCGCATAAATACTAAGGCTTGCTTAGGCCAAAGCACCTAGCAAATCAATAATTAGACTTTTTTTTTAATAAGGCATAAGAATCTTTGTTTTTGAACCCTAAGTGTGTAAGTATATGAAGTGTGCATATTTCTTCAAGGTAAAGATCAAGACCAAATTACTTTGACAAATTATCTTCCTAACTCTAAAAATCAAACAAATAATCTTATTTTGACCAAGTATAAGAAATCCTAATTAGGATTTTCCTATTCCTTAAAATTAACTTAATTTCTTACAAAAATAAGTCAAAATATTGTTTCTATTTTTCAAAAAGTTTTTAATAGTAAAGAAAAATGTTAATATTTTTTTTTTTAACAAAAAGAAAAGTTATGTTAGACCCTCCCCCACACCTATCTCATGCATTGTCCTCAATGTTTGAATTAATGCATAGATGCATGAAAAAGAAGAAGGGAAGGAAAAGGTTACCTTAAGGTGGTGGTTCCGGTGGTGGTCTGATTGGTCCACGAAACGTGGCCCAATTAACTTTTCTTGGGTGTCGGAGGAACCCACCAGAAATATCTTTAATATAACCCATTAAAAAGATAAATCCATGAAGAATTTTTATTAAAAATTTAACCCCATCTAATTTTCAAATTCCATAATTAATTTCGGAGTCAAATTTGTCAACCACCTCGTCCCAGAATGGAGTATGAAATGATAGAACGGTTGACTTGGACTCATGAAGGACAGGAACTAATACCGACTCAGGAAGGTGACTTAAGTCAAGTAAAGGTTCAAGAGTCGAAATTGGTTCAAGAAGCGGGTCCAAGTCAAGAAGTTGAAACTCAAGTCCACATGTATTTTCTAACAATGGGATGTGACCTAATATGGGTGATTCCAGTTCAGGAATGATAGGTGGAGGAATTAAAACTGACTCTAAAATATTACTCAAGTTTGGTAACAAAACAGGAGTCAATATTGATTCAGAAAGTTGAACTGGATCACAGATTTGAGAATCTAGGTCGCATATCTCATTGAGTTCAATATCAAAAAATTGAGAACTTGCCAATTTGTCAATAGGATTTTCAAAACTGTATAATTGGTCAAGTTCAATATGATCCTCAAAGATAGGGGGATTCAATTTCATGATGAATAGGCATAGGATCCAACATTGACTCGGGGAAAAGATCGAAATCAGGTGAAGATACCTGAGTCATAATCGAATCAGGAAGTAGAATTGAATCACTAAGTTGGGGTTCAGGATCATATTCATTTTCAAGTTCTATTTCAGGAAAAGAAAAACTTGCTAAACTGTCAATATCTTTTTCAAAATTTGGAGTTTGGGCAAGTTCAAATGGTTGTTCTGAAATGGAATCTTGATTTCCAAAACTACACGACTCTTCGGCTCTAACAGAATGGTTAGTAACATCAGAACTGGTCCAACAGTGAGAACGTAGAGATTCGACCATCATATCTATGTTACGATTATGAGTGTTTTGAGCCTGAGTCATGGTTTCAAGCATCTTTTCATAGTTGATAGGTTCATTGTTTTGATGAAAAGATGAAGAATTATCTTGGAAGTGGTAGTAAAATTGTGAGTCCATCAGATTTTGGGATTTGTGTTTGGACTCACGCATACTCATTTCCAGAATTGATGGTTTCCTATTTTGGACGGGTGGAACTGAGTATGACTCTTGAAAATATTGTGGACTAGGTGGAGAAGGAGGACAAGTTGGTTGATAATTGGACTCGGGGTAGGTGAATCCCCACTGACTCTGCGAAGAGTTGAAATCGTTATGGAAATATAGTCATACGATGGGGAACATGGGTTATATTGATTCGGATAAGACCAATCCGGCACACTAGGTTGGTTAAAGTCATGATATGCCGGGTTGGTAATATCCGAAAAAGAGTTTGACGTGTAATATGGATTATTATTGAAGTTGGAAAAATTATTATTATAGGCCATATCACACAATGGAATACAAACAAAAGAAAGAAAAACAAACAAATAAACAAACAAAGAAAAAGAAAAAGATTCTAACCTAAGTTAGGGTAGACCTATGACCTAGACGACTCCTAACTGGTTAGACTGTCCATGGGAGGTCCAATGCAGACTTTGACCATAAGCTAATCAGCCAGGTCAGGGCAAGATTGGTGGGAGGTTTTCCGTCAAAGATGTTCCTTAATTAAATAACCACCAACCTTCGGGCTTTCGGCCCTCAATCCCTTTCCTAGACACTGATTTGGCAGGAGTCAAGTTCCAACACCTTTCCCCCTTAGGATAATCTCCTAATTAAGTCTGAGATGTCCCTAGGGCCAACGTCTACTCATTTTAAGTTAGGCTTGGGTTAGTGAGTGCTTGGAATCTGATTTTTGGGCTAAGGAAGGGTGATTAAATCCCCACCTTATCTTGTTAATGGGTGGTGCCCTTAAGATCAGTTTGTGCAAGTGTACAGGATATGTAAATAAGATTCACTCAAAGCGATAAAAATCAACCAAGAGATGAGTCCTATTCGACATGCAATGCATACGTACCTTGCTCCAGCACTCTTCAACAGTAAAAATAAATGAATTGAAAAGACACGTGCCTAAAATGCAAACGTCTAATCAATTTTTTTATCTTTTCAACAAATGTTTTACTGTTGATTATTAGCAGGCTTATGTGATGGCATATAAGAAAAAGTAAAGTTGCAGAAAACTACGATTTGCAAAGCAAGCAGCCCTGCAAAAAGACAGTTAGTAGTCCACTCCTTTTTGTCGCGTTTTCGCGGCTTTGGCCGCGGATCCGGGGCAAAGCAGAGGGCACTTGTTCTCTGCTTTCTAGAGCAGAGGCCCAAGGCCACTTATATGTTAATGCAACTTTAATTTCCTGCTTTACTTGCCCTTAACCTGCAACAGAGAAGAAAATTCGTTTAGTTCTAAAAAATTTTCAATAAAAATTCAGATTTCAATAAAAACGTTACCCTCCCCGGCAACGGCGCCAAAATTTGATTGAGGTACAACCTGCACACAAAATACGGAATTTTAGAACTTATAATAAAAATGTGCAAGTGCTCAATTCTTCCGCTATAGCAAGTGGCTATGCGGGTCGTGATCCACAAGGAGGGTTTTGCGATAGAAGCGTTTACAGTTTTATTGAAATCGTTATAAAAACCAAACGAGAGTTCTTCTCTATTTTTTAAGTTAAGAAAAAGAAAATTATGTTAAAGTTAGAAGAAAATGAAAGATGAAGAAGGTGAAAAAAATCAGAAAATAATGAAAGCGACTATGTACAAATGGAGTGAGTGGAGAAGAAAGAGTTGGAAGAGGTGATGATTTAATTTACAGAAATGAAAGAAAGGAAAGAAAAGGAACGAATACTTACCTAGTTTAATTGATGACTTACCTGGAAACCTTTTGCAAGTTCTACCTTTTTGCTTCGGAGGCGTTCAACGTATAGATCATAAACTCGAGCTCAGTCCCCGTGCACATTATATCGTCAAGCATACCAAGAACGAAGTTATGCGGAGCTTGGAAGAGGAGAACGTCTTCATGAACTATCGCTGGCTCTCACGTAGCTTAGTTATACTCGCTTTAGAATTCACTTGTAAACTCAACAAATACAACCAAGGTAAAGTAGAAAGAGGAAGAGGAAAGCAAAATAAAATACGAACATAAAAAGAAGCTTTTACCTTTATTACTTGCAGAGACAATGGAAGAAAGGAGGAGGGTACATCGGTGTCACTCACAACATCAGCCTCTCTCTCTTACTTACATGAATCTTCTTCTACCCTAAGTTTACATACAAGTTACATAAAAAGAAAAGAAAAACCTAAACTACAAAGAATTAAAACTAGGCTAAATCCTAATCTGCATGGTCGTCCCATTTCAGCACAAAGAATGGCCTTTTATAGGCCAAAAACCAACAACCAAGATCCCGGGGAGATCGGGGGAGCAAACGCTCCCCCTAACTCCCTAACCAAGCCGCGGAAACGCGGCTTTGGCCGCGTTTCCGTGGCCAGGGTGTGGCCAGATGGCCACACCCTATTGGTGGGTCATCCTGAGAGTTTCTTCTAGCTTTATCCTTTGTTGGTTTCTTCGTTTGAGCCCCAGATTCTGACGAAATGACCTTGGATTCTTGGCTTTCTAAGAGGATTCTTCTCAACCGGTTTCAACCTCTTGATTTTGCCATGATTTAGTGTGTGCGAATTAATTCTGATTTAATTCAGAATTCTGGTGGGCTTTTGGGCTCATTTCTCTTCATCTCCTTAAGGATTGGGTCTGCAAATAAATTAAACAATTAATTAGGACAATGCAGGCTTTTATTCGAAAATAAGTATGGAAATATGATACTAAATATGCAATATTAGCGACCAATCATTTATATGCAAGGGAAGCTTAACATCCTCTCTATATATATATACCTTTATTGCTTTGATTTATGCAAACAGGGAGAAAAAGTTTATTTATACCCTTTATTGTTTGTACCCCTTTGTTGATGAGTTGACAAAAAGGGGGAGAGATATTTTGGAGCTTTATATGCATGTGTGTTTAAATTTGTTATCTTTTTACCATTGACATCAAAAGCATCTTTTGTTGGTATTGGTATCAAGAGCATCTTTTGTTGTTCTGTTGGTATCAAGAGTTTTTATTGGTATTAAGAGCAACATTTTTTTAAAATCATTTTTATTTTAAAATTGATATCAAGAGCATGTTTATTTCATTGATATCAAATATCATGTTTATGCATATTTATGTTGAGCATTCATTGAATATCTTTATTATTTATTGCTATGCTTGAGTTAAGGTGGAGCTTCTATGAAGCTTAACTTTAATCCATGCATATATAGCTTCATGAGTTTTGTCATCATCAAAAAGGGGGAGATTATTGGCCCAGAGGCCCTTCATTCTAGTTTTGATGATGATTAACTCATGTAGTTATAGTTTACTAATAATCTTGTGATATTTAGTTACAGATATTTGATCAAGATATTAGTAGGTGATTAGCTTCAACAAAGGTGTTTTGGAGCTTTCACATGTTGATTCAGGAGCTCGCGCGTCAAGATCGCACATTGCACTCGGTTGGAGTCAAGCTCGGTGAATCACGTTTGGATCGAGTCAACTTGGAGACGGAGTTCTACAAGAAGACATCAGTTGTTTAGTTATGATTATGT
Source organism: Agave tequilana (assembly GCA_038442645.1). Lineage (NCBI taxonomy): Eukaryota > Viridiplantae > Streptophyta > Magnoliopsida > Asparagales > Asparagaceae > Agave > Agave tequilana. Next base: position 196,872 of record JAVJIF010001582.1, read on the forward strand.
TTAGATCTCATTGTAAAGATTAGATAGTGTGATATGCTCAAGTTCATAATACACACACAAGTTTCATGTTTTGGTTTTGGTTTTCGGTTTAACCGATCTTGGTTTTCATGAATAGATAGAATCAAAACAAGTTCACATGATTTAATGTATATTATATTTGTTCTATATAAATTTATGATTCATCTATTTAGAAAAACTTATTTTGATAAGCATATTCATGTGTTTGGAGTTTTGTATTTAAACAAAACTTATTATTAGATTTCATGTCAAAAACACAGATATAATATCTTTCATGTATATTGGATTCTATCCATGTACTATATGCTTCAAAGTTGTTTAAATATCATGTTTTTGTATTTACATGAGGTTTGAAAAAATCTGATATCCATTTTAAAAATTCTAGTTTTGGAAAATACAGTTTTTGGTTTAAGACAAATTTTCAATCTCACAAAAATGGTTCAAATAGTTTATAATATGTGTTGAATTTTTGTCACACATATTTGTATTTCAAAGATCTAATAAGAACTATTTTTTGTGAAATTTATGTGATTTAATTAAAGATAAAAACCCTAGTTTTTAAATCCTATAATGGCTGGACTGGCTGTCTGCCGGTCGACCGGGCGGTCGACCGAGGCAGAAGTCGGTCGACCGGTCCGGTCGACCGACGTGCACAGACGTGCACGCAGCCAGGCTGGTGGGCCGGTCGACCGGGTCAATCGACCGCCAGAAAGCTTCTGCTCTCTGGAAAAGGCCCCGGTCGACCGACCGATCGACCGACAGAGAGTCTGCTCTCTGTATCCAGCTCCGGTCGACCGAGCGGTCGACCGGTCAGAGAGCCGTTGCTCTCTTGTTTTAGTCCTGGTCGACCGAGTGGTCGACCGGTGGAACAACGGTCAGAAATCTGACCGTCGGGCCGGTCGACCGGGCGGTCGACCGGAAGGGCAAATTTGCCCTTGCCTGCTGCCAACGGCAGATTTGAATTGGGGCTATATATACCCCATTCCTTGGTTGTTTTAAACAAGAATTTTAGAGCAAAATTTCTCACCTTTACAAGTGTTTTTCAGCAAGTTTTTAAAAGAGTTTTGGGCTTAAAGATTTGATCTTTATTTTGTTTTAAAGGGTTGGAAAAATCAAAGAAAAGAAAAGTCTTTGGGAATTGATTTGATCTTCATTTACATTTATATCTAGAGTTTTTTCCTAGAGTTTTTCTTTGTGATTTTGATTTCCAAACTCTTTATTTTCTCACACTTGAGCTTATCTATCTATCCTATCTATAGGATCTTATTTTTGTGGGAAAATTGTTTGTGGTTGAGAGAGACCACCAAGTTGTAAACCCTCCTTTCTTTGTGACATCCCTCTAGTGAGAGGTGATTGTGTTGACATCCCTCTTGTGTAGAGGTGATTGTGGAGGTTGTGTTGGAATCCCTCTAAGTGTAAAGGTGATTGTTGGTATGTTGGCTAAGTGCCTTATCCCTCAAGTGTGAGGTTGATATTTGTTTGGCTTTGTGCCTTGCCTCTAAGTGTAGAGGTTGTATTTGTTGGAGAGAGGAATTGTGTACTCCCAAATTATATTTACCCAAATCCTTAGTGAAGGTTGCCTGTGTGGGAAGTCCTGTGTGGACGAGTTAGTAAAAATCCTTCTGTGTGAAGGCGGGGGCGTAGAGCTGGGTGCTCGAACCTCGAAACATATCTTGGTGTTTGCGTTTGATCCACTGTCTCTAAACTCTCTCTCTCATACATCGTGCATTGTATCATATCATTCATATCTTATATGCTTGTGTTTGATTGTGTGCCCATACTTGTGTTTAACCAAGGGAGCTTTATATAGCACCTCAATTCTTATTCAGAGGAATCAAGAGGAGTTAGTCCAAAGCCCTTCACTGGGAATTCGGCTACACTCTTTAGTTACACTAAGTGTGTTGCATTTAGTTTTTAAATTTCACATTATTTGTCATTAGATTAACCTTACACCTTTCACCCCCCCTCTAGGTGTATTTCAATTTTGACCCTGTTTTGTGGCCAGGTCAGTTGATGGGCGGTCGACCGTGCCTATTACAGGCCCGAACGGTCGACCGCACGGTCTACCGAATCTCTTACAATTGAAGTAAACATGTTGTGCACATTTACTGTCGGTCGACTGGTCGACTGACTGTAACTGGCTTGGTCTCGATTAGACACGGTCGACCGAGAATCAGCGGTCAAACTTTTTTGAATGGCCGGTCGACCGGCGGTTGACCGACAGACTGCCAGATTGGCAATAACGGCCAGTTCTTTTAAATCTATTTTTTTAAAACATGTTTCTTTTAAAAGTGAAAAGTTGAATTTCTAGGGTTAATTTCTTCCTTTAAGAACCTGGTAAAACTATTCTAAAAGTGTTTTTCTAAAGCCTATACAAGGGGTCATTGGGATTGAATATTTCACAACAACAAATTCTATTTAAAATTTAGTTTTTACTTTCAAAGAGAAAAAGTTTCAAGTTTTTTTTGTGCTCTTATTGTCAAAGTTTTAATTGAGTTTTTCTGCTCTTAAAATCTCTCTTTTCTGATTTTCACTCTCACTTACATCCTTAAGCTTCAAGTTTACATTTTACTCTATAGAGTTTTTATAAGAGAGTTGCAAAGAGAGTGTTTATAATCTCTTGATCACCCAAAGCTTGTTATCTCAATTGGCTTTGTGCTACCTCTGGTGTAGAGGATTGAGTTGGGGAGTTGCGTACTCCGAGTGTTTGTAATTCCTTATTATAATGTTCCTTTATAGAGGATCCAATAGTTGGTTGTGAAATCCTTCACGGTGGTAAAGGAGGAGACGTAAAGCGGTAGCTTGAACCTCGGAACAAATCTTTTTGTTTGCAATTGCTTTATTGTCTCATTTACTTGTTTATCATTCATTAATTCTTGTCGATCCATACTCATCTCAACAAGATAGTAATTGAGCACTCAACTCCTATCTAAAGGAATCACGAGGAGAAGTTCAGAGCCTTTCACGAAAAATCTGGCTTCAAGTCGTGTTTTGAGTGATCGATTGCATTATTTCATATTAAATTGGCTACAATTCACCACCCTCTAGGTGTAATTTCAATTGGTATCAGAGTCTTGATCTCTAGATTTTGGCTTAACAACCTTAGAGAGATCCTAGTTGCTAATTATTTCATTGATATCTTCATTCTCATCCACCATAGTAAAAATGGCCGAAGGTATTAACACCCGTACCAAGTTTTATGGCCTTAACTTTCCCATATGGAAGGTTAAGATGACCATGATTTTGCAATCCCTAGGAAGCCGGGTTGCGAAGGCAGTGACTAAACCCTTTAGTGTACCCACTGGTGATGAGAACACTTAGTCTGATATTACCACCAAGGAGTTTGATATGAATGCAAAGGCACACTATGCATTGCTTCAAGCCTTGAACAGTGACGACATAGCTAGGGTCATTCATTGCAAATTCGCCAATGAGATTTGGTCACACCTAGTAGTCACTCATGAGGGAACATCACAAGTCAAGAGGGCTAAAATTGATCTCTTGCGTTCCCAATATGAAAGCTTCACTATACATGAAAATGGTCCATTGATGATATGGTTACAAAATTTACTAAAACAACTAATGGTCCTGCTTCTTTAGGTGATGTCATTGATAATGATCAAAAAGTCCGGAAGTTCATTCGTGCACTTTCACCCTCATGGGAAGTCAAAGCTACTACATTGAAAGAGTTAAACGACAAAGAAGAGATGGAGCTCATCGGTCTTATTGGCAACCTTAAGACCCATGAGATGGAGAGGAAGGCTAGAGAAGAAATGGCACTAGAAAAAAAGAAGACAATTGCCTTCAAGTCTACTCCCACCATCTCCAGCGATGATGAAGAAGAAGAAGATGATAAAAATCTTTCCCTCCTTGTAAGAAATGTAAGGAGGATGTACAAAAAGGCAAAGATCAACAATAGGAGATGATGTCTAGGAAAGGAGGAAAAGAAAATCATCTGTTTCAACTGTCGGAAACCTGAAATATCATTGTTGAATGTCCGGATATCAAAAACAAGTCATCTTCCTCAAACAAGCCAAAGAAGCCATTTAAGAAGAAAGCTCTCAAAGCTACATGGGATTCAGAAAGTGAATCCAAAGAGCAGGTGGATACGACAAACGTGTGTTTTATGGCAAATGATAGCACACCTAAGGTAACTTCTAAACCATCTCTTGATGATTATGATTTAACTATGGATGATTTAGGAGATGCATTTATAGAACTTTCAAATAATTATGTTTTTTTGAAGGAAAAATATCTAAAAACAAAAATGAAAAATGTAGTTTTTCGAAATAAGATTATCACTTTTTCTAAAGAAAAGGATGATTTATCTTTCACTCTTTTATTCACATAAAAAGATTATGATGCATACAAGATTTCATGTAAAGTAAAGTTTTCCATGATTGATGAAAATAAAATTTCTACTTTAAAAACTAAAATCAACACTTTGAAAAATGTTTTAAAGAAATGTGAGTTTAATAAAGTTAAATTAGAGATCATGTTTTCTAAGAAAAATTCTTTAAAGAAACATATTCATACTACACATGCTCACACCTCTAAATCACACATTAAGCATGCTTATGTTTTACATGCTTATCAGACACATCATGTATTCATGTATGGTAGAGTTTATTCATATAGTTATTGTGGCCAAAAGGATCACTTAGCTAAATTTTATTTTGATCAAATAAATATTTCTAATAATTATATTTGGGTTCGAAGTACTAACATCATAGGACCCAAGAAAATTTGGGTACCAAAATTAACAACTTCATTATTTGATGTAGGTACACACTAAGGCTCCAAGACGTAGGGAGCGGTGGTATCTTGATAGCGGTTACTCAAGATACATGACTTGGGACATTAATAATTTTGCAACCCTATCAAGGTATCATAAAGGTGGCACTGTCATCTTTGGAGATGAGTCAAAGGGTAATATTATCGGTATAGGTAACATTAAAATTGGTTCATCTCTATTGATTGAAAATATTGTTTTACTTGATGGTCTTAAGCATAACCTCTTGAGTATTAATCAACTTTGTGATCGAGGTTTTAAAGTTATTTTTGATGATTCTTCTTGCAATATTTTAGATGGTAAATTGATGCTTGCATTCTTTCCGGATTTTGAGAAAATAATGCATATATTATTGATATGTTAAATTTAGATTGCAATGCTACATGTTTAAATGCTTTCAATGAGGATTCTTGGTTATCGCATAGAAGATTAGGCCATATATCTTTTGATCATCTATCTAGTATTAACTTTAAGGAATCGGTGAAGGGTATTCTTTACTTATACTTTGAAAAAGACCGCATTTGTGATGAGTGTCAACTTGGGAAACAAACCAAGTCCTTTTTCAAATTAATCAAGGATATCATGACATCTAGACTATTAGAGTTAATTCACATAGATTTGTTTGGTCCTACTAAAACCAAGAGTTTAAATGGACACCGTTTTGTTTTTGTATTGGTTGACGATTTTTCTCGTTTTACATGGGTTTTCTATTTGGAACATAAAGATAAAGCTTTTTCACATTTTAATATTTTTAGAAAAAAGGTTGAAAAATAAAAAGGTTTTTTGATTTTGCGTATAAGAAGTGATAGAGATGGTGAATTCATTAACCATATTTTTATTACTTATTATGAAGAAAATAGAATTAGGCATGAATTATCTTGTCCTAAAACTCTACAACAAAATGGAGTCGTTGAAAGGAAGAATCGTACTGTTCAAGAAATAGTTAGAACAATAATTAGTGAATACGGACTCCCTCAATATTTATGGGCCGAGGTCATAAACACTTCATGTTACATATGAAATAGAATTTATTTTTGTAAAAATACTTTTAAAACTTTATTTAAAATTTACTATTTGAGAAATCCTAATATTTCTTACTTTAAAGTTTTTGGATGCAAATGTTTTGTTTTAAACACCAAAGATAACCTAGGTAAATTTGATGCTAAAGCTTTTGAAGCTATTTTTGTTGGTTATTCTAACACGAGCAAGGCTTATAGAATCTTCAATAAATCTACTTTGACAATTGAAGAATCTATGCATGTTAAGTTTGAAGAATCTTATGTCTTTGTTAAGAATGTTATAGAAATTGACACTTAAGGTGAAGACATGGAGAAAGTAACTTCGAAAGACTCACAAATCCAAGAAGATAAGCCAAAGCTTGATAAACAAAGTGAAGTTCAAGAGGTTGAAATGGCACCAAAAGATTGGAGATTCGCTAAAAGTGATCCCAAGGAACACATCATAGGTGATGTATCAAAAGGGGTAACTACTCGCTCCAAACTCCATGATTTTTGCGGCCATTTTGCTTTAATTTCTCATATTGAACCAAAGAACATCCTCGACGCCAAGGGCGACTCATATTGGTTACTTGCAATGCAAGAAGAGCACAATAAATTTAAGCGTAACTAAGTTTGGCACCTAGACCCCATGATAGACCAACAATTGGTACTAAATGGATTTTTAGGAACAAGTTAGATGAGTCGGGTAATATTTTTAGGAATAAAGCTAAGTTAGTGGCTCAAGGTTATACTCAAATCAAAGGTAGCGATTTTGAGAAAACCTTTGCACTCGTAGCACGACTTGAAGCCATATGAATTATACTTGCTTTTGCTTCTTATAAAGATTTCAAACTTTTTCAAATGGATATAAAAGCGTATTTTTAAATGGTTTTATTGAAGAGGAAGTGTATGTTGAATAACCCCTCGGATTTGTTGATCCTACACATCCGGATTTTGTTTTCAAATTAGACAAAACTTTATATAGTTTAAAACAAGCTCCTAGAGTTTGGTATGAAAGACTTTCAATATTTCTTATTCAAATAATTTTGTAAAAGGTAAAATAGATACGACTTTGTTTATAAAACATGTAGATAGTGAAATTCTTATTGTTCAATTTTATGTTGATGATATTATACTTGGATCTACTAATGAAAGGCTTTGGAAAGATTTTGAATCATGCATGAAGAATGAATTTGAGATGTCTATGACGGGCAAGCTAAACTACTTCCTTGAACTACAAATCAAGTAAAGGAGTGATGGTTTTTTTATAAATCAAGCTAAGTACACAAGGGAACTCATCAAAAAATTTGGACTTGAAGGAGCAAAGACGAGCAAAACTCCCATGACTACCACAACAAAACTTGATAAGGATGAACCAAGTATAAATGTAGATATTAAACTTTATAAAAGTATGATTGGTAATTTACTTTATTTAACGGCTAGTAGGCCGGATATCATGTTTAGTGTATGTATATGTGCTAGATTCTAATCTTATCCTAAATCCACTTGGTTGCGGTAAAACGTATTATTAATAGCTTAAGGGCACTATTGGAATGGGCTTGTGGTATCCGAAAACTGAACAATTTTTCATGATAAGCTTTTTCGAATGCTGACTATCCCGGTTGTAGAGTAGATAGGAAGAGTACAAGTGAAATTTATCAGTTTTTAAGAAATTGTCTAGTTTCATGGTCTTTCAAGAAATAAAATTTTGTAGCTCTCTCAACCACCTAGGCGGAGTATGTTGCAGCCGAAGCTTGTTGTGCACAAGTTCTTTTGATAAAATATACTCTTCGTGACTATGATTTCCATTATGATCATGTTAAGATATTTTGTGATAATATTAGTACTATGAAAATAAAACTAGAGGGGGGGTGAATAGGTGTACAAGCTAATCTCATGCTAATGATGCGGAATTAAAAACTATTTAAGCAAACTCAAGCTATTATGCAAAACACACAAAGTATAACACAAGAGTGTAGCCGAATTTCTGATGAAGGGCTCTGAACTATCTCCTCAAGATTCCTTTAAATTAAAAGTTGAGGTGCCACTATGGCTCTCTTGGTTGAATACAAGTGTAAACAAACAATTCCAAGCATATATCAATTGAGCACAATATAAAGAGATAAACAATATAAACATGCAAGATATGTAAACACAAGTGAGAGTGAGAGAGCAATCGCAAACACGGGAGATTTGTTTTGAGGTTCGAGCACCCTAGCTCTACGTCTCCGCCTTCAACACTATGAAAGATTTTCACTAAAATCGATTCCACTGGATCACTCGGGGCCGCAACACCTACAAAGAGTTCATACTAGAACTCTGGACCCGCAAGTCCCGCACTTGTTCCCGCAAGAAAAAACACACGCAAGCACACTAACTTGTCAAGGCCGCACCTCTACACCGAGCTCTCACAAGAACTCGAAACAACACGAACCCGCAAGTTCACCTCCTCAAATATAAAGAAGCACACTTGGTGATCTCAACAATTTGATCACTTAAAAACACTCTCACAACAAAGACCCCTAGAGGATTGATAAGCAATGAAAAGCTCAAGTATGCGTGAGAAAAACTAGGATAGAGATGTGGTGAAAAACTCAAGAAAACTATTTTAAAAACAACTCTTGAAAACTCTCCTTTTGATATGAAAGTATTTGCTCTAAAATAAGTGGAGAAAAACACTTAAAGAGGTAGGAAACACTAGCTTGAAAAGCCACTCAAAATCTTGTAGAAAACAGGCCAAAGAGAAACCCATTTTATAGGGGATCAAAAACTAGTCGTTGGGTCAAAGTCAGTAGCAGATCCTACTATCGGTCGACTGGCCGGTCGATCGACCAACAGTCATATTTTTGGCTGTTGCAGCCTGTCGGTCGGCTGCCCTGTTGACCGTGCCTGGGCTTTGACCTACCGGTCGACCGGGGCCGGATCCAGAGAGCAAAGCTCTCTGGACGGTTGACCGCCCAGTCGACTGGCCCACTAGCCAAATGGTCGTGCACGTTTGTGCACATCGGTCGACCGCCTGGTCGATCGACTTCTGGCTCGGTCGACCGTCCGGTCGACCGGCCGAAGGCCAGGTATAAAATCTTTTGGGATTAAAACTTGGTTAAATAATTCCTTATAAATTGCCATAAAATCACATAAAATCTACAAAAATAGATTCATTGAAATACTTTGATGTACAAACATGTTTGATCAAAATTCAACATATATTACAAACATTTTGAACCGTTTTTGTAAAATAGAAATTTTGCCTTAAACAAAAATCCGTATTTTTCAAAATCAATCTCCAAATTAAAAAACAATTTTTTCAAAACTTCTCCAAATATAAAAACAAGATATTTTAAACACTTATTAAGCTTAGTGTGTATGGATATGATCCAATACACATATAACATGAAATATCTATATTTTTGACAATAAGCTCTAAAATAGGTTTTGATAATTACAAAACTCAAACACAGATATAAAAACACTAAATAAGTTTTTCTAAACTTTTGAAACGACAATGTGCATGGATGAAATCCAAAACACATATAAACCATATAAACTTGTTTTGATGAACTCTAATCATGAAACATAAAGATATATACTATGAAGCTTAAAAACTAAAACGGTATTTTCTAAAATCAAAACTATTTTATGTAAGCACATATAAATTTTTTGTGTGTGTGTAGTTGAGCTTGAGCAATCCACAACTATTCTAACCTTTACATTTTATCTAAAAATCAAATCTTAACACTTACAAACATGACACAAGTCTTCTCTTAAAATCTTCTTCTCCTTCTTGACTTGGTCCAAACCTTGATCCAAAGAGCTAGACTCCCCTTTGAGTACTTGATGCGATCTTGATGCGCGATCTCTTGATCTTGATGCGCGATCTCTTGAATCAACACGTGCTAACTTTAAAACTTGACTTCGAAGTTGAAGCTAAACACCGACTAAGATCTTGATCAAATATCTGAAACTATTAAACACAAGATTATTGTACTATAACTACATGAGTTAATCATCATCAAAACTAGAGCAATGGGCCTTAGCCAACAATCTCCCCCTTTTTGATGATGACAAAACTCATGGAGTTATATATGCATGGATTAAAGTTAAGCTTTAAAGAAGCTCCCCCTTAACTCATGCATAACAATAAACAATAAAGATATTCAATAAAAGCTCATAAACTCAAGCATATATGCATAAACAGAGATAAAAACATGCATATCAAACTCACTAAATTCTTCTCCCCATTTTTTTCAATTCATGAACAAAGGGGCGAAGACAAACAAACAATAAAGATGTATATGCGATATACATTCATGAAGAGGAGAGACATAAAGTTAGCTTCCCCTACATACATGTATTACATGAAGAAGGAATGACTAGACCCTAACCCACATAAAGTATAATATATAATGTATGAGCGGAGATGTCAAGCTCCCCCTACACACGTGTACCACATAGAGAAGAGAGGTCAAGCTCCTCAATGTGAGATACACTCAACATGAATCTATATATAGAAGAAATGTTAAGCTCCCCTTGCATATAGGCAATAAATATCAACAAAGTTTGAAACAAATTTTTTGATAATAATTAAAATAAAATTTTGAAATTTCTTAAGTTAACGAAACAAAGTTTGATACTAATGAAATCAAATTGTAGTTGAAAAAATAAAAGTTGGTACCACTTTAAAAAAAAAAATTAAGATATCAATAGTAGATTTTGATACCAATTGAAGGTGAAACATGAAACACAATTTGATATCAAATAAATACAATTGAAAAATACCAATTGAAAATAATGTATAAGCTTGTATAGATACCAATTAACATTTGGAATAACCTTAAACTTACTATAAACATAATTTGTGATTTAAGAATGTAAATATTGTAAAACAAGCACAATCAAGATCATATATATGTATGTATAGAAATAGAAATATCAACTGAAATTGATACTAATTGAATTTTGATGCATACATATATAGAAAACAAGTATGAGTATACCAAAATCAATTATCATGAAAATCATGTGTATAACTCATAACTACCACCCTTTTCATGCACATGATAAAAAATATTCAATAAGGGATACAAGGTATGGTCACCCTGCCATCCGCCCTTTAAGGGTAGAAGTTTTTAAAATTAGGATTTGAAAATAGTTGTAGATTGAAAACACTAACAAATGAAGAATAAATAACTAGTTTAAAATAATTTTTAAAAAACTACTTAAAGATCCTTCAAACATGAAACCAAATCATATATCCCATGAATCATTGCTAAGTACACAAAAATTGTCACTCAAGATCTATAAGGCTCAAAAATGTGCTCAAAAAATAAGTATATGAGTAAAAAAAAATAATATGAGTGCACAAGAATCATGTGAATAGCATATTCATGAAATAATCAATAAGGTTCAAAATAAACATGAAATTCTTTTATCAAAAATATGAATATCATAAAAAATTATTTTTCATTAAAATTAAAAAAATTTCAAGGTATATGTATGTTCTATCAAAACGAATAATATACATACATATCCCAAATACAAACGAGTCCATAATAGAATTTGAACGAAGGCAAGTGACTCAAGGGTATACATGTATATTTATAAGTTTTAGATAAAAACAACATATGCATGAAGCAAACATATACAAAAATAGGTAAAACAAGTGTAAATGAAAGAATCATCAAAACTAGGTTATATATGTACATGTAATGAGTACAAATGAGCATTGAAGAACAAATATATAATAATCAAGTGTAGCTCACTACTTGTACAAATATAGATACAAGTTTTAATGAAAATTACATCTAAACAAGTATTTACCACATGAAGTACAAAACTAAAACATGCTAAAAACATTTATATAAAAGCATGTAAACTAAAATAGGAGTTTAGAGATAGTTAACAAACCATATGCACTATTCTCTAAGCCTCCAAACTATGCTAGTCCTCCCACCAAACTTTCTTGAAGGTGATGCAACAATTTGGTATATCCATCTCACTCATGCATCCACCACCAAGGCACCAAACCTCTCACGTCATGTGAGAGCCCGCACCTACATCAAATACAAATGGTAGGGATTTTGGTGCCCATATCCTTTTGGGTCTACGGGGGTTAGCATCATGAGGAACCCTAACATTATTATTTGCAAGATTTACATGATTTATCTTATCAAATTAAAACTTTGCTAAATAGTCTTTGCGGTTGCAATATGCACATTTGTACACTCTAGCATACATATGAGTGGTATGAATGTGAGCATAGTGTGCATATGTATGCCGCGGGTTACGTACATGAATATGTGGAGTTTGTTTCTTTTGAAACAAGGTTTTCAATTTAGAATGGTTAAATGCACAATTGCTCAAAGTTGAGCTCAAACAATCAATTCTATTTTTCAAGACATGAATCATATGTTTATCAGTAGTAGCATGAAAAATATGGCAAGGATTAATATTATTAGCATGAGGACATGGCAAGAGTCAATCTTTTTCTTTTTAAAAATGTTTTCTTTTTCTTTTGAAACAATTTTCCTTTTCAAAGAGTTATTTTCTTCCAAAATAATTTCTTTTTCCTTTTTCACCAAAATAATTTTATTTTTCAAAGAATTATTGCCTTCACAAATATCATTTAATTTAGAGGACAAGAAAGTATTCTCCTTTTTCAAAAATTCATTTTCTTTAGAAACACATTCAAATTTATTTTTAAAAGAATCCTTTTCTTTCTTCAACAATTCATATTTTTCAAGAAGTTTTTGACAAAAGGATGCACGCTCATCATAAGACATGTCAATATCTTCTTCTAACTCGGATTCAGAATTTACCTCAAGGGGGTTATTCCCTTGGACCATGTAGCATATGTTAGAAGAATCACTTCCATCATCCGAGTCACTCTCCGCATAGTATTGCTTTTGTTCACCAAGAGAGACTAGAGTGTTCCATACTACAAAAGTGAATCAAAATTAGTAACCCTAAATAAATATGCATCATTTAGGGTAGATCTTAAAGTATGAAGGGCTTTTGTATTAGCCTCAAGGTTTTTGTCATTTAAACAGTATGAGTCTTTAATAGTGGCAAAATAAACATGAATCTCTAGGGCTTTGAGGTACATTGACATCTTAACTTTCCAAGTTTGGATGTTAAAAATATCAAATATGGGAGGTGTCATGAAATCCACATGTGTGTGTAAACAAAAATTGTGATTGGCTAAAATGAGAATCTTTAACTCTAGGTTGTTAGACCCAAATCAAGAACACCAAGCTCTGATACCAATTGAAAATACGCGTAGAGGGGGTGAATAGGTGTACAAGCTAATCTAATGCTAATGATGCGGAATTAAAAACAATTTAAGCAAACTCAAGCCATTATGCAAAACACACAAAGTATAACACAAGAGTGTAGCCAAATTTCCGGTGAAACTATCTCCTCAAGATTCCTCTAGATTAAGAGTTGAGGTGCCACTATGGCTCTCTTGGTTGAATACAAGTGTAAACAAACAACCCCAAGCATGTATCAATTGAGCACAATATATATCAAGCATATAAAGAGATAAACAATATAAACATGCAAGATATGTAAACAAAAGTGAGAGAGAGAGAGAGAGCAATCGCAAACACGGGAGATTTGTTTTGAGATTCGAGCACCCTTGCTCTACGTCCCCGCCTTCAACATTATGAAGGATTTTCACTAAAATCGATCCGACTGGATCACTCGGTGTTGTAACACCTACAACGAGTTTACAATAGAACTCTGGACCCGCAAGACCCTCACTTCTGGCCGCAAGAACAAACACACGCAAGCACACTAGCTTGTTGAGGCGCACTTCTACACCGAGCTCCCACAAGAACTTGAAACAACACGAACCCGCATGTTTACCTCCTCAAATACAAAGAAGAACACTTGGTGATCTCAACACTTTGATCACCTAAAAACACTCTCACACAAAGATCCCTAGAGGATTGATATAGCAATGAAAATCTTAAGTATGTGTGAGAAAAACTAGGATAAAGATGTGGTGAAAAACTCAAGAAAGCACTTTTAAAAGTCACTCTTGAAAACTCTCCTTTTGATATGGAAGTATTTGCTCTAAAATAAGTGGAGAAAAATACTTAGAGAGGTTGGAAAAACTAGATTGCAAACCCACTCAAAATCTTATAGAAAACAGGCCAAGGAAATCCCATTTTATAGAGGATCAAAAAATAGCCGTTGGGGTCAAAGTCAGTAGCAGATTCTATTGTCGATCGACCAGCCAACGGTCATATTTTTCACCGTTGTAACCTGCCGGTCGACCGCCCAGTCGATCATGCATGGGCTTTGACCTACCGGTCGACCGCCCGGTCGACCGGGGCCAGATCCAGAGAGCAAAGCTCTCTGAACGGTCGCCTTCCCGGTCTACCAGCCCACTAGCCAAATGGTTGTGCACGTTTTGTGCACATCGGTTGACCACCCGATCGACCGACTTCTGGCTCCGTCGACCATCCGGTCGACCGGCCGAAGGCCAGGTCTGAAATCTTTTGGGATTAAAACTTGGTTAAATAAATCCTTATAAATTCCTATAAAATTATATAAAATCTATAAAAATAGGTTCATTGAAATATTTTGATGTACAAACATGTTTGATCAAAATTCAGCACGTATTACAAACATTTTGAATCATTTTTGTAAAATAGAAATTTTACCTTAAACAAAAATTCCTATTTTTCAAAATCAATCTCCAAATTGAAAAATGATTTTTCTAAAACTTCTCCAAATGCAAAAACAAGATGTTTTAAACACTTTTGAAGCTTAATGTGTTTTAACACTTTCGAAGCTTAGTGTGTATGGATATGATCCAATACACATATGACATGAAATATCTATGTTTTTGACAGTAAGCTCTAAAATAGGTTTTGATAAATACAAAACACAAACACATGATACAGAAACACCGAATAAGTTTTTCCAAACTTTTAAACCAACAATGTGCATGGATGAAATCCAAAACACATATAAATCATGTAAACTTGTTTTGATGAACTCTAATCATGAAACATAAAGATATATACTATGAAGCTCAAAAATCAAAACGGTATTTTCTAAAATCAAAACTATTTTATGAAAACACATATAATTTTGTGTGTGTGTATATGAGCTTGAGCAATCCACAACTAACCAATTCTTACATTTTATCTAAAAACTAAATCTTAACACTTACAAACATGACACAAGTCTTCTTGAAAATCTTCTTCTCCTTCTTGACTTAGTTCAAATCTTGATCCAAAGAGCTAGACTCCTCTTTGAGTACTTGATGCGATCTTGATGCGCGAGCTGTTGAATCAACATGTGCTAGCTTCAAAACTTGACTTTGAATCTTTTGTTGAAGCTAAACACCGACTAAGATCTTGATCAAATATCTGAAACTATTAGCACAAGATCATTAGTACTATAACAACATGAGTTAATCATCATCAAAACTAGAGTGATGGGCCTTTGGGCTAACATACTATTCATATGACTACAACAACAACTAAGCCATTTGTCCCAAGTATTTGGGGTAGGCTACATGAACCAAAAGAGAATTCGTTGGATCGGTAACATGGACTAGATTTCTCCACTCATTCCTATCAAACAATATGCCTTCACTAAGACCTTTAGCCTCTATATCTTGTCGTATTACCTCCATCCATATTTTTTTGGTCTTCCCTGCGGTCTTTTAACTTGCCCTAAATTGATACGCTCTACTCGCCAGACTGGTGTGTTTGTAGGTCTACGTCGCACATGACAAAACCATCGTAGGCGATTTTCTCTCATCTTCTCTTCTATAGAGGCTACACCTATCTTAGTATGAATATCCTCATTTCTCACCTTATCTCTCCGCGTGTTACCACACATCCAGCGAAGCATGCGCATCTCTACTATACTCATCGTCTGGCATGAAATCTCTTTATAGCCCAACATTTTGTGCCATATAACAAAGCTGGCCTAATAGCAGTCCGATAAAACTTTTCCTTCAGCCATAACGGAATGTTACGATCACATAAAACTCTTGTTGCGCTCCTCCATTTCAACCAGCCGGCTTGGATCCTATGGTTGACATCATTATCAATCTCCTCATCCTTTTGGATAATAGAACCCAAGTACTTAAAAGGACTGCTCATCGGTATTTTTTGTCCTTCTACAACAACAACTAAGCAATTTGTCTCGAGTATTTGGGGTAGGCTACATGAACCAAAAGAGAATTATGCCAGATCGGGCACATGGATCAGCTTTCTCCACTCGTTCCTATCGAGCAATATGCCTTCAGTAAGACCTTTAGCCTCTATATCTTGTTGTATTATCTCCATCCATGTTTTCTTTGATCTTCTCTGTGCTCTTTTAGCTTGTCCTAAATTGATAAGCTCTACTCGCCGGACTGGTGGATCTGTAGGTCTACATCGTACATGACCAACCATCGTAGGCGATTTTCTCTCATCTTCTCTTCTATAGAGGCTACACCTATCTTAGTATAAATATTCTCATTTCTCACCTTATCTCTCTGCGTGTTACCGCACATCCAACGAAGCATGCGAATCTCTGGTACACTCATCTTCTGGGCATGATATCTCTTTATAGCCCAACATTCTGTGCCATACAACAAAGCTGGCCTAATAGAAGTCCGATAAAATTTTTCCTTCAATCATAACGGAATGTTATGATCACATAAAACTAATGTTGCACTCCTCCATTTCAACTAGCCGGCTTGGATCCTATGTTGATGTCACTATCGATCTCCCTATCCTTTTGGATAATAGAACCTAAGTACTTAAAATGACTGCTCATCAGTTTTCTTATCCATCTAATCTCACAATACTATAATCTCGGATTCCCTGTTTACTGAATTTACACTCCATATACTCTGTTTTGGCCCTACTTAATTTAAAACCTCGAGATTCTAGAGTTTGCCTCCATAACTCCAATTTGGTATTTACCCCAGCTCTCGTCTCATCGATTAGGACAATGTCATCAGCAAATAGCATACAACATAGTATCTCATCTTGAATAGCTCTAGTAAGCTCATCCATCACTATGGCAAATAAGAATGGACTCAATGCAGATCTTTGATGTAATCCAATTATGATAGAAAATTGCTTGTTATGCCTCCACAAGTTCTGATATTTGCCACTACTCCATCGTACATATCCTTGATTATGTCAATATATTTAATGGGGACTCCCTTTTTCATCAATGTCCACCATAATACCTCTCTTGGAACCTTATCATAAGCTTTTTCTAAATCAATAAAGACCATATGCAAATTTCTCTTCCTCTCTCTAAATCGCTCTATAAGTTGACGAAGCAAATGAATAGCCTCTGTCATTGATCAACCCGGCATGAATCTAAACTGGTTCTTTGATATTGTAACATTTTGCCTTCACCTGAGTTCAATTACTCTTTCCCAAAGCTTCATGGTGTGACACATGAGTATTATTCCACGAAAGTTTGAATAACTATGGATATCACCCTTGTTCTTATAAATAGGTACCAAGGTACTCTTCCTCCACTCATTTGACATTTTTTTAGTTAACCAGATCTTATTAAAGAAGTTTGTCAGTCATCTCACGTCCACCTCTCCTAAGCATCTCCATACCTCAATAGGAATTCCATCCGGGCCAACAGTTTTCCTTGACTTCATCCTCTTCAAGGCCTCTTTAACTTCAGATTCGCTAATTCTGTGCATATAGTTATGGTTCATATCCTGACACTGGATAGTAAGGTCATCCAAGTCATGAATAGAACTACTATTGAATAATTTATCTCTTTCCATCTTTCTTTGATTTCTTCATCTCGAACTAAAACCTTCTGAACCTCATCTTTGATACACCTCACAGTACATAAGTTTCTAGTCTTTCTCTCTCTTATTCGAGCAATTATATATATCCTTTTTAACTTTTTTGGTGTCCAACTTCTCATATACTTCTTTGTACATTTTAGCTCTTGCATTCTAAAGAGCTTTCTTAGCCTCCTTTTTGGCTATCTTATACCTCTCAAAACTCACTCCATCACAATTTTTCTTCAAATCTCTATAAGAGTCTCATTTTATCTTAATGGCAGCTTTTACCTCTTCATTCCACCATCTAATCTCACAATAATATAATCTCAAATTTCCTGTTTACTGAATTTACACTCCATATACTTTGTTTTGGTCCTACTTAATCTAAAATCTTGAGATTCTAGAGTTTGCCTTCATAACTCCAATTTGACATTTATCCTATCTCTCGTCTCATCGACTAGGACAATATCATCAGTAAATAGCATACACCACGGTATCTCATCCTGAATAGCTCTAGTATGCTCATCCATCACTATGGCAAATAAGAATAGACTCAATGCAGATTCTTGATGCAATCTAATTGTGATAGAAAAATTGCTTGTTATGCCTCCACAAATTCTGACATTTGCCACTACTCCATCATACATATCATTGATTATGTTAATATATTTGATGAGGACTCCCTTTTTCATCAATGTCTACCATAATAGCTCTCTTGGCACCTTATCATAAGCTTTTTCTAAATCAATAAATACCATATGCAATTTCTCTTCCTCTCTCAAAAACGCTCTATAATTTTGACAAAGCAAATGAATAGCCTCTGTCGTCTATCGCCCCGGCATAAACCCAAACTGGTTCTCTGAAATTGTAACATCCTATCTTAACCTGTGTTCGATTATCCTTTTTCAAAGCTTCATGGTGTGACATATGATTTTATTCCACGATAGTTTGAACAACTCTAGATATCACCCTTGTTCTTATAGAGATGTACTAAGGTACTCTTTCTCCACTCATTTAGCATTTTTTAGTTAGTCAGATCTTGTTAAAGAGGTTTGTCAGCCATCTCACGCCCACCTCTCCTAAGCATCTCCATACTTCAACAAAAATTCCATTCAGGCCAATAGCTTTCCTTAACTTTATCCTCTTCAAGGCCTCTTCAACTTCAGATTAGCTAATTCTACGCATATAATTTTGGTTCATATCCTGGCACTGAATGGTAAGGTCATTCAAGTCTTGAGTAGAACTACCATTGAACAATTTGTCAAAATACTCTCTCCATCTTTTTTTGATTTCTTCATTTCAAACTAAAACCTTCTGATCCTCATCTTTGACATACCTCACAGTACATGCGTCTCTAGTCTTTCTCTCCCTTATTCGAGCAATTCTATATATATTCTTTTCAATCTCTTTGGTGTCCAACTTCTAATACATTTCTTTATACAATTTAGCTCTTGCATTCTGAACAGCTTTCTTACCCTCCTTCTTGGCTACCTTATGCCTCTCAAAACTCACTCCATCACAATTTTCTTCAAATCTCTATAAGACTCACGTTTGATCTTAATGGTAGCTTTTACCTCATCATTCCACCATGATGTGTCCTTGCATGGTGGAGCACCACCCCGTGACTCACAAGTAGTATTCATATAACTAAAAATGTAAATTAACATAGTAAGACAAAGTACATTGAAATTCAATATCACTTTCTTAGAGATCACTATGAGAAAGGTGATATTGAAATTGATTATGTTTCAACTGATTTTCAACTAGCACATATTTTTATTAAGCCATTTGATTTTAACCGATTTTCTTTCATTTGTGGAGAACTAAATGTTTCTATTGTTGATTCATGAGTTTTTCTTCTGATAAAATGTATATATGTTTTAATTTTTGGCTGTTTTTTACTTACCCTTTTTGATGCATGACAAAAGGGGAGAAGTATTTATGAGTATTTATTGGTATTTGTTTGATCATGCCCTTATACAATGCCTTTATCATATAACTTGTTGATATCTTTTACTTGATAACTAGCATAACTTGAGGGGGAGTTTTTACAAAGCTCTTTCCTAGATTTTTTTTTTTAAAATAGCTCATATGTTTTGTCACCATCAAAAAGGAGGAGATTGTTGGCCCAAAGGTTACAATCTCCGGTTTTGTGTTTTGATGATAACAAAGCACATGAAGTTATTTAGTACTAATCAAGTTCAAAAGTATATTTCAGAGTTCAAAAAGATCTAACATGGTTCAAGAAGATCTAACAGGTTTCTTTCTCTAAGGGAAAGTGTTGATGGCTCAAGGGTACTCAAGAACGGGATCATAACTGAAAGCACTCAGTGTCGCTCAAATGTCACTATTAGAGAAGCCCGCTTGAAGATTCTTGTAGTCGATTAGAATCTTGTAAGAACTAGTTTGTTAAAGAGTAGAATATAGATTTTATGCTCAAAGATATACACACATAAAAAGTGTATATTTTCAAAATTATGGTTCTGACATGTTTGATTTTGATACTTGTTGCACATTTTCTTAGAAATTTCTATCTCAGTTTAGAACTTATATCTCATGGCTATACATGTCTTCTCTCTTCTAAAATTCAAGCAAAAATTATTTGAAAATTTTCTTTACCTTCAAAAATTACTTTGACCTAGTTTTTGGCCTAGGTCGGTTGACCGGGCGGTCGACCGTACCTATTATAGGCCAGAACGGTCGACCGCACGGTCGACCGAACCTCTGTCAATTGGAGGGTGCATGTTGTGCACATTCCCGATCGACTAGTCCCATATTGCGGTCAACTGGGTAGTCGACAGACTGTAACTAGTTTGGCCTCGGTTAAACACGGTCGACCGACCGGTCGACCGAGAGTCAATGGTCAATTTTTTTGAATGGCCGATCGACTGACAAACTGCCAGATTGGCAGTAACGGCCAGTACTTTTAAACCTGTTTTTTTAAACATGTTTCTTTTAAAACATGAAAAGTTGAATTTCTAGAGTCAATTTCTTCCATTTTAGACTTGGTAAAACTATTCTAAAAGTATTTTTCTATGACCTATATAAAGGGTCATTGGGACTGAATATTTCACAACAACAAATTCTATTGAAAATCTAGTTTTTGCTTTCAAAGAGAAAAAGTTTCAAGTTTCTTTTGTGCTCTTATTTTCAAAGTTTTAATTGAGTTTTTCTTCTCTTAAAATCTCTCTTTTCTGATTTTCACTCTCACTTACATCCTTAAGCTTCAATTTTACATTTTACTTTGTAGGGTTTTCGTAAGAGAGTTGCAAAGAGAGCGTTTGTGATCTCTTGATCACCCAGAGCTTGTTATCTCAATTGGTTTTGTGCTGCCTCTGGTGTAGAGGATTTAGTTGGGAAGTTGTGTACTTCAAGTGGTTGTAATTCTTGTTGTAAGGTCCCTTTGTGGAGGATCAATAGTAGTAGTGAAATCCTTCATGGTGGCGAAGGCGGGGACGTAGAGCGGTGACTCGAACCTTAGAACAAATCTTTTTGTTTGCGATTGCTTTATTGTTTCTATTTATTTGTTTATCATTCATTTATTCTTATCGATCAATACTCATCTCAATAAGATAGCAATTGAGCACCACAACTCTTATCTAGAGGAATCACGAGGAGAAGTTCAGAGGTCTTCACGGGGAATCCGACTTCAAGTCCCTTTTTGAGTGATCGGTTGCATTATTTCATATTAAATTGTCTAAAATTTTTATTTGATTAGCTATTCACCTATTAAACCCCCCTCTAGGTGTAATTTCAAATACCCCCTCTCAACGGCTATAATCGCCGCTAGGATTGAGTCAGGGGGTATTTGTCAAAAAAAATTGCAATTACCCTAACCAAAGGCTATAATAGCTGTTGGGCTGGGTGGGTTGGGCTTGGCTGAGCCCAGCCCGGCCTAGTCTGGTCTGGTCAGCACAACGGCTATCATAGCCGTTGGTCGTTGTTTTTTTGGGTCGGGCCGGCTCGGGTGGGCCGGGCCAGCCCCCGGGCCCGGCTTGGCACATGCCAGGCCCCGGCCCAGACCCTGACACGACCTGCCGGGCCGTGGGCCGCCTTTGGTGGACCGGGGGCCAGCCCTGGCCCGGGTCCTTCGTGGGCCCTGGCCTTCGTGGGTCGGGCCAGGTCCGGGCAGGTTGCCGGGCTGGCCCAGCCCATTCCACACCCCTATTCACGTGAAGGAGCTAATCAGCTCCCGATCAACTTTTACCTAAAATGGCCGGTGTTTATATCCGGGAGAATGTCACAGCAAAAGACCAAAAACATTAATTTATTCGACTTTCCAAACGCGGCCTTTCCATCAGATAATCAAGCAACCAATTTGAAATTCTTTATTCATAAACTTCTTTCCTCTCAATGGAGTCGTAAGCGCGTTTCCGAAAAAATTGGGGAGCAATAAACCAAGCAATCGCCCTGCAGTGCACCGAGACCGCGTCAAGCGCTCTCTCGCAGCGTAACGTAATTCTTTTCTTAGCTCGAGACAACTGTGCATGCGCTCTTCTTTTTTTATTTTTGAGCGATTTACAAGGACAAATTCCCACACTTTTATTGATAAGAAGCAACAGTCAACACCACGTCATCAGTAGGGTTATAATTTGGGATCTTTTTCCCGTTAAATTGGAACCCTAGCTTATCTTCCTTCTTCGTTGTTTGTTTGTTGTATTGGTTACAATTGGTTCATGGGACCTTGTTTCTCTTCGCCTACGTCTGATTCTGCTCACATGACCGCCATCGTCATCACTGTCGACGGCTCTTTGAAGGAGTACACCGGTCCCGTCACCGTCTCGTCGGTTCTCGGGCCCTGTCGCCCCTCATTCTTCCTCTGCAATTCCGACAATCTCTACCTTGACACCTGCATTCCTGCATTGGATTCAGAGGTTGTGCTCGACCCGGGCAGGTGTATTTCGTGCTGCCCGTCGCGAAACTTGGTCACCCTCTCTCGGTCTCGGACATGGCAGGGATGGCGGTCAAGGCCAGCTCGGCCCTCGTCGCCGCTTCGGAAAAACATGGCAGGAGGAGGATTCAGATAATGCCAGTTGAGATACGCAATGCGGATTGTATTAAGAGTTATAGCGAGGGAAGTAATATTGGAGGGACGAAGATATGGTCTAAGCCTTTTGAAGGTGGGAGGACATTGGAGACCATTGTCGAGGAAACTGACGATGAGTAGGGTTTTGGTTTTTACTCAATTTCATATTTTTCTTCCAATTTAACATTGGAGTTTAGGGATGGATATTAGATGAGGAAACGCAGTGTAAGATGATTTTATTCCAATATGGAATGAGGAAAATGCAGTGTAAAATGTCTCTCTTTATCTCCAATCTCTCAAGGGTGTGTGGTGGGGGGTTTTTCTTATGTAACCGAAAAATTATGCTTGTTTTCGAATGCACTTCCAGATAACATAGTTCGAGTTCTTTGAATGTATTGAAATACCCTCACTGCCTGTTCTCTCGTTGATATTGTTTCGAATTCATTTCTCAAGGTGTTTTCAAGCATTTTTCGGTTGCTATTGGAAAAGGTCTGATGATTTGTGAGGATTATATATATATATATATATATATATATATATATATATATATATATATATATTATAAATATATATATATAATATATATATATATATATATATATATATGAGAAAAATGTATATCAGCCTGCCGTGACGTGGCTCAAATTTGTCACCCCACTAACTTGCGGCCCGCTTATACGAAGAAGTTAAATTACTAAATACCCCTTATGAAAATCTACTCTTTCGGTAACTTTCGTTATTGTTTATTATTATTTGCCCACAAGACAATTTTTGGACCGCTCGTTGTCAGATTTAGGTTATTATTTATTATTATTTTTCCCCCTTTTTTTGCCGCTCTTTATAGGATTTAGTTATTATTTATAAATTATTTACAGTGTAAATGTAAATAATGAACGACATTGCGACCAAAGGTCGCTTAAATCTACAGTGCAAACATAGACATCTGCGACCATGGTCTACACTGCGACCAAGGTCACAATCATCTACAGTGCAAACATAAACAACTGCGACCAGGGTCAATAATGCGACCAAGGTCGCATAAGTATCTACAGTGCAAACATAAACAACTGCGACCAGGGTCAATAATGCGACCAAGGTCGCATAAGTATACAGTACAAACATAAACAGCTGCGACCAGGGTCGACACTGCGACCATGGTCGCATAAGTATACAGTGCAAATATAAACAACTGCGACCCGAGTCGACACTGCGACCAAGGTCGCATAAGACTACAGTGCAAACATAATCAACTGCGACCCGGTAATTAAAAAAATGACGTTAAATACACTGCGACCATGGTCGCAGGACACTACAACGCATATTGAGACAACTGCGACCCATGTCGCAGTATGTAATAAAAAAAGGACCTTTCATTACTGCGACCAACGTCGCATTCATATAAAATAAAAGATCAAAAAAAAATTAAAACTCTACGATCTAAGCCGAACAGATCTGCAACTATAATTTTAAATACTGCGAACGAGTTCGACAAATAGTGTATGAAAAAAAAATTTGGCTTAAAAAAATATTAGCAAGGTCGCATACATATACATCGCTTTTTCAAAAAATACTGCGATCATGGTAAAAATAAAAGTAAATGTTTTTACATTAGGTAAAAAGTTGTGAGTGAGGGTATTTTCGGAAAATACAATGTTGAGGTGACTGACATTAAATTAGGCGTGATTGTTCAGGTTTTTGTCTGTCAAAATTTATAACAGATTTGTGGATCTGATGTTGCCACGTCCCGCCGGCTGAGGTACAGTAACCCCTATATATATATATATATATATATATATATATATATATATATATATATATATATATATATATATATATATATATATATATATATAATATATATATGAGAAAAATGTATATCAGCCTGCGGCTGAGAGAACTCTCTAAGCCTGCGGTGACGTGGCTTAATTTTATCACCCCACTAACTTGCGGCCCACTTTTAGGAAGAAGTTAAATTACCAATACCCCCTTTTCGTTAACTTTCCTTATTGTTTATTATTATTTTTTCTCCTTTTTTTGCCGCTCTTTATAGGATTTAGGTTATTGTATATAAATTACTTTTCACCCTATTTCCTTACCTCTTTTATGAAAGATCTAGTTTCTACTTTTCAGCCTGCGATAAAATTTTTTTCTCAAAATATAAATCTTTTCAGATCAATTTTATCAGCCTGCGATAAAATTCTACTTTATAGTTTAATTTAAACTGCGACCTTAGTCAGAGACTTTGGTCGCTGTGTACATTTAAACTACGACCTTAGTCAGAGACTTTTGGTCGTAGTGTACATGGTTAATTGCGACCAAGGTCGCAGTTTTGTTATTGATAAAGATGGCCAGCAACTGCAATTTAGGGTTGCATTACATGGACTGCGACTTAGGTCGCAGTACGTTAAGTAAGTGTTTCCTTTATATTAACATGCATAGCGACCAAGGTCGCAGTGTTGTTTTATTAAGTGTTGTTTTGGATTAAGTCATTTTTTGAATCTAAATGAAAAATGAAAAGTTTGCTGAGGGGACGCGACTTGGAGTCACTCCGACAGACGCGGCCTGTCATAAAGATTTTATGAGATCTTTAAACGTCAAGTTTACGTTGTCTACGCGTCGGCTCTTCATTGGGTTTAGGCGTTAATGTCTTTTAATGTCAAACCGGCGCTGGCGGTTGGAGACCATTAAAGCCGACGGTTCTGATTAATGAACCATTAATTATGGTTATTATGGGCTGCCTATAAATAGGGCTCACCCTGTCCCTTTTTTAACAGCCCATACTTAGACTGTTTTCTTTCGAGAGCAATTGCTCTGAGAATTCCCGCCTTCTTGAGAGTCTCTAACAGGGGCCTGCCTCCATGGATGAAGATGACCCTATGGACGAAGATGACCCAGAGCTTGATTGTCCTTTTTCAGGTTCGCTGGGCCCTGGGAGAATATTTTCGCCGGCGAACTTGATCGATGTTCGTTCGCAAGGGAAGAAGTCATAGCCTCATCGTCTGCAAGGGAAGAAGTCATGGTCCTCGTTGTCCACAGTTTTTTTAATAAACTGCGACCTCAATAATACCACTGCTCTTAGTCAACAAGGGCTCTTTTGATGTTTAGTCTTCTTTGTACTGCTATATTATAACACTCTATCTTATTGTATAAGAGAGCGTTTTGTATCATTTTCACATGCCTGGAGACAAATGCCTGGACATAAATAAAAAGACCTCAATAACACCACTGCTCTTAGTCAACAAGGGCTCTTTTGATATTTAATCTTCTTTGTACTGCTATATTGTAACACTCAATCTTATTGTATAAGAGAGCGTTTTGTATCATTTTCACATGCCTGGAGATAAATGCCTGGACATAAATAAAAAGCATATTTGTTTTTTAATAAACTACGACCTTGGTCGCAGTCATGCATTGCAAACAAAACAACTTGGACCAGAGACGACACTGCGACCAAGGTCGCATAAGACTACAGTGCAAACAGAAACAACTGCGACCAGGGTCGACACTGTGACTAAAGACTGTGACTAAGCAACTGCTGCGGTGACGTGTCACCTCGTCGCAGTGTTGTTGTTGATTAAGACTAAAGACCAGCAACTGCGACCAAGGTTGCAGATTATTTTTAAGATTGCGGCCATCAACTGCGACCAAGGTCGCAGTGTTGTTGTTGATTAAGAATATAGACCAGGACTGCGACCAAGGTCGCAGTGTTGTTGTTGATTAAGAGTAAAAACCAGCAACTGCGACCAAGGTCGCAGTGTATTTTATTAAGACTAAACGCCAGCACTGCGACCAAGGTCGCAGTGTATTTTATTAATACTATGGTCAGAAACTGCGACCAAGGTAGCAGTGTTGTTGTTGATTAAGACTAAAGACCAGCAACTGCGACCAAGTACACAGTGTATTTATTAAGTTTCGTCCAGCAATTGCAACCAAAGTCACAACCTTTCATTTTAAATTTATACCGGTGAAGTAATATAATTATTAATTGTGTCCATGGTCGCAGTATATTCGTTTAGCGTAAAATATTTAAAATGAAGGTTTGTAACAATTGTACAACATTTCAACCAAGACATAGTAGTAAAAAATGTAATTCACACAATTAACTTTAGAAAACATATTTATATATATTTAAAAAAAATAAAATACAATTTTTTTAAACTTTTAATCCTCGTCATCACCATCGTAATCAGATTCGTCGTCAAGAGTCATGCTTTCGTCTTCCGTATCGCTTTCCGTCTCTTCCTCCTCTTCAGCGACAGTCTCCTCTTCGCCTTCTTCCTCTTGATGTTTGTGTTTTGGTTCATCAATGAACTCCCAGAACGGGTCGTCTGTATCAAGCTCAGATTCTGACCCGTAGCGAGACATCGGTTCAGAACTAAACATCCAATCATCATTAGATGATTGGCTTCTTTCCGGTGAAGACGGTGGTGAAGACATTTTTTGAATCTATTTTCCGAACAGTGAGAGTAACTAGTTTGAGCAAAAATAACTTAGTATGTTTTTAATCCTTTGCTCATGACCCTTTATATATTTTTAATCCCGGAATTCCAAAGGTTTAAGCTCTCGGACCACGTGAATATCTCTCAAATATATTTTCTACCTTTTCCAAAAATTGTATACTTCCTAGGTGACTGTTCAGTTATCCAAAACAGTTTAAAAGTTAATACACTATAATTTTAAATTACTTTGAACTCCAAAATAGTTCATTATTGCGACCATAGTCGCATTGAGAACTGATAAATTATTAAGTAACTACGACCATAAATTGTCAACTGTTAGTCATCAAATACTGTCCTTCGTATAATTTCTGAATGTTTGCCTGATACTCCTATGAACAATTAAGATTGCGACTTTGGTCGCAGCACTGAAGGAGGTCGCATTGCTATACGATAGCATGTTTCTTCCAGTATTCTTTATTCTGTATTAAGTTTGCGACCATGGAATGTTTTTTTACTTTTCAATGCTAGAAGTCGCAGTCGTCATATAAAAGGGGTATTTTTGTCAATTTGTTTCACGATTGTTTAGGCCGGATTTTTTTGATTTTTTTGGCGCCCACACTCTGCGACCGATGTGTGGCATATATTCAGCCACGTCCCGCAGGCTGAGAAACTCTCTCAGCCTGCAGGCTGAGGTACAGTAACCCCTATATATATATATATATATATATATATATATATATATATTATATATATATATATATATATATATATATATATATATATATATATACAGAAATATATACAGAAATATGTATATCAGCTGACGGCTGAGTGACTCTTTCAGCCTGCGGTGACATGGCACAGTATGACCCACATAATTCGACAATCTAAAATGACGTCCCGCTTTTGAAAATAATTGAAATTACTAAAAGCCCCTATCGTTTGTCTTTTTCTTGGGATGATGTATTAGTTTATATTCTTTATTATATTTTTCTCCTCTTTTATATGTCTATCTCTCTGTGTCTTCTCACGCTGTCAGATCTAGATTTTGACTTATAAAGAATATCGTTCTAAAAAAGCGAGAACGGGATCAGATATTATTTTTAGTCGCAGATCTAGATCTCCAGCAACTATTTTAACAAGTTCATGTTCCCTCGAGATGTCAGCTTCAATATTTTCATCGTGATTTTTCTCTTCTTCTTCTTCCAAAGTAAGGCCGTATAAAATTCATCTTCAAACTATTTGTTTTACAAGACATTGACCAAAGTCGCAGTCCAATTAAAATTTATTAATAAAAAGACTGCGACCTTGGTCACAAAAATGAAAAATAAGTTCAAAAGACTGCTATTACAGAAGACTGCGACCAATATCGCAGTTTTCAGTCGCAGTCTTCTAATCATTTTAATTACTTAACTTTCGAGACATTGTTCACTGCTTTAATTGACTGTGTCTTGTGTTTCATAAGAATGCGATCATGGTCGCAATATACTATTTAGATTACTTAATAAAAAAATACTATGACCAAGGTCGCATTGTTATCAAACAAAACATTCTCAAAGAGATTGTTGTTACATAAGACTGCGACCGAAGTCGCAATTTTCTAATCATCTTAATTAATTAACTTACGAGATTATTGTCACTGTTTCCATTGACTGCGACTCTTATTCATAAGACTCTTGTTTCATAAGAATGCGACCATGGTCGCAGTATCCTATTTAGATTACTTAATAAAAAAATATTATGACCAAGGTCGCATTGTTATCAAACAAAACATTCTCAAAGAGATTGCTGTTACATAAGACTGCGACCGAAGTCGCAATCTTCTAATCATCTTAATTAATTAACATACGAGATTATTGTCACTGCTTCCATTGACTGCGACTCTTATTTCATAAGACTGCGATCACGGTCGCAATATCCTTTTTAGCATAGGAAGGTCAAAAAAATACTGCGACCCTAATCGAAAAAATAAAAAAAGGCTACAACATTGCGACCAAAGGTCGTAATGTAAAACAAAAATAAATCTAAATAGTGAAAATAATATTAAAAAATTAATCCAAAATTTTTCTTTTTAGAAACTGCGACTTCGATTGTAGTTTCAGAAAACAAAAAAAACGGTTTCAAGTCACGGTAATAGATTTTTATTGTGATTAAAACATCTTTTCAAAAAACTTGAACAGTAGTGTGACCATAGTTACATTCTTTTAAAATAAATTATTTTTCTAAAATTTAGTTATAAAGATCTGTAATTTTTTTGTTTAAAAAGCTCAAAATTTTCTGATCTGTAATTTTTAGAGGAGGAACAGTTGTAGCAGGTTAAAAGTAAAACTGAGGGTACTTCAGTCATTTAGCAATGAAAAGTGGTTGAGGGTCTTCTTTTACCGCCTAAATTTTTGACTTCTCTACGGCTAATATAAAACCACGTCATGGCGGCTGAGAAATTCTCTCAGCTGGAGGCTGAGGTACAGTAACCCCATATATATATATATATATATACATATCTTGATAATTAAATTTTAAAAAAATAAATTATTTAAAAAGTATGCAACCATGGTCGCATTAATGTTCAAGTTTTTTTTTTTTGAAAGATGTTTTAATCATAATAAAAATCTATTATTGTGACTTAAAACAGTTTATTTTATTTTATTTTTTTGTTTTCTGAAACTGCAATCGAAGTCGCAGTTTCTGAAAAGAAAAATTTTGGATTTTAATTTTTTAATATCATTTTCACATTTTAGATTTATTTTTTTTTTACATTGCGACCTTTGGTCACAGTGTTGCAGCCTTTTTTTATTTTTTCGATTAGGGTCGTAGTATTTTTTCGACTTTGCTAAGCTAAATAGGATACTGCGACCGTGGTCGCAGTCTTATGAAATAAGAGTCGCAGTCAATTGAAGCAGTGACAATAATCTCGTAAGTTAATTAATTAAGATGATTAGAAGATTGTGACTTCGGTCGCAGTCTTATATAACAACAGTCTCTTTGAGAATGTTTTGTTTGATAACAATGCGACCTTGGTCATAATATTTTTATTAAATAATTTAAATAGAATACTGCGACCATGGTCGCATTCTTATGAAACAAGCGACATAGTCAATTGAAGCAGTGAACAAAGTCTCTAAAGTTATATAATTAAGATGGTTAGAAGACTGCGATCGAAGACTGCGACATTGGTCACAGTATTTTATAACTTATTTTTCATTTTTGCGACCAAGGTCGCAGTCATTTTATTAATAAATTTTAATTGGACTGTGACTTTTAGTCGCATTCATAATAATAAATTGTCAGATAAATTTAAATTCTGTGATCATAGTCCCAATATGAAATTTCATCTTCAAACTATTTGTTTTACAAGCAGCGACTAAGATCTGATAGCGTGAGGAGACACAGAGAGATAGGTATATAAAAGGGGAGAAAAAATAATAATAAAGAATATAAAACTAATACATCATTCCAAGAAAAGACAAACGATAGGGGCTTTTAGTAATTTCAATTATTTTCAAAAGCGGGACGTCATTTTAGATTGTCGAATTATGTAACTCATAATGTGCCACGTCACCGCAGGCTGAGAGGGACTCTTAGCTGTCGGCTGATATATATATTTCTGATACACACACACACATATTGTTGGGAAAACGAAGAATTAAACAGTGAATCTTTGAGCTGAATTAAGGCGAGGTCTGTTGATAGAATCAACTGGATAATGGTTGGAGTGTGTTCTCCTTCCATTGTAGATGAACGTGGTATATTTATATATTCAATTTCGTTTTAGAATGAATGAGATATTCAAGTCTAAAGTTTGCCTGATTCAAAAACTAAAGGGAACTAAAGGTAGCTCAAACATTTAGTCCCATATTGGATATGGGGTGGAAGTTTGAAGTGTTTAAAGAGAGAAAACTAGGAACAAGGGGTGTGCCCTTTAGGTATTTAGAGTTTTCGCTCGCGATCATGCCCACATGCATATGCCGCCGCCACCCAACCCTGAAGATGGGGTCCTCTTTCGTACATAACTGAAACAAGTCAGACTAAACAGAATATTCTTTTCTTTCCCTTCTTTCTCTACTATTCATAAATATTACTGTATATAACATTGATTAGTTGTCAAATCGATTCCTAATTATAACATTCTTAAGGCAATTATGTTTTTGAAGTTACTTCAGTTCTGCTTGAATTACAGAAAATGTCTGAGACTAATCAAGATAGTACTAGTATGGCACCGAATATGCAAAAGCAACGTCTGTTGGTGCCTGCTCCACTTCCTAACCTGAAACCAGAAAAGCCAAAAAAAATTGATGGCACTGAATTCAAGAGGTGCAACAGAAAATGCTCTTCTACTTGACCACTCTGCATTTGGCCAAATTTCTGCAAAAGCATCCATCTGAACTCGGAACTGATCGGGACTCAGTTTTTGCAGTTGATGCATAGACATGAGATGACTTCCTTTGTCGGAACTATATCTTAAATGAACTGGATGATTCTCTTTACAATATTTACAGTCCTATTATAATGGCAAAGAAGTTATCGGCAAGTCTTGATAAGAAATACAAGACTGAATATGCTGGTACTAAGAAGTTCATTGTGGGACAATTTTTGGAGTACTAAATCGTGGATAGCAAGACTGTGATCAGTCAAGTATAAGAATTCTAACTTATCTTATATGAGATAGAAGCTGAAAGCATGATTCTACCTGAAACTTTTAGGTTGCTACTATCGTGGAGAAATTTTCACCTGCGTGGAGAGATTTCAAGAACTACCTAAAGCACAAGCGCAAGGAGCTGAAGTTGGAAGATTGATTGTAAATTGAAAGTGATAAGAATTACCGTCTAGCTTTAGGCTAACGGGCCATGTCCACAAGGAGGAATGCGATAGAAGCTTTTCAGTGTTTCTGTTAAGTAACAAAGAATGGAGTTGGTGTTTTTCTCTTTTTTTTTTCTTTTTAGTTGAAAAGAGAATGGAGAGAAGAGAAGTGATTAAAAGAAAAAATTGAAAGACTTAGAGAAGGCTTTGGAAAAGGTAATCTTTAAAAAGTGTTGAAAAGTTTTTGGTTGTTTTTAATATAGGAAGAAGATCTGGGCTCACTATCTCACTACTCAACGATGTGCTCTTCTCTTGAAATTCTTAGTGCCTCAACTTGATCATAGGCAAAAACTTAAGTTTGAGTTTAGAAAGTTTTAAGCAAAGCAAATATGATAGTTTAGAAAAGTTAACTCTTTTTCTTAAGAAATCATCTTGAATTGAATGTTAAATCATCAAGTCTTTCAAGTATAAAATAAAAACAAGTTCAAGTGATGTTTTTAAAAGAAGAAGAAGTTTTAGAAATCCAAACCCATCCTCATGTGCCTTCAAGAACACTTTCAAAGAAGAAAGGCTTAGTTTAGGCATGCATATGATTCCATTGGGTGTTTACATCAAAGCTATTCAAAAACAAGAGGATCGAAGAGAGGGACGATAGTGAGCCCAGAAAACAAATTTAGCTATTCATGAAAGATGAAAAATAAGATATGTAAATAAAGCAAGACATACCCGTGAATTGGAGTGGAAGAAGAGAAAACTTGATCCTTTTATTGATGTCACTTCAATCTTCAGATAACAATCACTCTATTCCTCTCTCTCTCTCACTGGTATTTGAACTGAACTACAAATTAGAAAACAGAGATACAACTTCTTTACCATCTAACAAAGAACCTAAACTTTAAAAACAAAGAGAAAAACTTAAACTAATTTTCTGTCCCTTTTTCTCTGAAAATAACAGTATTTATAGGCAAAAAACAAATGGGGGAGGTCATACGAAGATAGGGGGAGCAAACGCTCCCCCAACAAACCCTAACAAGCCGCGAAAATACGGCTATGGCTGCGTTTTATGGCCATGGTGTGGCCTGGTGGCCACACCAGGTTGGTGGGTCTCACTTGTTTGGTGTTCCCCTTTATCTCCTACTGGTTTTCCCATTTTAGCTCCAGGATTTGACGAAACAGCATTTGATTTTTGGCTTTAACCACTTGATTTGAGAAGATTCATTTTAACCGTTTTCAACCTCTTTGATTTGTCATGATCTGCCGTGATTTCCTGATTTCGAATTAATTCTGAACTAAATCAGAATTTGATGGACTTTTGGCTCGTTTCTCTTTCTTATCCTTTAGCAATGGGCCTGCATTTTATAAAGAAAAATAGGACTTATTAATATGATTTATCTAGATAATAAACATAGTAATGTGACAATATATATGCAATATATGTGACCAATCACAGCCCCACATTTATCTTTTGCTCGCCCTCGAGCAAAACATCAAAACTAATCCTAATCAATTATTAGACCACTTTCGCAGGTTACTCGATTGCACTGAGCATGTGCAATAAGCCGTTAAACCTCTAGGTTACCCCTAGAGGACGAGTTTTATCTCGTGAGGGTTTTAGTGGATT
The DNA here is from genome assembly GCA_038442645.1 of Agave tequilana. Taxonomy (NCBI): domain Eukaryota; kingdom Viridiplantae; phylum Streptophyta; class Magnoliopsida; order Asparagales; family Asparagaceae; genus Agave; species Agave tequilana. Next base: position 230,342 of record JAVJIF010001582.1, read on the forward strand.
GCACCCTATCCATAAAGAAAGAGCACCTTATCCATAAAGAAAGAGAAAAAATGTTAGTATTTTTAAAAAACATTTTGAAAAGAGAAAATATTTGAAGTATATTTGTAAGAGTTTAAGTAATCTATAAGTTATTAGAATATCAAACTTTTCATTCCTAAACTTAGTCTCTATTCAAAAACATGTCATCAATCAAAGTAAGGAGTCAAATTATATTTCTCATCTAGTCTATTACTTTACCCTGAGTCATATGCACCATCGTGACCGTGAAGTTTGACTAAGGGTTCTTTAACATTAACTCCTATGCCTTATTTATATTTACTTTTGGTTATATTTATTCCTCAATTCCATTAAGCTTTCTAATCTGGCCATGTAACGAGCCTTTAGTCGGTGACACTCAAACCGGACAGTCTTAGGGCACCAGGTGAGAAAATACCCTTAAGGACTTAAACACTCGAGCAGACAAGGCCATGAAACCAAGAATTTTATTTATAAAATGTACCCCTTTTTAGGCGTGAATACTTATACTTTATGAGGCACAAATATCCATCTTAATAAGTGGATTTATGTATATTTTTTTCAAACTTATTTAATTATCTTTTACATAAATACCAATGCTTGCTTAGGCCAAAGCACCTAGCTAATCAATAATTAGATTTGCATATATATATATATATATATATATATATATATATATATATATATATATTTTTTTTTTTTTCTTCTTTTTTTTATAAGGCATAAGAATTTTTGTCTTTGAACCCTAAGTGTGTAAGTATATAAAGTGTGCTTATTTCTTCAAGGTAAAGATCAAGACTAAATTACTTTCATCAATTTTCTTCCTAGCCCTGAAAATCAACCAAGTTATCTTATTTTGACCAAGTATAAGAAATCCTAATTATGATTTTCCTATTCCTTAAAATGACTTAATTTTTATAAAAAATATATCAAAATATTATTCTTACCTTTCAAAAAGTTTTATATATATATATATATATATATATATATATATATATATATATATATATATATATATATATATATATATATATATATATATATATTTCTTTGTTTTCTTCTTTCTTTTTTAGTTATATTAGTCATGTTAGAGTCCTCCCTCACACGTATCTCATGCATTGTCCCCAATGTGTTAAAGAAATGTATAGATGCATGAAATAAAATGGAAAAGAGGAAAGTTACCGATACACTGGGTCGAAAAGACCCATAACCATTTCATTTACCGGCACTGATTCCAAGAAAGGTTTAAGGCGTTGACCATTTACCTTAAAGTCATTTCCATTCTTGGTGACACTGATCCGTGTGGAAACACGGTTTTTACAACGAATGGCCCAGTCCATCTTGATTTTAATTTTCCTGTAAAAGATGAAGTGTAGAATTATAGAGTAAGACTTTTTGTGTAGGGACAAAAGTTTTTTTTATGATGTGTTTATTATGAAAAATCTTAACTCTATCTTTAGTGATCTTAACATTTTCATAGGCCTCATTTCTCAACTCTTCTAATTCGGAAATTTGTAGGTTTTGAAGGTCACCGGCCTTAGTCAAGTCGAAATTCAACTGCTTGATTGTCCATAAGGCCCGGTGCTCTAACTTGATTGGTAGGTGGCAACCTTCCCTAAGACTAACCTATAAGGAGACATCCCTAGAATCGTCTTGAAATCGGTCTTGTAAGCCCATAGGGCGTCTACAAGTTTGGTGGACCAATCTTTCTGATTTTGGTTCACAGTCATCTCCAAAATAAGCTTGATTTGTCTATTGGAGACCTCAACCTGCTCACTGGTTTGAGGATGATAAGGTGTGGACAACTTGTGAGTTATGGCATACTTTTGCATAAGAGCTTCGAAGGATTTATTGCAAAAGTGAGTACCATTATCACTGATGATAGCACGAGGGGTTCCAAAGTATGAGAAAATGTTCTCTTTTAAAAAACTTTATGACAACTTTGTTATCATTAGTTTTACTAGGAATGGCTTCCACCCACTTGGACACATAGTCCATAGTAACCAATATGTATTGGTTTCCAAATGAGTTAGGAAATGGACCCATAAAGTCGATGTCCCAAATATCAAAGAGTTCTATTTCTAGAATGGGCTAAGGGACATCATATCTCGTTTTGAGATCCGTCCCACCATCTGGATCTAGGGCACGTCTTGCAAAATTTATAAGATCTTTAAACAGAGTGGGCCAATAGAACCCACTTTGTAGCACTTTTTCAGCAGTCTTATGGGGACCAAAGTGTCCACCGCATGTAAGTTCGTGACAAAAGGATAAAACACTCTTAACCTCTTCATTGGGAATGCAACTCCTAATAATTTGGTCAGAACAGTACTTAAAAAGATACAGTTCCTCCCAAAAGAAATACCGGACTTGAGATAAGAACCGGTATATATTTTTTTTGGACTAATGAGACGTAATTTGGTTAGTGACTAAGTAATTCACTATATCAGCAGACCAAGGTTCCGTAAAGATAGCTAAGAGATTTTCATCAGGAAAGTTCTCATTTATGGACAATTCATTTCATGGAGAATTTGGGATACACGAGAGATGGTCAGCAACGATATTTTCTACACCTTTCTTGTCTCGAATCTCGAGATCGAATTCTTGAAGAAGAAGGATCCAACGAATGAGTCAGGCCTTGGCATCCTTCTACATCATGAGGTAGCTAAGTGCAGAATGATCGGTGAAAATGGTGGTTTTGGACCCTAGTAGGTAGGGGCGAAATTTATCTAAGGCAAACACTACTACCAGAAATTCCTTCTCAGTAGTAGTGTAGTTCAATTAAGCATCATTGAGAGTCCTACTAGAGCAGTAAATCACGTGCTTCTTGTTATCAATGCGCTATCCTAGGATAGCGCCTATGACAAAATCAGAAGCGTCACACATGATTTCGAACGGCTTAGACCAATCCGGTGCAGATATGATTGGTGTAGAAATAAGCTCTCTCTTAAGTTTCTTCCAAGAATTCATACATTCAGCATCAAAAGTGAAGGACACTTCCTTAACTAAAAGATTAGTCAAGGGTCTAGCAATCTTACTAAAATCCTTGATAAATCTTCAGTAAAAACCGGCGTGTCCTAAGAAAGATCGAATATCCTTCGCGCATTTGGGCATGAGAAGCTTAGCAATAACCTCAATCTTAGCTCTATCACTTCAATTCCTTTCTTGGAGATTTCATGACCCAAGATAATTTCATGTCTTATTATGAAGTGGCATTTCTCCCAATTCAGTGTCAGATTTTTCTCAGCACAATGTTGGAGGACAAGTTCTAAATGGTGGAGACATTGAGTGAACGAATCTCCGTAGATATAGAAATCATCCATGAAGATTTCTAAGAATCGTTCTACCATATCAGAAAAAAGACTGAACATGCAACGTTGAAAACGTTGCTGGGGCATTGCACAAGCCGAAAGGCATTTGATGATAAGCAAATGTCCCAAATGGATATGTAAACGTAGTCTTTTCTTGATCCTCAGGAGCAATAGGAATTTGATTATACCTCGAGTAACCGTCTAAGAAACAGTAATACTAGTGGCCTGCCAAACGTTCAAGTATTTGATCAATGAAGGGAAGTGAAAAATGGTCCTTACGAGTTACAGCATTAAGCTTCCTATAGTCAATGCAAACTCGAATCTTCGTGGGAAGTCGAGTTTGGACCAACTCTTTGTTCTCATTTTCTACTACGGTGAAATCGGATTTCTGTGGAACCGCATGGACAGCACTGACCCATTGGCTATCAAAAATGGGATAGATTATCTCATTGTCTAAGAGTTTCACAATTTCAGCATGAACAGCCTCTTGCATTATAGGGTTTAACCTACGCTGAGGGTCTCTTTTAGGTGTTGCATCTTCATTGAGATGAATGCGATGTTGAATTATGGTTGGACTCAATCCCCTTATATCGGTCATAGCCCAACCAATGGCTTCCTTGTGTTTTCTTAGAATTGCTTTAAGATCTTCTTCTTTCCCGTCATTTAAATGGGAGGCAATGATGACAAGAAAGGTCTCTTGTTCGCCTAGATAGACGTACTTGAGATGCGCAGGTAAGGCTTTCAATTCTAAGAAAGAGGGAGACTCACTAGAAGGATGAGTCAAATTTGTTGGTTTTATATTTGGTGAAATAGGGTTCGAGGCCCAATTCACGGCAGACTCAACAACCTGATCAAGATTAAAGTCGTCAGACTCTAACCCAAAGTCACACTCAGTTTCTAGTTCCAATTCTTTCCTGTGTTCACTTGTTAAGTTCTCAATGAGGTTGACTTCAAATGTTTAGTCCTCAACATCACGGGGTTATTTTCCTAAGTTGAAGACATTAACTTCTCTAGTCATGTCCCCAAAGGTTAACCTCATAGACCCATTCCTACAATTGATGATGCATTGACAGTAGTAAGGAATGGTCGCCCTAGGATAGTAGGAGTTTGAGCCCTAGGATTGGACATAGGTTGTGTCTCTAGAACTATGAAATCAACTGGGTAAATAAACTCTCTGACCCGGATAAGAACATCATTAATTTTTCCCTTAGGAGCTTTCACTGAACGGTCAGCCAGTGGCTCGAGTTGGACTAAGATCGCCCAACCTGAGTTTTTGATAAACTGAGAATGGGAGCAAGTTGATACTTACCCCCAAGTCAAGAAGTGCACGACTAATCTCGGCTTGTCCTATGCTGCAGGCAATGGTGGAACAACCTGGATCCTTGTACTTGACAAGGATCGGACCAAACAGTAGCTCACAAATGTTCGTGGTTAAGAAGATCTTTATGGGTACATTAGTCTTTCTCATCTTGGTGCATATGTCCTTAAGAAACTTAGCATAGGATAGGACTTGTTGGATAGCATCAAGAAGTGGCACATTTATCTTTACTTGATTGAAGATCTCAATTATCTTATCCATGTGTGGATTTTACTTATTATTTTTTAGCCTATTAGGAAATGGTACTATAGGCTGGTGCACCTGACTGGTTGACTTATTTTTTTCAGATTCGTCAGATTTAGAAGTATTGGGATTAGATGAGGTGGATACTTGATTGTGATTGTGCTGAATGGGATTAGATGATGTTGACACTTGATTATCAACTTTCTTTCCTGACCTTAATGTATGAACAGCATTACATTGATTCAATGATTGATTCTCAGCCAAATGAGCTTGTTGAGATTCTTAGGATTCATTATTGGCTGACTAGGTAAGGTACCCTTTTGTCTCTCATTCTATGGAGCAACTAATTGGCTCATTTGAACCTCTAGCCTCTGTATAGTTTGTATGAGAGAATCTTGGTTCTTCATATATTTTTTCATGTTTCTCTCAAAGTCAGTCATTCTTCTTTCTAGTTGAGGATTCTAGAAGGATGATTGTGGAGCTTGGTTGGGAAAGTTTTATTGATAGTTTGAAAAGTTAGGTGGATGGTTGAGAGAATTATGATAGAAATTGAAAATTTTGGGTTGATGATTGGAAGAATTATTGGCATGGTGGAAGTGGCTTGCATGATTTGACCGTGAGTGGTCATTGTTATTTTGGCTCCACGAGAAATTCGGGTGATTTCTCCAGCCAGGTTGTATGTTGGTGCATAAGGATTATTGTTCGGCCTTGAAAAGGCCGCATTCATCAGTTCTAGAAAATATTGTTGAGCTTGAAACATAGGATACTCCTCAAACACATGATTCATGGCTTGACAGTAAGTACAGCCCGGAGTTAGAAATTAGTTTGGGTTGACTTGATTGACTGGACTTGGTTCCTTAGTTTCTAAAACTTCTAATTTCTCACTAGGTTAGCTAACTTAGCCTCATTATATATGGTTGATTCAATTGAATGGAGATCTCTTTTTTGAAGAGATGGAGTTTGAATTTCTCGAGTTTTTGAAATCACCTAGAGGGGGGTGAATAGGTGATAATGTTAATCAATGCACAAATTTAAAATGAGATGATGCAACGATCACTCAAAGCAAGATTAGAAGCCGAATACCCCATGAAGGGCTCTGAACTCCTTCCTCGTGATTCCTCTAAATAAGAATTTGAGGTGCGCAATGCAATCTTGTTGTGAGAGTATTGATCAACAATATAAGAATCAATGAGAAGCAAGTAAATAACACAAGTAAACCAATCACAAACACAGAGATTTGTTTCGAGGTTCGAGCACCCAGCTCTACGTCCCCGCCTTCACCCAGAAGGATTTCCGATCCACTTGAACTTTCACAAAGGATTACAACCACTAGGGAGTACCCAACTCCTCAATCACACTCCTCTAGTCTAGAGATAGTGAAGCCACAAATACAATAATCACTGGATGATCAAAAGACCACAAACTCTCTTGAAAACTTTCTTTACAAAAACCCTAGAGAACAATATATAAGATTGAAGCTCAAAATCTTGTAAGTGATATAAAAATAGAAGAGAGATTTTAAGAACCAAAACTTTCAGAAAACTTTTGAAAATAATAGCCCAAAACTTAAACAAAGCTCTTTCTCAAGAAAACTCAAAACTTTTGATCTTTAAATTTGTTGTTGAGAAAATCTCTACCCTAATGACCGCTTTATATGGGATTTAGGAAGAGTAAACATAGAAAACTTTTACTTGAATAAAAGAGAAAGAAATTAACCCTCTAATATAGCTAACCACATTTTTTTAAACTTAAACACGTTTTAAAAATATGTTAAAAATCAGCCTCCAGAAAATTAGCCATTACTGCCAATCTGGCAGATTGGTTAACTTTGAGCACATTTTTCAGGCTGCAAACGTCCGAATTCAGAATTAGGTATATAGTAATAATTTGTAAATATTTAACTCTTCTTTTTAATGCAACTAAAATCAACTCAATATTATTTTTATTAGAAAGATATCAATAAAACACTGACAAGTATCAAATCAGAAACTGTAAGCTATTTTCAGAACAAGAATAGAGTTCAACCAAATATTTGACATCTTTAAAATTTGAATCTAAAATTGATTATTGAATAATATATTTAGATCTAAAAGTTATCTTTGAAATGGAAGTTAAATCATGTTATTTGAATATAAGAATAAAAAGTTATGATAAGAAATGTAAAGGGTGTCAAGCAGATCAGCAGAACTAAAACTGGTTCAAATCCAAAACCCGATATATATACTTAAAATCCAAATCGGTTAAACCAAAACCAAATGTATTGAATTTTTGTGTGTGTGTATTTGAGCTTCAAACTTAAATACTATTCTTTAACAAAATAAACTATATGAGTCTACAAGTAGGAGTCTCTGATCGTTGATGTTTAACAACGTTTGAGCTAAACCCTAATATCCCATGCTTGAGAACTCTTGAGCCATCAATACCTGTATCAACCTGAAATTCATTCTTTAACTTCTATTAGTACCAAATAGTTTTTATATGGTTTGTTATCATCAAAACACGTAACCCGGGAATTGTAACCTTTGGGCTAACAATCTCCCCCTTTTTGAGATGACAAAACATATAAGCTGTAAACCAAAATATAGGAGGGAGGTAAAAGCCCCACCTCAAATGATGCTCTATTTTATCAAGTATAAAACATGAAAACATATACATATATGAATATAAACAAAACATGAAACTACATATATGAGATAAACATGTACAAAACATGAACATGTACAAAACATGAAACCACCAATACTTCTCCGCCTTTTTATCATACATCAAAAAAGGTTAGGAAATAACCAATAAACAATATATGCATAAACAACATATAAACACGCATATATGCATACATAAACTCAAATATCTCTTCCCCTTTTTGTCAATTCAACAACAAAAGGGCTAAGGAAAAAACAATCAATTGTCATATCATCAAATCTTAAAGATCAAAACTTAAGTTTTTTTTTATACCAATTTAAAATTTTTGATAAATATATTGATACCAATAGAAAAATATTGATATCAATTAAAGATATAAACCAAATTTTTAGATAAACACTAAAATCATTTTGCAATAAGGATACCAAATAGAGAATAATACTAATTTAAGATCATTGATACTAATATTGAAAATGTTAGCATATATCAAACTAAAGTATTTTACATCATAAATGATGGGAGTAAGATACCAATTTGAAATGAAAACTGATACAAATTGAATTTACAACCAATACCAATTTTACATAAAACCAATTTAAAAACAAGAATTTTCTCCCCCTTTATGAAATACTAAAAGAAACAATGCATAAGCTTGTAATAGATACTAATTAAAAATAATTGACATGATGAACTAAATCAAGGTTAGCAAACATAATTTGTGCTTTTTCAAAAAAACAATTTAAAGACATGTGAAACAAGCACAATCAAATCAAATATGAGGCATATATAGAAAGTACATATGAGTATACAAATATATGAAATATCAATTTTGATACCAATAGAAATATAATGAGGATCAAGTATATAACTCAAACCTGCTACCCTTATCATGCACAAGTTTAAAAGATACTCAGGAAGGGTATACAAGGCATGGTCGTCCATCCAACCGCCCTTGGAGTCATCTTCGAAGGTGACAGTGCCACCTTCAACGTACCTTGATAGGGTTGTGAAATTGTTGATGTCCCATATCATATGCCTTGAGTAACCACTATAAAGGTACCACTACTCCTTACGTCTTGGAGTCTTGGTGTGTACCTATATCAAATAATTTAAGGCTTGATTTTGGGCCCAAATTCTCTTGGGTCCTAATGCGTTAGTGTTTCGAACCCAAACAAGATTATTTGTACTATTTATATGATCATAGCAAAATTTAGCTAAATGACTATTCCGGCCACAATAAGTACATTTATAAATTCTTTCATATTTAAAAGCATAATGAGCATGTGGTTTATGAACATGTGATTTGTGAGCATGGGGTGTTTTAGCATGATTGACATGTGATGTGTTGGCATGATGAACATGTGGAGTTTTGGCATGAGATGTTTTATCATGTTTAGCATGAGGAGTATGCATATGCTTCTTTAAAAATATTTCTTTTGATTTAGTATTGTTAAAAGCACATTCTTTTAAAACATTTCCCAAATCATTTATTCTAGTTTTTAACATGGAAAACTCATTTTCATCAATTTTAGTATATTTAGCTTTGCAAGCAACTTTATAGGCATCAAAATCTCTTTGTGTTGAAATAAGAATAGAAGATAACTCATCCTTTTTTTTTGAAGAAATAGCAATTTGATTTTTAAGCATTTCATTTTCCTTTTTCAATTTTGAATAATCTTCCTTTTTAGCATCAAACTTTCTGAAAGTTCAATGAAAGCTTGTAATAACAATTCTTTACTTATTTCACTATCATTATCATGTGGTTCAGTCGTTACCTTAGGTATGTTTGCCATGAAACACACATTGGCCGTGTCAACTTCATATTCGGATTCACTTTCTGAATTCCAAGTGGCTTTGTACACCTTTTCAACCGGCTTCTTTTGCTTCAAGGAGGAAGATATCTTTTTCTTGAAATCTGGACAATCGGCCATGATGTGTCCGGGTTTCCGACAGTTGTAGCATATGATCTTTTTCTCCTCCTTCCCTTCCCAACGCCTTCTATAGTTGAGCTTATTCTAGCGATACATTCTCTTTACATTTCTCACAAGAAGAGATAGCTCTTCATCATCTTCTTCATCTTCTTCATCATCGTAGTTGATTGAGGTAGACTTGAAAGCTATAAACTTTTTCTTTTAAGGCACCGCTTCTTCTCTAGCCTTTTTCTCCATCTCATGAGTCTTAATATTTCCAATAAGACTTATGAGCTCCATTTTGTCTTTGTCATTCAATTCCTTCAAGGTAGTAGCTTTGATTTCCTATGATGAAGGGAGAGCACGAATCACCTTACGCACCTTTTGGTCGTTGCTTAATTCATCACCTAGAGAAGTAAGAGCATTTGTGATCTTAGTAAACTTAGTAATCATATCATCAATAGATTCATTTTCTTGAATTTTAAAACTTTCATATTAAGAACGCAAGAGATCTATTTTAGCTCTCTTGACTTGTGATGTTCCCTCATGAGTGACCAATAAGTGTTGCCAAATCTTGTAGGCGGATTTGCAATGGATAACCCGTGTTATGTCATCCTCATTCAAAGCTAAAAGTAGGGCAGTTTGAGCCTTCGAATTAGCATCAAATTCCATGGAGGTAAGTTCGGACCAAGTGTCCTCCTCACCTTTGGGTTTACTAAATGGCTTGGTCAAAGACTTAGCAATTAGGTTACCTAGAGATTGTAAAAAAATGTTCATCCTAACTTTTCATATGGGAAAGTTGAGTCCATCAAATTTGGGAGGGGCCTTAATGTTATCGGCCATCTTTACTAGTGTATGAATGAAGATATAAAAATAATGAATAGCAAATTATAGGATCTCTCTAAGGATGTGAAGCCAAAAACTAGAGTCCTAGCTCTGATACCAATTGAAATCACCTAGAGAGGGGGGTGAATAAGTGATAATGCTAATCAATGCACAAATTTAAAATGAGATGATGCAACGATCACTCAAAGTAAGATTAGAAGTCGAATACCCCGTGAAGGGCTCTGAACTCCTTCCTCGTGATTCTTCTAAATAAGAGTTTGAGATACGCAATGCAATCTTATTGTGAGAGTATTGATCGACAATATAAGAATGAATGAGAAGCAAGTAAATAACACAAGTAAACCAATCGCAAACACAGAGATTTGTTTCGAGGTTCGAGCACCTAGCTCTACGTCCCCGCCTTCACCCAGAAGGATTTTCGATCCACTAGAACTTCCACAAAGGATTACAACCACTAGGGAGTGCCCAACTCCTCAATCACACTCCTCTAGTCCAGAGGTAGTGGAGCCACAAATACAATAATCACTGGATGATCAAAAGATCACAAACTCTCTCTTGAAAACTTTCTTTACAAAAACTAAAGAGAATAATATATATAAGATTGAAGCTCAAGGTTTTGTAAGTGATATAAAAATAGAAGAGAGATTTTAAGAACCAAAAACTTTCAGAAAACTTTTGAAAATAATAGCCCAAAACTTAAACAAAGCTCTTTCTCAAGAAAACTCAAAACTTTTGATCTTTGAATTTGTTGTTGTCAAAACCTCTACCCTAATGACCCCTTTATCTAGGAATTAGAAGAGTAAACATTGTTGGCCCAAGGTTACAATCACCCTTGTTTAGTGTATTTTGATGATTACAAAACATATTAGTTATTTGTACTAATAACAATTGTTGTTTAAGTGTGTTTCAGGTTTATTATCATACTAGAAGTACTCTCACTCAAATACAAGGCTTTTGGACTCAAGACAATTCAATTTGGACTCAAGTTGCAATATTGAAGATCAAGTGAAGATAGCCCACCTTTTTATTTGTGGTGAGTTGAATGTTTGTATTATAGATTCTTAAATTAAGATTTTGTTTTAACCCTTTTTGATGTATGACAAAAAGGGGAGAATAATAATAATAGTAAGTTTGTTGATATTTGAAAAATAAGTATTTAAGTTTAAACTTTCTAAGTTTGATACTATTTGAGTTTCATTTCATAAAGAAAAAGAAAGTTTGTGTTTCCTTGAGTTTTTGGACAAAAACTATTGTGTTTGTTAAATGCTTTATGTATGCTTACATAGCTTTTCATATTCATGATAAATACATAGCATTGTTTGAGGGGGAGCTTTCCAAGCTTTTCCTTCTTTATTTGTTTCAATAACTTATATGTTTTGTCATCATCAAAAAGGGGGAGATTGTTGGCCCAAGGTTACAATCACCCTTGTTTAGTGTATTTTGATGATTACAAAACATATTAGTTATTTGTACTAATAACAATTGTTGTTTAAGTGTGTTTCAGGTTTATTATCATACTAGAAGTACTCTCACTCAAATACAAGGCTTTTGGACTCAAGACAATTCAATTTGGGCTCAAGTTGCAATATTGAAGATCAAGTGAAGATAGCCCACCTTGAAGAATAGCTTTGAAGTCCTTTAGAAGTTTGTAAGTTTAGTATGTTAAAGTTTGAATATAGGAAATTTGGCTCTAGGATTTGCACACACTCTTGTTTCATGTATTTCCTATGTTTTGAAAATAGTTTTTGAAAATGTTTGTTTCTAAGTTTTATGCCTTAGTTTATATATACATGTACCAAAGCTTTATATCCTGAAAAACTTGTTTAAAACATGTGTATAAACTATTTTCTGCATAATACTTAGCTATATGTATTTTTAAAAATATTTATCAAATTTTTCTAACTCAAAACAGCCCTGTTTTTCAGTGTCAGGCAACATCGGTCGACCGGCCCGGTCGACCGGCGCTGTGCCTGGACATGCACTGTTTGTGCATGTCCGTCGGTCGACCGGACCGGTCGACCGACAGAGAGCATTCTGCTCTCGGGAATTTTCGGTCGACCGGACCGGTCGACCGGAAGAAGGAAACTGTGTTTCCTCCTTTTTGGTCGGTCGACCGGACCGGTCGACTGGAAGCCAACGGCTACTTCCAGCTGGCCTGGCGGTCGACCGGACCGGTCGACCGCAAAGCCTGCAAAATAGCAACGGCTCTTTCCTCTTTGGGATTTTCTGAAAATCTGTTTTCTTTTTCTGTTTTAACAGACTTTTGGAGAGTTGTTGGGGTGCTTTTGCAGGTTGAATTAGGTGTAAAGAAAATGTTTTTAACTTATTTTCAACCCTATAAATAGAGGAGAAGTCTCTCCTTCATATTACTTAGAAAAATTCCTCAAGTTTTGTTGTTTTCAAAAGAGAAAAGAAAATAGTTTGAAACTTTCAATTCCAACTCTTTCAAGTTTGTTTTTCAGTTGTGTTTGATTCTCTATATCACTCTACAACTGAAAGTTTTCTCACCACACTTCATAGAGCCAAAAATCCTATACTCATTCTATAGTGAAGTCGTAAATTGAAGTGAGAGTGTTTGTAAAAGATTGAGAAAAAGTGTAGTGATCAAGTTGTGATCACTTTGTTCTTGTAATTCCTTCTTGTGGAGCAACCTCTTCGGTAGAGGTCCTTTGTATTCGGTGGAGCTCGGTGCTCGGTCTTCGGTAGACCAATTGTAGAGGCATCCTCGGTGGATAGTGGAAACCCTTCACGGAGGTGAAGGCGGGGACTAGAGCAAGTGTGCTCGAACCTCGAAACAAATCATCTTGTTTGCGATTGCCTTTGCGTTCTTGTTGCTTTCAATTTCTCTTGCTTTATATTGCCTTGAATTATTTGTTTGAGAACTAACCCTCTACTTGTGAAATCTTGTGTTGATTACTTTTACTTGCTACACTTGTTGTGTTACATTGTGAGCATTTCATTTTCATCTTCATACTTGGCATTGATCAATCACACCTCAATACAACACGGTTGCATTGCGCACCTCTAACCCATTTAAGGGGAATTGGGAGGAAGGAGTTCAGAACCTCGCAAGGGGTATTCGGCTCTTAGTCGTGTTTTTGAGAGATTGTTGCATCACTCATTTCATTAAAGTTTAAAAAGATCATTAGATTAGCATTCACACCTATTCACCCCCCTCTAGGTGTTTTTCAATTGGTATCAGAGCTTGGACTCTAGGATTTGGTTTAACCATCTTAGAGAAGATCCTAATTTGCAAATCATTTCATTCATATTCATATAGTAAAAATGGCCGATGGAATTAAAACCCCTCCTAAGTTTGATGGACTTAACTTTCCCATATGGAAAGTTAAGATGACCGTGTTTTTGCAATCTCTAGGTAGCCGAGTTGCAAAGGTCGTGACTAAGTCCTTTAGTGTACCCCCCGGTGACGAATCCACTTGGTCCGAAATAGAGACTAAGGAATTCGATGCCAATGCCAAAGCTCACTATGCACTTCTTCAAGCCCTAAATGATGATGACATAGCTAGGATTATACATTGTAAATCCGCATTTGAGATTTGGTCACACTTGATAGTCACTCATGAGGGGACCTCACAAGTAAAGAAGGCTAAGATTGACCTTCTTCGGTCTCAATATGAAACATTTAGCATGCAAGACAATGAAACCATAGATGATATGGTTACAAGATTTACCAAGATTACTAATGGACTCTCTTCTTTAGGTGAAGATATCAACAATGATCAAAGAGTAAGGAAGATCATCCGGGCTCTTCCTCCTTCATGGGAAGTTAAAGCTACAACCTTAAAGGAACTCAATGACAATAAAGAGATGGAGCTCATAGGTCTCATTGGGAACCTCAAAACCCATGAGATGGAAAGGAAAGCAAGGGAGGACATGGCTCCTACCAAGAAGAAGACCATCGCCTTCAAAAGTCAAGCTCCACACTCCGATGAAGATGATGAAGAAGAAGATGATGAGGAGCTCTCACTCCTTGTTAAGAATGTCCGGAGGATGTACAACAAGGCGAAGTACCAAGGTAGAAGGAGATGGCAAGGAGGCAAAGAAGAAAGAAAGATCATATGCTTCAATTGCCAAAAACCGGGACACATTGTGGCGGAGTGTCCGGAAAAAGCAAAGCCTTCCACTTCAAAGAAGCCTTACAAGAAGAAGGCTATGAAGGCAACTTGGGATTCGGAGACCGAATCCGAAGAAGAGATAGACACCGCCAACATGTGCTTCATGGCTAATGAAGGCACAAGCAAGGTAACCTCTTCCCCTTCTCATGATAATGAACTTTCTATGGATGTGTTAGAAGAGGCTTTTGTTGAGTTGTCACAAAACTATGATTTCTTAAGAAAAAGTATATTAAAATGAAAAAGGAAAATGAATCTTTAAGTCTTCAAGTTTTTACTCTTACAAAGAAAAGGATGAGTTGGTTTCCACTTTGGCCACTACCAAAAATGATTTTGAAAATATAAGATCTCTTGCAAAGGTAAGGCCCCACAAATTGACTCAAATGAAGTTTCTATGCTTAAGGAAAGATTAGATTCATTAAGTGTTGTTTTGAAAGATTGTGAGTTTAACAAGAAGAAAACTGAGGCTATGTTTCCTAAGAAACAAGCCCCAAAGAAAATGCTCATGCTCATGTTCATATTCATGCTACACAACCTAAACAACATGGCAAAACCCCAAAACATGCTCACACTACACATCATGCTTCATGTATAGAAAAGTGTACTCATGTTCACATTGTGGGCGGAAAGGACACTTAGCTAATTTTTGTTATGATAGACTAAGTGCATCACATCATAATGTTTGGGTTCGTAACACTAACTTTCAAGGACCCAAGAAAGTTTGGGTACCAAAGTCAACAATTGTTTTAAATGATGTAGGTACTTTCCAAAGCCCAACGACGTAGAGGTTTGTGGTATCTTGATAGTGGTTGCTCAAGGCACATGACTTGGGACATCAACAACTTTGCAACCCTATCAAGATATCATGAAGGTGGCACCGTCACCTTCGGAGATGACGCCAAGGGTAAAATCATCGGTATTGGTAATGTAAAACTTGGCACCTCTCCTTTAATTGAAAATGTTGTTTTAGTTGATGGCCTCAAGCATAATCTCTTGAGTATTAGTCAACTTTGTGATAAAGGTTTTGATGTTGTTTTTGATAATGTTGCTTGTGAAGTTATTGATAGAATTTCTAATGTTTGTGTATTTTCCGGTTTTCGTGAAAGTAATGTTTATATGATTGATATGTTAAATATGTCTTGTAATATTACTTGTTTGAAAGCCCTCGATGATGACTCTTGTTGTGGCATAGAAGATTAGGGCATATTTCTTTTGATCACATTTCTAGGTTAAACACAAAGGAAATGGTGAAAGGTATTCCTTGCTTGAATTTTGAAAAGGACCGAGTTTGTGACGCATGTCAATTTGGGAAACAAACTAAGTCTTCTTTCAAGTCAATTAAGGATATCATGACATCACGTCCTTTGGAGTTAATCCATATGGATCTATTTGGCCCAACTCAAACCAAAAGTCTAAGTGGGAATAGATTTGCTTATGTTTTGGTTGATGATTTTTCAAGATTTACATGGGTTTTCTTTCTTGAACACAAAAACCAAGCATTTTCGTATTTCCAAACTTTTAAGAAAAGAGTTGAAAAAGAAAAGGATTCTTTGATTTTGAGAATAAGAAGTGATAGAGGAGGTGAATTCATTAACCAACCCTTTACCACTTTTTGTGATGAACATGGAATAAAGCATGAACTTTCTTGTCCTAGAACTCCACAACAAAATGGAGTAGTTGAACGGAAAAATAGAACATTACAAGAGATGGCTAGGACAATGCTAAGTGAATATGGTCTACCACATTATTTGTGGGCCGAGGCCGTAAATACATCATGCTACATATCTAATCGTGTTTTCTTGTGTAAAAATACAACTAAAACTTCTTTTGAAATGTACTTTTTCTAGAAAACCAAATGTTTCTTATTTCAAAGTTTTTTGGATGCAAATGTTTTGTTTTAAATACAAAAGATAATTTGGGAAAATTTGATCCTAAATCTTATGAGGCTATTTTTGTAGGTTACTCAAACACTAGTAAAGCTTATAGAGTTTTCATTAGATCATCTTTGACTATTGAAGAGTCTATTCATGTTAAGTTTGAGGAATCTAACAAGTTTGTTAAGAATGTTGTAGAGATAGATGCATTGGATGAAGGCATGGAGAAAGTGACCTTGGAGGATGCTTCTACTATGGGAGACAAACCAAAGATGATGAGGAAGCAATGCTAAAGTGGAAGAGGCACAAGAGAATGAAAATCAAACACATGAGGTGGAGCCTACTCAACCACTACCAAAGGATTGGAGATACAATCCACATCATCCCAAGGACCTCGTCATAGGTGAAGTATCAAAAGGGGTAACTACTCGCTCTAAAATTCAAGATTATTGTGGCCACTTTGCATTTATTTCACACATAGAACCCAAAAATGTGCTCGAAGCCGAGGCTGATTCATATTGGTTGCTAGCAATGCAAGAGGAGCTCAATCAATTTGAGCGCAACCAAGTTTGGCACCTTGTTCCTAGGCCCCACGATAGACCAACAATTGGTACTAAGTGGATCTTTAAGAATAAGTTGGATGAATCGGGTAATGTAGTTAGAAACAAGGCTAGGTTAGTTGCCCAAGGTTACACTCAAATCGAAGGGATCGATTTTGAAGAAACCTTTGCACCCGTAGCACGGCTTGAAGCCATACGGATGACATTAGCATTTGCCTCATATAAAGATTTCAAATTATTTCAAATGGATGTTAAAAGTGCTTTTCTAAATGGATTTATTGAAGAGGAGGTGTATGTTGAACAACCCCCCGGGTTTGTTGATCCTACACATCCGGATTTTGTTTTTAAATTAGATAAAGCTCTTTATGGTTTAAAACAAGCCCCTAGGGCTTGGTATGAAAGACTTTCTTCATTTTTGATTTCAAATGGTTTTAAGAAAGGTAAAATTGATACAACTTTGTTTACAAAACATGTAGAAAATGACATTCTTATTGTGCAAATTTATGTAGATGATATTATTTTTGGTTCTACTAATGAATCTCTTTGCAAAGCTTTTGAGTCATGCATGAAGGATGAATTTGAAATGTCTATGATGGGGGAGCTAAACTATTTCCTTGGACTCCAAATCAAGCAAAGGAAGGATGGAATCTTCATCAATCAAGCCAAGTACACAAAGGAACTAATCAAAAGGTTTGGGCTTGAAGGATCAAGAGTAAGCAAAACTCCCATGGCAACAACTACAAAGCTTGACAAGGATGAACAAGGTAAAAGTGTAGACATTAAACTTTATAGAAGCATGATTGGTAGCTTGCTTTATTTGACGGCTAGTAGGCCGGATATTATGTTTTCCGTTTGTCTTTGTGCACGTTTTCAATCTTGTCCTAAAGAATCTCACATAATAGTGGTTAAACGCATAATTAGATACCTTAAGGGCACTATTGAAATGGGTTTATGGTATCCTAAAACCGGATTATTTGAAATGAAGAGTTTTTCGGATGCCGACTATGCGGGTTGTAGGGTAGATAGGAAGAGCACAAGTGGAACATGTCAATTCTTAGGTAATTGTCTTGTATCTTGGTCTTCCAAAAAGCAAAATTCGGTAGCCCTATCAACCGCCGAGGCGGAGTATGTTGCGGCCGGAGCTTGTTGTGCACAAGTTCTTTGGATGAAACATACTCTCCTTGACTATGATTTACACTTTGATCATGTTAAAATATTTTGCGATAATACTAGTACTATTCACATGACAAAGAATGCAAATCAACATAGTAAAACCAAACACATTGACATTAGGTATCACTTTCTTAGAGATCATTATGAGAAAGGTGATATTGTTATTGAATATGTTTCTACCGATTTTCAACTTGCCGATATTTTTACTAAATCTCTAGATTATGCTAGATTTTCATTTATTTGTGGTGAGTTGAATGTTTGTATTATAGATTCTTAAAATTAAGATTTTGTTTTAACCCTTTTTGATGTATGACAAAAAGGGGGAGAATAATAATAATAAGTAAGTTTGTTGATATTTGAAAAATAAGTATTTAAGTTTAAACTTTCTAAGTTTGATACTATTTGAGTTTCATTTCATAAAGAAAAAGAAAGTTTGTGTTTCCTTGAGTTTTTTGGACAAAAACTATTGTGTTTGTTAAATGCTTTATGTATGCTTACATAGCTTTTCATATTCATGATAAATACATAGCATTGTTTGAGGGGGAGCTTTCCAAGCTTTTCCTTCTTTATTTGTTTCAATAACTTATATGTTTTGTCATCATCAAAAAGGGGGAGATTGTTGGCCCAAGGTTACAATCACCCTTGTTTAGTGTATTTTGATGATTACAAAACATATTAGTTATTTGTACTAATAACAATTGTTGTTTAAGTGTGTTTCAGGTTTATTATCATACTAGAAGTACTCTCACTCAAATACAAGGCTTTTGGACTCAAGACAATTCAATTTGGGCTCAAGTTGCAATATTGAAGATCAAGTGAAGATAGCCCACCTTGAAGAATAGCTTTGAAGTCCTTTAGAAGTTTGTAAGTTTAGTATGTTAAAGTTTGAATATAGGAAATTTGGCTCTAGGATTTGCACACACTCTTGTTTCATGTATTTCCTATGTTTTGAAAATAGTTTTTGAAATGGTTGTTTCTAAGTTTTATGCCTTAGTTTATATATACATGTACCAAAGCTTTATATCCTGAAAAACTTGTTTAAAACATGTGTATAAACTATTTTCTGCATAATACTTAGCTATATGTATTTTTAAAAATATTTATCAAATTTTTCTAACTCAAAACAGCCCTGTTTTTCAGTGTCAGGCAACATCGGTCGACCGGCCCGGTCGACCGGCGCTGTGCCTGGACATGCACTGTTTGTGCATGTCCGTCGGTCGACCGGACCGGTCGACCGACAGAGAGCATTCTGCTCTCGGGAATTTTCGGTCGACCGGACCGGTCGACCGGAAGAAGGAAACTGTGTTTCCTCCTTTTTGGTCGGTCGACCGGACCGGTCGACCGGGAGCCAACGGCTACTTCCAGCTGGCCTGGCGGTCGACCGGACCGGTCGACCACAAAGCCTGCAAATAGCAACGGCTCTTTCCTCTTTGGGATTTTCTGAAAATCTGTTTTCTTTTTCTGTTTTAACAGACTTTTGGAGAGTTGTTGGGGTGCTTTTGCAGGTTGAATTAGGTGTAAAGAAAATGTTTTTAACTTATTTTCAACCCTATAAATAGAGGAGAAGTCTCTCCTTCATATTACTTAGAAAAATTCCTCAAGTTTTGTTGTTTTCAAAAGAGAAAAGAAAAATAGTTTGAAGCTTTCAATTCCAACTCTTTCAAGTTTGTTTTTCAGTTGTGTTTGATTCTCTATATCACTCTACAACTGAAAGTTTTCTCACCACACTTCATAGAGCCAAAAATCCTATACTCATTCTATAGTGAAGTCGTAAATTGAAGTGAGAGTGTTTGTAAAAGATTGAGAAAAAGTGTAGTGATCAAGTTGTGATCACTTTGTTCTTGTAATTCCTTCTTGTGGAGCAACCTCTTCGGTAGAGGTCCTTTGTATTCGGTGGAGCTCGGTGCTCGGTCTTCGTAGACCAATTGTAGAGGCATCCTCGGTGGATAGTGGAAACCCTTCACGGAGGTGAAGGCGGGGACTAGAGCAAGTGTGCTCGAACCTCGAAACAAATCATCTTGTTTGCGATTGCCTTTGCGTTCTTGTTGCTTTCAATTTCTCTTGCTTTATATTGCCTTGAATTATTTGTTTGAGAACTAACCCTCTACTTGTGAAATCTTGTGTTGATTACTTTTACTTGCTACACTTGTTGTGTTACATTGTGAGCATTTCATTTTCATCTTCATACTTGGCATTGATCAATCACACCTCAATACAACACGGTTGCATTGCGCACCTCTAACCCATTTAAGGGGAATTGGGAGGAAGGAGTTCAGAACCTCGCAAGGGGTATTCGGCTCTTAGTCGTGTTTTGAGAGATTGTTGCATCACTCATTTCATTAAAGTTTAAAAAGATCATTAGATTAGCATTCACACCTATTCACCCCCCCTCTAGGTGTTTTTCAAACATAAAAAAATTTTACCTAAATAAAAGAGGAAGAGATTGACCCTCTAATACAGCTAACCACATTTTTTTAAAACTTAAACACATTTTAAAAACATGTTAAAAATCAGCCTCCAGAAATTAGTCATTGCTGCCAATCTGGCAGATTGGTCAACTTTGAGCACATTTTTCAGGCTGCAAACGTTCGAATTCAGAATTAGGTATATAGAAATAATTTGTAAATATTTAAATCTTCATTTTAATGCAACTGAAATCAACTCAATGTCTTTTTTTATTAGAAAGATATTAATAAAACACTGACAAGTGTCAAATCAGAAACTGTAAGCTGCTTTCAGAACAAGAATTGAGTTCAACCAAATATTTGACTTCTTTAAAATTTGAATCTAAAAATGATTATTGAATAAGAAGTAGATCTGAAAGTTATCTTTGAAATGCAAGTTAAATCATATTATTTGAATATAAGAATAAAATGTTATGACAAGAAATGTAAAAGGGTGTTAAGCAGATCAGCAGAACTAAAACTGGTTCAAATCCAAAACCCGATATATGTACTTGAAATCCAAAATCGGTTAAACCAAAAATCAAATGTATTAAATTTGTGTGTGTGTATTTGAGCTTCAAACGTATATACTATTCTTTAACAAAACAAACTATATGAGTCTACAAGCAGGAGTCTCTGATAGTTGATGTTGAACAACGTTTGAGCTAAACCCTAATATCCCATGCTTGAGAACTCTTGAGCCATCAATACCTGTATCAACCTGAAATTCATTCTTTAACTTCTATAGTACCAAATAGCTTTTATATGGTTTGTTATCATCAAAACACATAACCTGGAGATTGTAACCTTTGGGCCAACAGTTTTCACTAGTTGGTTCCCACTGGATGGTCTTTTCAGCTAGATCCTCATATAAATCCCATTCTTCATTCTCATCCTTCTACAAGAATCCTCCTTGGCACATGCTTTCTAAGAGAGTCTTGGTAGAATAGTCCAAACCGTAATAAAGAATTTGGCATTGTCGACATTTCTCTATTCCATGATGAGGACATTGGACAAGGAGGTCTTTGAAGCGTTCAAAATACCTCCAAAACAGTACACTAGATCTTGCTTGAACTGTATGATGTTTTTCTAACGAGAGCGGTCTTGTGTTGGATAGAATTTTTTCAAGAAGACCTTGATGAAATTATCCCAAGATGTGATAGAACTGGCCGCTAAGCTGTAAAGCCATTTCTTGGCTAAGTCCTTAAGAGGGAAAGGGACAAATCTCAACCTAATAGCATCATCTACAACGTGTGAGATTTTCATCATTAGACATACTTTCTCAAATTCTCTTATGAAAAAATAAGCATCTTCGGACTCTAAGACATGAAACTTGGGGAGTGTGTTAATGAACTAAGACTTGAGCTCAAAATTGTATTCACCAACCGATAGAAGTTAGATGCAAGATGAAAGTGAGGTTCTAATGGGATAGAACCTATCCTGCAAAGATGTCAGTTGAGCCATAACCTGATCTAGTCTTGGTTCAAACTTGAGTGGTGATGTGTTTTTAGTCAACCTAGATGAATTAGGGTCTCTTGACCACACTTGCATACACAAACACAATCACAAACAAGTTCACTAATAGTCAACAAGAGAAAACAATCAAGCCTAGTTTAAGGTAACCTTGACCTAGATAACTCCTTACTGGTTGATTGTCCACAGGAGGCATAATGTAGACTTTGACCACAAGCTAATCAGCCAGGTCAGGGAAAGATTGGTGGGAGGTATCCGTGCAAAGCGATGGGCCTAATTAAGCCAAGCCACTAGCCTTTGGGTTCGCCCCTCAATCCCTTACCTAAACACTGATTTGGCAGGAGTCAAATTCTAACACCTTCCCCCTTAGGATAATCTCCTAGTGAGTTCGAGATGTCCCTAAGGCCAACGTCTATCAGATTTTACTTAGGCTTAGGTTGTGCGTGCTTGGAGATGATTTGTGGGCTAAGGAAGGGTAATGACTCTCACCTTATCTTAATTTGGTTTTGCCCTCAATATTGATTGTGCAGAGTGTGCAAGATATAGAAAAGTAACATTCAAAAGCAAATATCACCTAAGAATATTTTCTAAATTATATATTATGCATACGTACCTTGTCTCCTACTATCTTCAATAGTAATTGTAAAATAAACGTAATTAAAAAAATGCCTAGAATGCAAGTCTAAACATTTTTTAAGTAATTAATAATCACTCAGATTACTGTTGGATTAAAAATAGGAATTGTGAATATCAGATATAGCAAGAATAACTACACACAAAAAGTTTATTTTTGCAAGCAATATGTCCTTAAAAAGAGTTTTTTAGTAGTCCACAAATTTTCAAACTTGCGCTGCAATTTCTTGAAATTTTGTTTCCGACTTTTGAGAGTAAGGGCACAGAATAGCAAGTCTTCTCCTAAAAGCTTGAGTGCTAAATCTGAATCTTGACGTCCCTGAAATAAGATACCAAACTTGTTAGAAAATAATTACACCGTTCCCTCCCAGGCAACGACGCCAAAAATTGATTGTAAATTGAAACTGATAAGAATTAACGTCTAGCTTTCGGCTAATGGGTCGTGTCCACGAGGAGGAATGCGAAAGAAGCTTTCCAGTGTTTTTGTTAAGTAACAAAGAATGGAGTTGGTATTTTTATTTTTCTTTTTTTCTTTATAGTTGAAAAGGGAATGGAGAAAAGGGAGTGGTTAAAAGAAAATATTGAAAAACTTAGAGAAGGCTTTGGAAAAGGTGATCTTTAAAAAGTGTTGAAAATTGTTTGATTGTTTGTAATATAGGAAGAAGATCTAGGCTCACTATCTCACTACTCAATGATGTGTTCTTCTCTTGAAATTCTTAGTGCCTCAACTTGATCATAGACAAAAACTTAAGCTTGAGTTTAGAAAGTTTTAAGCAAAGCAAATAAGTTAGTTGGAAAAATTAACTCTTTTTCTTAAGAAATCATCTTGAATTGACTGTTAAATCATCAAGTCTTTTAAGTATGAAATAAAAATAGTTCAAGTGATGTTTGTAAAAGAAGAAGAAGATTTAGAAATTCAAACCCATCCTCAAGTGCCTTCAAGAACACTTTCAAAGAAGAAAGGCTTAGTTTAGGCATGCATATAATTCCATTTGGTCTTTACATCAAAGCTATTCAAAAACAAGAGGGATCGAAGAGAGAGACGATAGTGAGCCTAGAAAATAAATTTAGCTACTTATTGAAGATGAAAAATAAGACATGTAAATAAAGTAAGATATACCCATGAATTAGAGTGGAAGAAGAGAAAGCTTGATCCTTTTATTGATGTTACTTCAATCTTCAGATTACAATCACTCTATTCCTCTCTCTCACTGGTATTTGAACTGAACTACAAATTAGAAAACAGAGATACAATTTCTATACTATCTAAGAAAGAACCTAAACCTTAAAAACAAAGAGAAAAACTTAAACTAATTTCGGTCCCTTTTTTCTGAAAAATACAGTACTTATAGGCAAAAAAACCAAACGGGAGAGATCGTACGAAGATAGGGGGAGAAAACGATCCCCCAACAAACCTTAACAAGCTGCGAAAATGCGGCTATGTTCGCATCTTCGCTCCATGGTGTGGCCAGTGGCCACACCAGGTTGGTGGGTCTCACTTGTTTGGTGATTCTTTTTTATCTCCTGCTGGTTTTCCCGTTTAAGTTCTAGGATTTGACGAAATAGCCTTTAATCTTTAGCTTTAACCACTTGATTTGGGAAGATTCATTTTAACCGATTTTCAACCTTTTTGATTTGCATAGATCTGCCCTGATTTCCTAATTTCAAATTAATTCTGAACTAAATCAGAATTTGATGGGCTTTTGGGCTCGTTTCTCTTTCTTATCCCTTAGCAATGGGCCTGCATTTTATAAAGAAAAATAAGACTATTATTATGATTTATTTAGATAATAAACATGATAATATGATAATATATATGCAATATATGTGCCCGATCAAAGATCTCATTGTGAGGCTTCGAATTGAAGAGGACAACTGAAAGTCCGAGAAAGGAGCAACAAGAACTTCTATGAATCCAAAGCCAATGTGATCGAAGACTCAAAGGGAAAAAGCATCTACTTTTAAAAGCTTGAAGCAAAAAAAGACTGCCCAGGGGTACAAAGGCAAGGACCAAAAAGGCAAAAACAAGCGCTTAAAGAAAACTTGCTACATCTGCAACAAAGAGGGACACAAGCGAATGAATATCGTAGTCATCCCAAAAAGAATAAGAGGACCATCCACAGGCAAACCTGACTTACCATGCATCACCAAGCCTATCAGCTGTGTTGTCAGAAGTGAATTTGACAACTAACAACAAAGATTGTGGTAGACACTGAGGCTACTTGGCACATCTACTTTGAGAAAGTATTATTCTCTGATTATCAAAAGCTAGAGCATTATGAGGAACTCTCCATAGTAAATTCAACCATCTCTAAGGTTGAGGAAAAATGAAAAGGTCATCCTGAAGTGGACATCTGGGAAGGAGCTCACTCTGAATGATATACCACATGTTCCAGATTTCCACAAGGACCTGAACTCTGGATCAATTCTTAGTAAGAAAGATTGTAGAATAGTTTTTGAATCTGATAAACTTGTTCTTACTGAGGGTGGGATGTCTGTGAGTAAGGGTTATCTAGTTGATAGCCTATTTAAGGTCAATATTGCTATAGTGGATAAAAAGTCCTTGTATCTGTACCCAAAGCTCATAAATAAAGGAAAATTTTCTGTTTATTTACTTGAGTCTCTTATTTTAAGGCATACTAAATTAGGACATGTAAATTATAAGTTCTTATAAAACTTGTATAATGTAGGATATATTCCTAAGCTCAACTTAAAAGAAATTCACAAGCGTGAGATTTGTGTTAAAGCCAAGTTCGCGAAAATTCATTTCACTCAATTGATCGAAATACAGAACCTTTAAGATTAATTCATAGCGACTAGTATGATTTGAAATTTACGCCAATAAGAGGCGAGAAAAAGTACTTTAGTACTTTTATTGATGACTGTAAAAGATACTGTTATGTGTGTCTACTAAACAGTAAGGATGAGGCGATGAATATGTTTATAACATATAAAACCGAAGTTGAGAATCAACTCAATAAGAATATAAAGATTCTAAAATCCGATAGAGGTGGAGAATACGAATCAAATGAATTTAGTAAGTTATGTGCTAAATTTGGTATAATCCATCAAATTAGAGCACTATATACTCCTCAGCAAAATGGGATTGCTGAAAGGAAGAAAATAACTTTGAATGATATGGACAATTCCATGCTCGTAAGTTCTAGAACTCCACAGAACTTGTGGAGAGAAGCTCTGTTAACTGTAAATTATATTCTAAACGGAGTACCCCATAAGAAACTTGGTCTTATACCATTTGAGTTATAGCATGGAAGGGCACCTTCCTACCATTACCTCAAAATGTGGGGGTGCCTTGTAAAGATTCTAGCTCCACTGCCTAAAAAGACTCAGTTGGGAGGAAGAATAATATACTGTATATCATAGGCTATGCCTTAAATAACAATGCTTATAGATTTCTGGTACATAAATCAGAAATACCAGATATTCATGTAAACGTGATTATTGAATCTAGAGATATTGCATTCTTTGAAGACATCTTTCCATACAAACGGGAAGAAGATAAGACTTCCAGAAAAAGAACACAAGAGATGGCGTTCAGGGATGAAAGCCCCAAGGAACCAACTGTTAATGCGAAAGCTAAACCAAGAAGAAGTCAGAGATTAAAAATCTGATAATCTTTTGCTCCAGATTTCATAGCATATGCTATTGAAAGTGAGCCTCAAACATTTAAAGAGGCTATGTCTACCCCAGAAGTATAAATGTGGTAAGAAGCTATAAATAACGAAATAGAATCCATCTTAAGCAATCATAATTGAAAATTGACAAATTTGACTCCGACAGTAAACCAATTGGAAGTAAATTTTCAAAAGAAAATTCGATGAATCTATTGATAAATACAAGGCTAGAGTAGTAGCCAAGAGTTATCGACAAAAGGAAGAACTTGACTACTTCGATACTTTATTCACCAGTAACAAAAATATTTTCCATTCGGATGTTAATTGCGATTGCAGTATTGCACAACTTAGATATTCATCTAATGGATGTCAAAACTACATTGTTAAATGGTGAATTGAATAAAAAATATATATAGAGCAACCAAAAGGATTTATTGTCAAGGGCCAAGAAAACAAAGTGTGTAAATTGGTAAAATTTTTATACGGTCTAAAGCTGGCTCCAAAATAATGGCATGAGAAATTTGATAGTGTCATGATCAAAGATGGATTCACTATTAATATATGATAAGTGTGTTTACATTAAAACAGTTGAAAATGTATGTATCATTATTTGTCTTTATATAGACAATGTGCTGATACTTGGGACAATATTGAAGTTATTAAGTTCACTAAAAAAATGTTATCTAATATTTTTGACATGAAGGATCTAGGAGTTACTGATGTAATTTCAGGAATTAAAATCACAAGAACAGCAGATGAAATCAGTCTGTCTCAATCTCACTACGTGGATAAGATGATAGAAAGATTTAAGGAGCATGGGCTAAAAAAGAATACTAATCCTTTTCTCCATACATCCACCGTCGCAAGAACACAGGAACTGAAGTACGACAATTGGAGTATTCTCAAATTATCAAAAGTCTCATATATTTAATGAATTGCACTAGACCCAATATTGCTTATGCTGTTAGCAAATTAAGTTGATACACTAGTAACCCTAATGATAATCATTGGACTGCTCTACTACGAGTATTAGGTTATGTATCACATACCAAGGAATATACCTTGAGATATGGACAGTATCCACTTGTACTTGAAGGATACAACGATACTAACTGGATTACAGATTTTAAGGAATTAAAATCAACTAGCGGATACATATTTACTCTTGGAGGCACAACGATATCTTGAAAATCTTCCAAACAAACTTGCATTGCCCATTCCATAATGGAATCAGAATTTATAGCCTTAGATAAGATTGAAGAAGAAATAGAATGGCTTGGATAAGTTTTGAAAGATATACTATTATGGCCGAGCCAGTGCCCGCCATATGCATACACCGCGATAATCAAGCAACGATATCTAGGGCACAAAATTTTATATATAACGGTAAGTCTAGACATATTTGTCGTAGACATAATACTGTTAAGGATCTCAAATGAAATTATCTCTATTGACTTTGTATCATCAAAATATAATTTAGCGGATTTGTTTACTAAAGGTTTAAGTGGAGAGTGTATAAACTGTACTTCGAGGGGAATGGGTCTAAAAGCCTAACCTTAGCGAGTCAGCTTAATGGAAACCTCACTTAGCGACTGGGTATCCAACAGACTAAGTTCAAGAGGAAAACTAGTTATAATTGACTCTGCAAGTAAGCACGCAAGAGCTTGACTCCAACCCATTCCTGTGGTGCACCGAAGTGCTTTCTACAAGTGGATTAAGGATAAGTTTAACGTTTTTAATGATGCCTATATCTTGTTATTAAAACAAGTGGGGTAGAGTAGACTACTCTTAATAGGATGATTACCTATATGAGTATAGAGCAAGGTCAGCTCTTTGGGAATCTCTATGGAGGCTGTTATTCCTTAAAGATACTCTCTAAAATAAAGAATGTTTAGGGCCAAAATGGATATAACCGAGAACCAATGTTGATTTTGGAAAGTTACTGTGTAAAGTTTGTTGACTTGGCTTACAATAATGGCTAACAGTTCAAGACTTAGTTCACTAATTAGCCAGTAAGTCCGATAAAGTTTTCGCTATAGAAGGTTCAAGACATACTTCACCTCTCCGGATGCAGTTTCTTTCTAAAGTATATTTCACTATAAAGTCAGTCTCTTTATGTGTCAATTTCTTGAATCTCCATTCATTATAGGGGATTATTAGGAATATGAAGAATTAAACAGTGAATCTTTAAGCTGAATTAATGTGAGATCCGTTGATAGAATTAACCGAATAATAGTTGGAATATGTTTTTCTTCCATTGAGGATGAACGTGGTATATTTACATGTGCAATTTCATTTTAGAATGAATGAGATATTCAAGTCTAAAGTTTGCCTAAAGGGGACTTAAGGTAGCTCAAACATTTAGTGCCACATTGGATATGAGGTGAAAGTTTGAAGTGCTTAAATAGAGGAAAATGGGAACAAAGGGTGTGCCCTTTGGTTACTTATAGTTTTCACGTACGATTGGGGGAAACCATGCCCACACGCGTGCGCGCGCCGCTGCCGCCCATTCGGCACCGGGGCTCAGGCCCAGGTCCGGGCCCGGACCTGGGCTTGCGTGCGAATCCAACCCGATCCGGTTCTTTTTGAGCCAGGCCATATGGGTTCGATGCTACAGCAGGTTTCGACCTACTCCACTACCCGAACCCGTGCGCTGTAATAGTTGGAAGGAACCGCTGCAATAGTTCCTGTCCGGAACAAACAGTTGCAAGGGTTCAGACAGAAGCGTTACAACCGTTCGGACTCCAAAAGGCCGTTTTGTCCTCCAACAGAATCTTAGGAGCACTATAAATAGCGCTTCTTTTCGTAATTCTAAACACACTAAAAAATAATTCTTTCCTCTCCTCTTCCGTTTAGAACTGAGAGAAGTCAGTATGAATTCAGATTTTCAGAAGAAAGATCTGGAAAAAAATTCGTTCTGAAAGAAGGGTTCTGAAAAATCAACTAATTATTAAATAGAATTGTTGTCTGAATCTGAGACTTTCTAAGAAGAATATTCTTCTCTTTCCTCCTTTCTCTATAGTGAATAATCCTCCTTAAGGCAAATATTCTCTCAGAAATTTGTCTTCGTCCTACTGCATTGAATTCCTGTGAAAGTACTGATTAACTACGCCTCGACCGTACGGTTATTTGGTAGTGCTATCCAAATTTCGTGAATGAGTGTTGTATCTCGGGAGAGCAGTGTCCAGTAAACCGTTAGCACTGTAGCGAGGGACATACTTATCTTAAGGAGATTCGCTACATGCGTACCTCACTCCTATTACTGTATAAGTGAACTAACATTCTTTATACAGGAGTTATACTGAAATATTTATATTCATAAATATTACTGTATATAACATTGATTAGTTGTCAGATCGATTCCAATTATAATATACATACATACATACATACATATATACATATATATATATACATATATACATATATATATACATATATATATATATATATATATATACATATATATATATATATATATATATATATATATATATATATTATATATATATATATATATATATATATATATATATATGTCCTTCCAAAGAATTTGACCCTGAATCCTTCCCACTCAAATTTAACCCTCTGACATTCGAATACAAGATCCACTCCGTTGAAGTTGATTTATATTATTTCAAGTATCTATAAACCAAAAATCAAGTTGTTTGAATACTTTTTGCCCATGCATCAAGTAGGGAAAAAACGAACGACTTAAATAGTGAGTTTGTTAGGTTAATGGTGTAGAACATTTGAAACCTAACAAAAAGTAGTTTGTAAGGGTTTTTAAATGTTTAGATCTTAATGAAATCACCAGATCGAGAATTTGTATGTCTAAAGACATAGATTTAACCAACTCACTACTTTCAGTCGTCCATTTTGTGTCGCTTGATGGATGGGCAAAAAATATTCAAAACACTTGATTTTTTATTTATACATACTTGAAATAATATAGATCAATTTCAACAGAGTGGATCTTATATTCGAATATCAGATGGTTGAATTTGAGTGGGAAGAATTCGAGGTCAGATCCTTTTAGAAGGACACAAGTCTCTCTCTATACACACACACACACAGAAATATGTATATCAACCGACAGCTGAGAGTCCCTCTCAGCCTGCGGTGATGTGATGCATTATTAGCCACACTAGAAAGGATGACCCGCCAATTGAAACAACGAAAATTACTAATGCCCTTACGGTAAAATACAATGGATCTGTACAGTTTATTATTATTTTTATATTTCTGACATTAGTCAATATTGTCAAATTATCTTTATAGCTATGACCAACTGAATATGAATCAGGTCTCTTCAAGTACTACTTCATTAAATCACGAAATAAATTTAAATGCTTCTTTATTAAATTTTTATACGCAGATATTATATACTTTAGGAATGCGACTAAGCTCGTAGTGGTCAATAAAATAATTTCTTAATAGTTTTAAAAGCGACCTTTGTCGCAGTCTACAATTATATATAGGATTGTATCATGTGGAACTCATAAACATGTCAATTTTTTGTGCTTAATTTATATATAAACAAATAAATTTTGTAGATTTTTATGATATGATCTGCAAGAATTTTACTGATTGCGAATATAGACGCAGTTTACTTATTCGCATGTCACGTATAAACTATGAAAATTTTTTTACTTTATTATGACTGCTGTCTCTTTTTCACGTATTTGTGTTACACACTGCGTCCGTAGTCGCAGTTTTTTAATTTGTGATATACAGTGAAATATACTGATTTGAGAGGATTGCGATCATATTCGCAGTATCATCTGTTTATATAGTTAAATTTTGGACTGCGACCATGGTCGCTATTTTTAACTTTATTGAATGCACAACAATCAAACTATTTTTGTCAGGACAGTGACCATGGCCATAGTTTCATATATAAATATAGTTAATCATGGACTGCGACCATAATTGTAGTTCTATTAGTTCAGAGTAATTATTATCAGAGTGCTGCGACCATTATCGCAGTTGAGATGCGAAAATAATAACTATTTATTTATAATCACAGAGTGTGACCATAGTTAACTTCTTAATAAATGACTTATATTTATATTTAATAAATCCTTATATTTCTTATCGTATGATAACAATATTTGCGTGCAATATATTAGGTCCTCGACCATTGTAGTAGCATTAAGAAAATCACTAAGAAGTCCTGTGATTACTGTGATGCATGAAAGAAACATACTTTACATGTATTTTAAAAATATGAAAAATCAATTTTCAGATAGAAGTAAATTTTATGTATAACATAATATGATCAGAAAGAGACCTTCCAAAAAAAAAAAGCATTAATAGCTCTTAAAAGAAGACAAAATAAAGGTGAATATCAGAAGAACATTAACAGCTCTTAAAAGAAGACAAAAAAAGAGCATTAACATTCTGCCACTGATATGTGGCATAGATTCGTCCACGTCACTGCCGGCTGAGGAACTCTCTCAGCTGGCGGCTGAGGTATATATATATATATATATATATATTATATATATATATATATATATATATATATATATATATATATATATATATATATATATATAATATATATATATGAGAAAAATGTATATCAGCCCGCGGGCTGAGAGAACTCTCTCAGCCTGCGCTGACGTGGCTCAATTTTGCACCCCACTAACTTGCGGCCCGCTTATCGAAAGAAGTTAAATTACCAAATACCCCTTATGAAAAGCTACTTTTTCGGTAAAAG
Organism: Agave tequilana; assembly: GCA_038442645.1. Classification (NCBI taxonomy): domain Eukaryota; kingdom Viridiplantae; phylum Streptophyta; class Magnoliopsida; order Asparagales; family Asparagaceae; genus Agave; species Agave tequilana. The sequence continues at coordinate 262,275 of JAVJIF010001582.1, forward strand.
ACAGTGAATGCTGCTTCTTTAATTTTTTTTATCTGATTTGACATTTAATGATTTTTAATATAGTCGCAGTACTTATGAGAACTGCTACCACGGTCGCAGTCTTTTCTAAGGACTGCTACCAAGGTCGCAGTCTTTTTCTGAGGACTGCTACCAAGGTCGCAGTGTTTTTATGAGAACTGCTACCACGGTCGCAGTATTTTCTAAGGACTGCTACCAAGATCGCAGTCTTTTTCTGAGGACTGCTACCAAGGTCGCAGTCTTTTTTTGAGGACTGCTATCATGGTCGCAGTGTTTTTATGAGAACTGCTACCACGGTCGCAGTCTTTTCTAAGGACTGCTACCATGGTCACAGTCTTTTTCTGAGGACTGCTATCAAGGTCGCAGTCTTTTTCTGAGGACTGCTACCAAGGTCTGCTACCAAGGTCTGCTACCACAGTCTTTTCTAAGGACTGCTACCATGGTCGCAGTCTTTTTCTGAGGACTGCTACCAAGGTCGCAGTCTTTTTCTGAGGACTGCTACCAAGGTCTGCTACCAAGGTCGCAGTCTTTTTCTGAGGACTGCTACCAAGGTCGGTAAAAAGTTGTGAGGGAGGGTATTTTTAGAAATTACAATGTTGAGGTGACTGGCATTAAATTGGGCGGGATTTTACAGGATTTTGCCCGCCAAAATTATTACAGATGTGGGGCGGTGATGTTGCCACGCCCGCAGGCTGAGAAAACTCTCTCAGCCCGCGGGCTGAGGTACAGTAAGCCCTATATATATATATATATATATATATATATATATATATATATATATATATATATATATATATATAATATATATATATATATATATATATATATATATATATAGGGGTTACTGTACCTCAGCCGACGGCTGAGAGAGTTTCTCAGCCCGCGGTGATGTGGCTGAATGTATGCCACAGATCGGCCGCAGAGTGTAGGCGCCAAAAAAACAAAAAATCCCGCCTAAACATTCGTGAATCAAAATGAAAAAATACCCTTTTTTTTACTTCTAAACTGCCATAAACTCATCCACAAACAAAAATTACCTAAAATAATTTTCAGTTGAATATATCTACAGTTATAAAATCATAATTCTACTACATCGAAAATATAATAGAAAAAAATTGGATGAACATAATGTGAAATAAACAGAAGCATTGAAAAGTAAAAAAAACATGTTTGAAACATAAAAAAAACATGATATCCTTCAGCACTCCGACGACAGAAGGTATCTTTTTTCACATGCCTTCTGTAATAGAATTCTCACCGTTTTACAAATTCCGCGATCATAGTAGCAGTCAAAATATAATAAAACTTTCAATCATTGCGACCATGGTCGCAGACTTAATATAAAATAACTTTCAATTTTAGATGACGACTGCGACACTAGTCGCAGTCATAGTATAACAAAAACTTTTTTATATCACGTATGCGACCATAGTCGCATTCCTCATAACATAAAAAATAACAGACGATAGTCATAGTATAACAAAAACTTTTTTATATCACGTATGCGACCATAGTCGCATTCCTTATAACATAAAAAATAACAGACGATAGTCATAGTATAACAAAAACTTTTTTATATCACGTATGCGACCATAGTCGCATTCCTTATAACATAAAAAATAACAGACGAAAACATGTTATCGTACAGCACTGCGACCAAAGTCGTAATCTTTTTTCGCATGCCTTATGTAAAAGATTTTTTATAATTTTACAAGGTAGTTTAGCCATGCGACCCTGAGATCAATTCGCGTATATCACATCTTATAAAAATACTATATTAATTATACTGAATTTAATGAAGTAATTAATAATCTATCTACCGTGATACAGCAACATGAAAATCACCTAGAGGGAGGGTGAATAGGTGATAATGCTAATCAATGCACAAATAAAAATTATGATGCAACAATCTCCCAAAACAAGACTAGAAGCCCAATTCCCCGTAAAGGGCTCTGAACTCCTTCCTCGTGATTCCTCTGGATATGAGTTGGAGGTGCATAATGCAATCTTGTTGTATGGGACTTTGATTGACAAGATGAATGAAAACAAGTGAATATAGCAATGAAAATAGCAAGCAAGTAAAAAGAGCAATGAAAGTAAAGCAAGAAGCAAGAGCAAGTAAACCAAACGCAAACACCGAGAATTTTTCCAAGGTTCGAGCACCCAGCTCTACGTCCCCGCCTTCCCCAGAAGGATTTCTAACCACTATAACTTCACAAAGATGTTACAAAATACACCGGAGTACCCAACTCCACAATCTCAAGTACGAGTTCTCTCTTGGTGATCAAAAGACCACAAACTCTCTTTTGCAAAACTCTTTTCCCTTACAAAAATCCTTGTAGAACAATGAATAGGAATGAAGCTCTTGTGTGTAAGGAGAAAAGAAAAAGAAATCAGAGAGTTCTTGAAAACACTTCAGAAAATGAGAGAGAATTTCAGCACAAAACCAAAAAACCAAGCTCTTTTGAATGCCTTAAACTTTTTAAGCTTTTGCAAATTTTTCTTGTTTTGAACCTCTCCCCAAACACCCCTATTTATAGTAGAGGGCTAGGGTTTAGAGATAAACATACTTAAGGCCAATTAGGAAGCATTAGGGTCAACCAATAACATTTAAACACTAATTAGAGAGAAAAAGACAAAATAAAACATGTTTAAAATTATAGCCATTACTGTACAAACGGCTATTCCGGTCGACCGGTCGGTCGACCGAAGTTCAAAAATAAGAGCCGTTGCCGGCTCTCGGTCGACCGTCCGGTCGACCAAAAAATACAGAGAGCAAATGTCTTACAGTCAGGCAGGTTCCGGTCGGCCGCCCGGTCGACCGTGAAACGTGCACACGGATACGCACTGCTGCCAGAACCTCAGTCGACTGGGTCGGTCGACCGGCTTGACCTGACACAGGGTCGGCCGACCGGACGGTCGACCGGCTCAGGTCAAAGGCCAAAACAAAAACAGGATTTTGAAGATAATTTGATTTTTATTAAAATATTTTTAAATAGGGATAAGTATAAAATATAAGAATGAATTGGTAGACAGAAGATTGTATATTAAAATATTTTGTACATTTTATAAAGAATAAACTTAGAAATAGGATGTGTGCAAAAACGTGTGTGATGGAGCTTCAAACCTATTCACTATTCTTTAACAAAACTATAAACTAAAAACAAATCTAATTAAGTCTCTTGAGCAATCTTGAGCCACGCAATGCCTTGCTAGAGCCTTCTCTTCTATGTTCCTTCCTTGATGTGCAAAACGCCTTCTTTGCTTCATGAATCTAGAAGTTCTTGCAATAGCTAAGCAATGGTCTCCAAATATGGTACTAACCTGAAACTTATCTTGAACAAACTTATTAGTACCAAATAGCTCTTATTTGTTTTGTTATCATCAAAACTCTAAACAAATGGAGAGTGTAACCTTTTGGGCCAACAATCTCCCCCTTTTTGATGATGACAAAACAAATAGACTATGAACAAAATTATAGAGGAGGAGAAAGCTCCCCCTCAAATTATGCTATATTAAACAAAGAAAAATAATGTAATTTATAATTTGTAAGTAAACATCATGAAACCAAAAACTATAAACACCATGAGATATAAAACACTTGCAAAACACTTAAACACAAATTACAAGAATTCATGAAAACACATCAAACACTAAAAACATATATAAACTCATATGGAACCAAAACCATATGAACTCATATTTCCATACATAAACTCATTCTCCCCCTTTTTGTCATACATCAAAAAGGGTCAAGAAAACATTGTTATTCAATAACACAAACATTAAGTTCACCACATATGAAAGAAAATCTAGCAAAATCAAGTGGTTTAGTGAAAATATCAGCAAGTTGCAAATCCGTAGAAACATAATCAATATCTATATCTCCTTTCTCAAAATGATCTCTAAGAAAGTGATATCTAATCTCAATGTGCTTGGTCTTACTATGTTGATTTGCATTCTTAGTCATATGTATAGTACTAGTATTATCACAAAATATTTTTATATGGTTATAATGCAAATCATAATCAAGGAGAGTATGTTTCATCCAAAGGACTTGTGCACAACAAGCCTCCGCCGCAACATACTCCGCCTCGGCGGTTGAGAGAGCTATGAAATTTTGTTTCCTAGAGGACCATGAAACAAAACAATTATCAAGAAATTGACATGTCCCACTAGTACTCTTTCTATCTACTCTATAACCCGCATAGTCGGCATCCGAATAACTAGTCATTGAGAAATCTCCGATTTTCGGATACCAAAGACCCATTCCAATTGTGCCCTTAATATAACGAATAATGCGTTTTACCGCAATAAGATGGGACTCTTTGGGACACGATTGAAATCTAGCACAAAGACACACACTAAACATTATGTCCGGCCTACCTGCTGTCAAATACAAAAGACTACCTATCATGCTTCTATACAATTTAATATCAACATTTTTACCTTGGTCATCCTTATCAAGCTTGGTTGTAGTTGCCATGGGAGTGTTGCAAACTTTAGAGTCTTCAAGTCCAAACTTCTTTACGAGTTCCTTTGCGTACTTGGCTTGACATATGAAGTTCCCATCTTGAAATTGCTTGATTTGGAGTCTAAGAAAGAAATTCAATTCACCCATGGAAGACATTTCAAACTCACATTGCATAACCTTTTCAAATTCCTTGCATAAAAACTCATTAGAAGATCCAAAAATTATATCATCAACATAAATTTGCACAATTAAAATGTCATTATCAACATGCTTAGTAAAAAGAGTTGTGTCTACTTTGCCTTTAACAAAATCATTTGAAATGAAAAAACTAGAAAGCCTTTCATACCAAGCTCTTGGAGCTTGTTTCAATCCATACAAAGCTTTATCAAGTTTAAAAACAAAACTAGGATGAACATGATTAACAAAACCGGGAGGTTGTTCAACATAAACTTCTTCATTTGTAAAACCATTCAAAAATGCACTTTTCACATCCATTTGAAAAAGTTTAAAATTTTTAAATGATGCAAAAGCTAGTGTCATCCATATGGCTTCAAGCCGTTCTACGGGTGCAAAGGTCTCCTCAAAGTCAATTCCCTCAACTTGAGTGTAACCTTGGGCCACTAACCTAGCTTTATTCCTAATGACATTACCGGACTCATCCATCTTGTTTTTAAAGATCCACTTAGTACCAATTATTGGTCTATCGTGGGGCCTAGGAACAAGGTGCCAAACTTGGTTGCGCTCAAATTGATTGAGTTCCTCTTGCATGGCTAGCAACCAATATGAGTCCGCCTCGGCTTCGAGGATGCTTTTGGGTTCAAAATGAGAAATGAAAGCAAAGTTACCACATAAGTCATGGAGTTTGGAGCGAGTTGTTACCCCTTTAGATGCATCACCTAAGATGAGCTCCTTGGGGTGATTTGTAGCATATCTCCAAGCTTTAGGAAGCGGTTGAGAGCTTTCCTCTTTATCCTCTAGAACATCACCAATGGATTCTTTCTTTTCTTCTTGAGCGGGTGAGTCCTTCAAGGATAGTCTCTCCATATCTCCACCTAATGGGTCAATCTCTACAACATTCTCAACAACCACATTAGATTCTTCAAATTTAACATGCATGGATTCTTCAATGGTAAGTGAAGATCTATTGAATACTCTATAAGCTTTGCTAGTAGTACAATATCCAACAAAGATTGCTTCATAAGCCTTAGCATCAAATTTACCCAAGTTATCTATAGTATTCAAAACAAAACACTTGCATCCAAAAACTTTAAAATATGCAACATTTGGTTTTCTAGAATGATACATTTCAAAAGATGTTTTGGACGAATTCTTACACAAATAAATACGATTTGAAATATAGCATGCGGTGTTTACGGCCTCGGCCCATAAATATTGAGGGAGGTCATATTCAATTATCATGGTCCTAGCCATCTCTTGAAGTATTCTATTTTTCCTTTCTACAACTCCATTTTGTTGAGAAGTTCTAGGACATGACATTTCATGCTTGATTCCCTTTTCATCACAATAAGTCATGAAGAGTTGGTTAACAAACTCACCACCTCTATCACTCCTTATTCTCAAAATTGAAAAATCTTTTCTTTTTCAACCCTTTTTCGAAAAACTTTGAAATGAGAAAAAGTTTGATCTTTGTGTTCCAAAAAGAAAACCCAAGTGAAACGGGAAAAATCATCAACTAAAACAAATGCAAATCTACTACCATTTAAGCTCTTAGTTTTAGTTGGTCCAAAAAGATCCATATGAATTAATTCTAATGGCCTAGTTGACATGATATCCTTGATTGGTTTGAAGGAAGACTTGGTTTGTTTTCCAAGTTGGCACGCACCACAAATGCGGTCTTTTTCAAGCTTCAAGCAAGGTATACCCTTCACCAATTCCTTAGAATTAATCCTAGAAAGATGGTCAAAAGATGCATGTCCTAATCTTCTATGCCCAAGCCAAGAATTTTCATCGAAAGCATTCAAGCATTTAGTAGAACAATCTAAATTAAGCATGTCAATGATATAGACATTATTGTCACGAAAACCGGTAAGAATACAATCATTAGTTTTAACATCAAAAATCTTGCAAGAAGAATCATCAAAAATAACTTTAAGTCCACGATCACAAAGTTGACTAATGCTAAGCAAATTATGTTTTAAACCATCAACAAGAACAACATTTTCTATAATAGGAGATGTGATTGGTAGTCAAAAGTGCATTTTTATCATCATATTTACCATCACATTTTCATATTTATTCATTTAATTCTGCACAATTATTAATATTTTATTATTTATTGTGTGCAGGCCTCGAATTGTTATGTTAACAATAAATAAAGCCTAAAGAGCCCAAAAGCCCAGATCCAAGCCCATGTTTGAAGCCCAGGTGAAAAAGCGCAAATACAAAGAGTCAAAATGCAAATACAAGGGCTAAAAGTTGCAAATATCAGAAATTAGGGAAGGATAGACTTCTATCTAACCCTAAACACATACAGGATGAGGATAAAAGGCCAAGATAAGAGAAAATTCGTGAGAAGAAGATTTGAAGAAATCTGGATTAAGAGTAACTTGATTACCAAGTTATCTCGAAAATCTAGATTAAAAGGCCAGGATCAAACTTCCAGAAGCAGAAACCCACAGGGATGGACCAGGAGAGGCCACGCGCCAAAGCGCGTGGCCAGCAGCCACTTAACTGCCGCGGAGGCGCGGCAAAAGCCGCGCATCCGCGGCAATATGGATAGAGATGGCTACCAATTTTCGTGGACAGGATTTTCCGGGACTCTGTAGCCTTCTGCACCTATAAATATCACCTGCATTGCAACGTACAGAGCGTCCAGCGTCCAGCAAAGGGCCAAAAGCTAGGGTTTTTTAGGTTTTAGGTTAGATTCCATTGTAAATTTTTATTTTCTTTTTGTGAAAGCTGAGAGGAGATGTTGCATTCATGGAGGAAGGGATCCTCTTGTACCGATGGTGACAGCCGGTGTAAGTTGTAAATTTTCCTCCATTGTTTAAATCAAATCAAAGCTTGTTTTGTTATTTTTATATTTTATTGTGTCTCTATCTTTGTCTATCATTGTTTTTCTATTTTTGGTTTATGACATTGTTTCTTTCTCTAATGTCTTGCCCACCATGAGATCCAACTGCTTCGAGAATACCTAGCCGAAGAAGGAACCTTGATGGCCTATGGCGATGAACAGGTCTTCATAGTTGCTTTTTATTCCCTAGTTGCCTTTTATTCCATAGTTAAGAAGGCGGACGATCCTATATGCCATGCTTGTACGCCTTCTAAGAAAAGGTAAATCATCGCAACGGTTCAAACGGTAAGCAGACTGAAGAGGTAATCTTTCTTTCTTTTCTTCCTTTAGTTTAGATCCACATCTTCCTAAATTCTTCTTTTCCACTTCACTGTAAATACCACCCATTGTAAATACCATCGTGACAATTAACTAAAAAAGATAAATTTTAGAGAAACTTGCTTAACGCTTCCATCGCAGTCCCTCCCTGAGGATCACGACCCGCATAGCCTTGCTACCGCGGATTAGAACTGATTCCTCGCACGATCTATTCTTAATCTAATATTCTAATTTTTGTGTGCAGGAAAAATCAGTCAACAAATTGGCGCCGTTGCCGGGGAGGGACGGTAAGTTATTCTCTAATAAAAAAATATTTTTTATTAACTTATTCTTTATTCTTTTCTGTTGCAGGTTACAGGTGAAGAAACAGGATTTTTGCAACTGCAGTAACATATAAGTGGACCTGGGCCTCTGCTCCAGAAAGCAGAGCCCAGGATCCCTCCAAATTGCCGCAGAAACGCGGCCAAAGCCGCGGATCTGCGGCAAGGAGGAGTTCACTCCTGACAATTTTTCTGCAGGGTCTTCAGCTCTGCAAAATACAGCTTCTGCAATACTTATCTTCCTGTATTATTCACCATATACCTGCTAATTTAATCAACAGTAAAAAATTGGTTGTAATTAAAAATTGTTTAGACAATTGCATTCTAGGCACGTGTCTTTCAATTCTTTTACTTTTACTGTTGAAGAGTGCTGGAGGAGCAAGGTACGTACGCATTGCATGTAGAATAGGATTCATCTCTTGGTTGATTTTCTGCTTTGAGTGATTCTTATCTATTTATCTTGTACACTTGCACTAATTCATCTTAAGGGCATAACCCATTAACAAGATAAGGTGGGGATTTCATCACCCTTCCTTAGCCCAAAAATCATATCCCAAGCACTCACTAACCCAAGCCTAACTAAAAAAGAGTAGACGTTGGCCCTAGGGACATCTCGGACTCAATTAGGAGATTATCCTAAGGGGGAACGGTGTTGGAAGTTGACTCCTGCCAAATCAGTGTCTAGGAAGGGGATTGAGGGCCGAAAGCCCGAAGTGTGGTGGTTATTTAATTAAGGAACGTCTTTGACGGAAAACCTCCCACCATTCTTGCCCTGACCTGGCTGATTAACTTGTGGTAAAAATCTGCACCCGACCTCCCGTGGACAGTCTAACCAGTTAGGAGTCGTCTAGGTCATAGGTCTACCCTAACTTAGATTAGAATTTTTCTTTTTGTTTGTTTATTTGTTTTGTTTGTGTTGGTGTGATATGGCATATAATAATAATTCCAATTTTAATCCATATTACACCCCTAACTATTATTCGGATATTACCAACCCGGCATACCCTAACTTTGACCAATCTAGTGTGCCGAAATGGTCTTATCCGAATGAATATAACCCACACACTCCATCTTATGACTATAATCTTCATAATAATTTCAACTCGTCACAGAGTTCATGGGTTTCGAGTCCCCCGAGTCTAATTCTCAACCTAATTGTCCTTCATATCCATCTAGTCCACATTCTTCCCAAAATTCATACTCAGATCCACCCATTCAGAATAGAAATCCATCTATCTTGGAAATGATGAGTAGAAATGAGTCCAAGCAAAAATCACCATCAATTTTAGACATGATGATACGTGAGTCCACCGACTCACAAATTTATCACGATTACCCGTCCTATTTTCAAGTCCAATCAGAATATGATCCACCTATCGACTATGAAGGGATGCTAGCTGCCATGACTGAGGCTAAATTAGCCCGTGATCATGACATAGATTTGATGGTGGAATGCTTACACCGGCCGGCTGATTCTGATATCGATGACCACTTGATTAGAGCCGACGAACCAAGTTGCTTGGAACAACAAGTTTCTAATTCAGTACCATCTTGTGAACTTGCCGAAACTTCAAATTCTGATAATTTGGCAAGTTTTTCCTTTCCCGAATTAGAACTCGAATGTGACCTAGATTCTCAAATCTATGATCAAGTTCAAATTCCTGAATCATTATTGACTCCTGTTTTGTTACCCGACTTAGGTAATATTTTAGAGTCAGTTTTGATTCCCACATCTATCATTCCTGAACTTGAATCACCACCATTGAGTCACATTCCATTGTGGGAAGATGATTGTGGACTTGAGTTTCATTTTTTGACTTGGACCCACTTCTCGAACTTAGCCCGACTCCTGAGCCCTTACTTGATTTGAGCTTCTTCCCTGAGTCAGTATTCGTTCCCGTACTTCCCATGTCCAAGTCAATCATTCCATCTTTTCATACTCCATTTTGGGACAAGGAGGTTGAGACAATTAACTCTGAAATTTATTATGAAATTTGGAAATTTGATGGGTGGAAATTCTAAAAATGATTATACATATATTTTAGTGGGTTATGTAAGGAAAGTTTCTGGTGGGTTCCACCAAATTATCTGTTATCTTGGTTGGGCCGCATTTCGTGGACCAATTAGACCACCTCCGGAACCACCACCCTAAGGTAACTTCCGCCTTCCCTTGTTCTGTTTCATGCATGAGATAAGTGTGGGGTGGGCTTTACTAACATACTAACATAGGTAGACACTAACAAAATTTGCTAATAAAAAAATTTTTAAAAAAAAAATGTTATAAAAAGGAAATATTTTGACTTATTTTTTGAAAGAAATCTAAGTTAGTTTTAAGGATTAGGAAATCACGATTAGGATTTCTAAAAACTTGGTCAAAATAAATAAATTGTTTAAATTTTTAGGTATAGGAGAGAAATTGAATAAATAATTAGTCTTGATTTTTACCTTAATGAAATGTGCATACCGAATGCATATCTAGGATTCTAAGACAAAGACCTTGTGCCTCATAAAAAAAAAAAAAAAAGGAAAAAAAAAAATAATTCACCAATTAAGCTGATACATGTGCCTCAAGAAGCATAAGTATTCATGCCTAAAGGTGAGTAAATAAAATAAAGTCCTTAGTTTTGGGGCCTAATTCACTCGAATTTGAGTCCGCAGGGTGTTTTCTCACTTGGTGCCCTAAAGCCGACTGGTTTGGGAGTCATCGACTTTAAGTTCGCTACATGGGTGGATTAGAAAGTCCGAGGGAACTAAGGAAAAATTACTTAAATGTACTAACAAATCTAATAATCAATTAGTTAGGTATGAGGGCCTCAAGAAGCCTTGATACTTATACGAAAGAAAATTAGATGAGTTATACATGCAAAAAAAAAAAAGAAAAAAAAAAATATATATATTAACACATCTAATAGTCAATTAGTTAGGTATGAGGGCCTCAAGAAGCCTTGATACTTACACGAAAGAAAATTAGATGATGTTATAAAAATAATAAAGAGGCATGAGAGTCCAAGTTAAGGAATTCCTAGATTCATAAGGGTGCGTGTGACTTTTGGTAATGAAAAAGACTATATTAGAAATTCAATTTTAATCCTTACCTAAAATGAATAACAATTGACTTTATAAAGACTAAGTTTGAAGAATGAATAAAAATGATAATCCTAAAACTTATAGACTACTTAGTCTCTTCAAATATAATTCAAATATTTTTCTTTTTATGGATTTTGTGGGTGCAATCCGCTGAAAACCCTCACGAGACAACACTCGTCCTCTAGGGTAACCTAGAGGTTTAACGGCTTGTTGCACGTGCTAAGTGCAATCGTGATTCCTACGAAAGTGAGTTAGGTTAGATTAATTTTTCATTTTCTTTGTTTTTACTTGAGGACGAGCAAAAAGATAAGTGTGGGGGTGTGATTGGTAGTCAAAAGTGCATTTTTATCATCATATTTACCATCACATTTTCATATTTATTCATTTAATTCTGCACAATTATTAATATTTTATTATTTATTGTGTGCAGGCCTCGAATTGTTATGTTAACAATAAATAAAGCCTAAAGAGCCCAAAAGCCCAGATCCAAACCCATGTTTGAAGCCCAGGTGAAAAAGCGCAAATACAAAGAGTCAAAATGCAAATACAAGGGCTAAAAGTTGCAAATATCAGAAATTAGGGAAGGATAGACTTCTATCTAACCCTAAACACATGCAGGATGAGGATAAAAGGCCAAGATAAGAAGAAAATTCGTGAGAAGAAGATTTGAAGAAATCTGGATTAAGAGTAACTTGATTACCAAGTTATCTCGAAAATCTAGATTAAAAGGCCAGGATCAAACTTCCAGAAGCAGAAACCCACAGGGATGGACCAGGAGAGGCCACGCGCCAAAGCGCGTGGCCAGCAGCCACTTAACTGCCGCGGAGGCGCGGCAAAAGCCGCGCATCCGCGGCAATATGGATAGAGATGGCTACCAATTTTCGTGGACAGGATTTTCCGGGACTCTGTAGCCTTCTGCACCTATAAATATCACCTGCATTGCAACGTACAGAGCGTCCAGCGTCCAGCAAAGGGCCAAAAGCTAGGGTTTTTTAGGTTTTAGGTTAGATTCCATTGTAAATTTTTATTTTCTTTTTGTGAAAGCTGAGAGGAGATGTTGCATTCATGGAGGAAGGGATCCTCTTGTACCGATGGTGACAGCCGGTGTAAGTTGTAAATTTTCCTCCATTGTTTAAATCAAATCAAAGCTTGTTTTGTTATTTTTATATTTTATTGTGTCTCTATCTTTGTCTATCATTGTTTTTCTATTTTTGGTTTATGACATTGTTTCTTTCTCTAATGTCTTGCCCACCATGAGATCCAACTGCTTCGAGAATACCTAGCCGAAGAAGGAACCTTGATGGCCTATGGCGATGAACAGGTCTTCATAGTTGCTTTTTATTCCCTAGTTGCTTTTTATTCCATAGTTAAGAAGGCGGACGATCCTATATGCCATGCTTGTACGCCTTCTAAGAAAAGGTAAATCATCGCAACGGTTCAAACGGTAAGCAGACTGAAGAGGTAATCTTTCTTTCTTTTCTTCCTTTAGTTTAGATCCACATCTTCCTAAATTCTTCTTTTCCACTTCACTGTAAATACCACCCATTGTAAATACCATCGTGACAATTAACTAAAAAAGATAAATTTTAGAGAAACTTGCTTAACGCTTCCATCGCAGTCCCTCCCTGAGGATCACGACCCGCATAGCCTTGCTACCGCGGATTAGAACTGATTCCTCGCACGATCTATTCTTAATCTAATATTCTAATTTTTGTGTGCAGGAAAAATCAGTCAACAAGATGCACCAATTTGAATGTTACCTATACCGATGATAGTGCCATTGGAGTCATCCCCGAAGGTGACGGAGCCACCTTCCATATACCTTGATAGGGTTGTAAAGTTATTGATGTCCCATGACATGTGTCTTGAACAACCACTATCAAGGTACCACCGCTCCATATGTCTTGGAGTCTTGGTGTGTACCTACATCAAACAATTTAGGACTTGATTTTGGTACCCACATTTTCTTGGGTCCTAAAGGGTTAGTGCCATGAGCCCAAACAAGATTATTTGATCTATTTACTTGGTCATAACAAAACTTAGCCAAATGTCCATTTTTACCACAATAAGTTCATCTATACACTCTACCATATTTAAAAGCATAGTGAGTGTGAGACTTGTGAGCATGTGTGGATTTAGCATGAGTGTTGTGTGAAGTGTGAGCATGAGGAATCTTAACATGAGAAGTGTGCTTTTTAGAAAACATTTCTTCAAGTTTCTTAGTGTTAAAAGCACAATCTTTCAAAACCTTTTCAAAATCAACCATTTTAGTTTTTAAAGAAGAAATTTCTTTTTCATCAACCTTAGGAAATTTTGCCTTACAAGAAACCTTGTAAGCACTAAATTCTTCTTGGATAGAAATGAGATTGGAAGAAATTTCATCTTTTTCTTTAGAAACCATAGCAAGTTGATTTTTAAGAAAAGCAACTTCCTTTTCCAATTTTGAACACTCAATCTTTTTATTATCATAAGTTTCGGAGAGTTCAACAAAAGCATGTATAAGAACTTCTTTACTTAATTCATCTTCTTCTTCATCAAGAGGATGAGAGGTTACCTTTGGTGTGTTTGCCATGAAACACATGTTTGCCGTATCCACCTCGTCTTCGGACTCGCTTTCTGAATCCCAAGTTGCTTTGTACGCTTTCTTTTCCACCGGCTTCTTTGGCTTGAAGGAGGAAGTCATCTTCTTCTTGAACTCCGGGCAATCCGCCATGATATGTCCGGGCTTTCGGCAATTGTAGCAAATAATTCTTCTCTCCTCTTTACCTTCAAATTTTCTTCGGAAGTTGAGCTTGTTCTTCCGGTACATCCTTTTGACATTTCGCACAAGAAGGGAGAGCTCCTCATCTTCTTCTTCATCTTCTTCATCGTCCTCAAGAGTGGATGAAGATTTGAAGGCTATGGACTTCTTCTTTAGCGGAGCGGCCTCTTCTCTTGCCTTCTTTTTCATCTCATGGGTCTTTAAGTTCCCAATGAGACTGATGAGGTCCATTTCATCCTTGTCGTTCAATTCTTTCAAGGTGGTGGCCTTTATCTCCCATGATGAAGGAAGAGCCCGAATCACTTTCCGCACCTTTTGGTCATTGAAAATATCATCACCTAAAGAAGAAAGAGCATTGGTGATTTTAGTAAACCTTGTAATCATACAATCAATGGTTTGATCATCAATCATTTTAAAAGATTCATATTGGGACCTTAAGAGATCTATCTTAGCTCTCTTAACTTATGAAGTCCCCTCGTGTGTGACCAACAAATGTTGCCAAATCTCATAGGCGGATTGGCAATGTATTACCATTGTAAGGTCGTCCTCATTCAAGGCGGTTAGAAGGGAATTTTGGGCCTTGGTGTTAGCCTCATATTCTCTAAAGGTAAAGTCGGGCCATGTGCTCTCATCACTATCGGATACTACATAGGGTTTGGTCAAGGATTTAGCTACTAAGCTACCTAAATATTGCAAAAAGATAGTCATCCTAACCTTTCAAATAGGGAAGTTGAGTCCATCAAATTTAGGAGGGGTTTTGATGTTATCAGCCATGTTTACTAGTGAATGACAAATGGAATGCAAATGTTGATTAGCAAATTTTAAGGATCTCTCTAAGGACGCTAAGCCAAACCTAGAGTTCAAGCTCTGATACTAATTGAAAATCACCTAGAGGGGGGAGTGAATAGGTGATAATGCTAATCAATGCACAAAAAAAAATTATGATGCAACAATCTCCCAAAACAAGACTAGAAGCCGAATTCCCCGTAAAGGGCTCTGAACTCCTTCCTCGTGATTCCTCTGGATATGAGTTGGAGGTGCACAATGCAATCTTGTTGTATGGGACTTTGATTGACAAGATGAATGAAAACAAGTGAATATAGCAATGAAAATAGCAAGCAAGTAAAAAGAGCAATGAAAGTAAAGCAAGAAGCAAGAGCAAGTAAACCAAACGCAAACACCGAGAATTTTTCTGAGGTTCGAGCACCCAGCTCTACGTCCCCGCCTTCCCCAGAAGGATTTCTAACCACTATAGCCTCACAAAGATGTTACAAAATACACCGGAGTATCCAACTCCACAATCTCAAGTACAAGTTCTCTCTTGGTGATCAAAAGACCACAAACTCTCTTTTGCAAAACTCTTTTCCCTTACAAAAATTCTTGTAGAACAATGAGTAGGAATGAAGCTCTTATGTGTAAGGAGAAAAGAAAAAGAAATCAGAGAGTTCTTGAAAACACTTCAGAAAATGAGAGAGAATTTCAGCACAAAACCAAAAAACCAAGCTCTTTTGAATGCCTTAAACTTTTTAAGCTTTTGCAAATTTTTCTTGTTTTGAACCTCTCCCCAAACACCCCTATTTATAGTAGAGGGCTAGGGTTTAGAGATAAAACATACTTAAGGCCAATTAGAAAGTATTAGGGTCAGCCAATAACATTTAAACACTTATTAGAGAGAAAAAGACAATAAAACATGTTTAAAATTATAGCCGTTACTGTACAAACGGCTATTCCGGTCGACCGGTCGGTCGACCGAAGTTCAAAAATAAGAGCCGTTGCCGGCTCTCGGTCACCGCCCGGTCGACCGAAAAATACAGAGAGCAAATGTCTTACAGTCAGGCAGGTTCCGGTCGGCCGCCCGGTCGACCGTGAAACGTGCACACGGATACGCACGGCTGCCAGAACCTCGGTCGACTGGGTCGGTCGACCGGCTTGACCTGACACAGGGTCGGCCGACCGGACGGTCGACCGGCTCAGGTCAAAGGCCAAAACAAAAACAGGATTTTGAAGATAATTTGATTTTTAATAAAATATTTTTGAATAGGGATAAGTATAAAATATAAGAATGAATTGGTAGACAGAAGATTGTATATTAAAATATTTTGTACATTTTATAAAGAATAAACTTAGAAATAGGATGTGTGCCAAAACGTGTGTGATAGAGCTTCAAACCTATTCACTATTCTTTAACAAAACTATAAACTAAAAACAAATCTAATTAAGTCTCTTGAGCAATCTTGAGCCATGCAATGCCTTGCTAGAGCCTTCTTTTCTATGTTCCTTCCTTGATGTGCAAAACGCCTTCTTTGCTTCATGAATCTAGAAGTTCTTGCAATAGCTAAGCAATGGCCTCCAAATATGGTACTAACCTGAAACTTATCTTGAACAAACTTATTAGTACCAAATAGCTCTTATTTGTTTTGTTATCATCAAAACTCTAAACAAATGGAGAGTGTAACCTTTTGGGCCAACACAACAGTCTAGAAAAAAGAGATGCACTAATGTTAATCACGATAAAGGAAAGATGTGCACCATACGTAATCTAAAGATATAGGCAAAACATTCTATAATAAGTTTATTTGTACTTCACGTAATAAACCTCTGGAAAAAAGGAACTCTTCGGATTCTCCAGCTATAACTCTTCAATTAAATATTTAATTTTTTTTTACCACTTCTAACCATACTCAACCGTCACCTATAACAATTATTATTATTATTCATGTTTTCACATTATTGACCTTTATATAGTGCTTGTAACTAATATATTACCTCATATCTAAAAACTATAATTTTGCTCCTTTTCAATTTGATTTCAAAAACTTTCAGAAAAACAATTCATTCTTGAATCATGTCTTCCCCATCTTCTTCCTCTAAACACTCAGAATTCAACTTCAATCAATCCCCCACCGGTCCTCTTTCTTCAGGATATTCTAGTGAATCTGATACCAGTCTGGACTTCACTTCTTTTGACTATCTCACTACATCAAATAATATTTTAACTGATCCTCCTATTCGTGATGATGATGAAATTTTCATGTGGGTTAGTGAGAAGGACATTATTCCTCTGCCACTTGACGGAGGCATGCTTGATGAAAGCATGTCCTCTGATGCTATAGGCTCGCTTTCTCGCAACAGATCGGACGAAGAGCTTGATAGAGACGATCCATTCTGGGAGTTTATCGATAAACCAAAAAAACCTCAAAAACAGGAAGATGATGAGGAAATAAGTGATGAACAGGAAGATCAGGAGAATGAAGAAGACGAATCTGCTTATGATAGTGATGATGACGAGAATTAGGATTTCCCGATCTTCTGATATTCAACGTTATTTTGTCTTCTCTTAAAAGCTTTTAATGCTCTTTTTTTGTAAGGTCTCTTTCTCACCATATTATGTTATAAATAAATTTACTTCTATCTGTAAAATAATCTTTCACATTTTTTAAATACATATAAAGTATACCGTATAGGTATTAATTCTGCATCTTATCTGAGATAATGGTCGCAGTACTCATATAATAATTACATATGAAACTGCGACCACGGTCGCTGTCCAGTCATAAACAGTTTGATCGTTTTGCATTCAATAAAGTTATAAACAGCTACCATGGTCTCAGTCCAAAAATAAATTATATAAACAGATAATACTGCGAACATCATCGCAATCCTCTCAAATCAGTATATTTCACTGTATATTTCACTGTATATCACAAATTAGAAAATTGCGACTGCTGTTCTTAAATATTGCGACCATAGTCGCAGTCCTACTTCGCATGAAATAAGTTAAAATGAAAATCAAACATATAAAATCATACGTAAACTGCGACTATAGTATAGTCCTTAGACACCGTTATTACATTTAACTTAGCAAAAAAACTCACCCAAAAAAAATGTTGTCGTGAGTACTGCGACTATAGTCGCAGTCCTTGATCGCATGCTATACGTAAAAACCAATTTAATAGTTCATAGGCGGATCAGACAACAGTCACAATGAAGAACAAAAATATATAAAATAATACGTAAACTGCGATTATACTATCAGTTATTAGTCACCGTTATTACATTTAACCAAGTAAAAAAAAACGTCCACGACTTGCTCTCGTTAAGCACTGCGATCATAGTCGCAGTCCTTGTGCGAATTCAATATGTAAAAAATAATAATAATTTATACATTACATGCGGAAAAAAGTAAACTGCGACTATGTTAAAAAATCATTAAATTTTAAATCATATAACAAAAAAAATAAAGAAGCATTCAAATTAGTTTCGTGATTTGATAAAAAAATGTTTGCAGTTTGGCCGCAGTTATAAAAGATAATTGTGACAAAATTGAGTAACGTCAGCAAATATAAAAATATAATAAACTATACAGATCTACTGTCTTTTACAGCAGGGCTATTTAGTAATTTTAATTATTTCGATAGGCGGGCCGTCCTTTCTAGTGTGACTAATAATGAGCCACGTCACCGCAGGCTGAGAGGGTCTCTCAGCCGTCGGCTGATATACATTTTTCTATATATATATATATATATATATATATATATATATATATATAGAGAGAGAGAGAGAGAGAGAAAAATGTATATCAGCCTGCAGGCTGAGAGTACTCTCTCAGCCTGCGGTGACGTGCCTCACTTTGTCACTTCACTGACTTGCGGCACGCTTTTAGGAAGAAGTTAAATTACCAAATACCCCTTATGAAAAGCAACTATTTCGGTAACCTTCCTTATTGTTTATTATTATTTTTCCCCCTTTTTTTTGCCGCTCTTTATAGGTTTTAGGTTATTCTATATGAATTACTTTTCCCCCTATTTCCTTACCTCTTTTTGAAAGATCTAGTTTTCCTTTTCAGCCTGTGATAAATTTTTTTCTGAAAATATAAAATCTTTTGAGATCAATTTTTTCTCCAAAATATTTAATGTCGATGTCTGAGCAGTCTACTGGCGATCTAAATATGGAAGATATTGCATCTGGTTCTAGTTTCTCTCAGAATATTGAAAATCTTGAAGGGTTGACATCTTTGCATGCCGATCAACAGGTTTTAATTGTTTCATTTTTTTTAAAAACAATTTCTTAAATATTGAATTTTTTCTCTTTAAGTCTATGAGGTACTGCGACCTATAACAAATGATTTAAAGTTTCAGAAATGCGACTGTTTTAATATTCGGTCGCAATCTTATTTGAAAATAATCTCCGGTTGTTAAATCTTTTTTTTTTGGGTATGCGTCTTAGGTCGCAGTCTTTTGTAAGGAGTAATATAGCTTTCTTCACATACGGGTAACTGCGACTTAAGTCGCAGTCTTTGGTAAGGAGTAATATAGATTTCTTCACATACGGATAACTGCGACTTAAGTCGCAGTCTTTAGTAAGGAGTAGTATAGATTTCTTCACATACGGATAACTGCGACTTAGGTCGCAATCTTCATTAAAGGAGTATTATAGATTTCATGTCATATGTGAAATCTTAATTTTATTTACTGCGACTTAGGTCGCAGTCTTTAGTAAGAAGTAATACAGATTTCTTTTCATACGGATAACTGCGACCAAGGTCGCAGTATTTGATAAGAAGTAATATAGTTTTCATCTCTTATGCGACCTTGGTCGCATTTATATAACTTATATTTTATAATACAGTGATATCTAAAAAATATTTATATTCATTTAATTCGTGTAATTGTTTTTTGTAGGATATGAATGCACATGGAGAAACGTCTGGAAGCTCAGATAAGTTTATAGGGAAACAGTTCCTGTCGGATATGAAAGCATACAATTTCTACAATTGTTTTGCAAGGAATAGAGGTTTTAGCGTGAGAAGAAAAGGTACAGATAAGTCACGGAAGCCTTCTTATGAGATTATTTGCAGAAAATTTTGCTGCAACAAGGAAGGTCTGAAGAAGTTATGTGACAAAAGACAAGAGGGGCTTACAGTGCATCGTCGAGTTAACACTAGAGTAGCTTGTCCTGCTGAGATGCATATCCGTCTTCGTTTTTTTTGGACAAAAGACATTGGGTTATCACAAAATTTGTTGATACTCATTCACATGAATTGTCAAGCCCGGATAAGGTACATCACCATTACTCTCACCAGAATCATCGTTCAAAAATTAGCAGAAGCATTATGAGCAATCTGGTTGATGTTGGAATGCGGCCTTCAAATATTTCCCACGTTGTTAATGCAATGAGCCAGGGAGAAGGCTGTGAAGAAGTGAGCCCTCAACAAGTTATTGATTTCACTCGTCAACGTAGAAATAACTGCGGTCATGAGTTTATTGCTATTATCAAATATTTTCAAGAGAAAGCCAAGACCGATCCAGAATTCTTCTTTTCAAGTGAAGTCGATAACGCGGGCACACTTAGAAGCATTTTTTGGGCTGATGGAAGAGCTATTTCCTCGTATCTGAGGTTCTGTGATGTGATCGTTTTTGACACAACATACAGGACTAATCACTTGAGCTTGCCATTTGCTCTATTCACTGGAGTAAATCATCACCGGCAGTCAATTTTGTTCGGCTGTGCATTGCTTGCTGATGAGCAGAGGGATACTTTTGTTTGGTTATTCCAAAAATGGCTCAAGTGCATGCATGGAGTTGAACCGAAACTGATTATTACTGATCAGGATGCGCAGATTGGTGACGCCATCAAGATTGTTTTTCCAACTTCTCGGCACCGTTACTGTTTTTGGCATGTGCGGAAACATATTGCCGAGCAACAAATCCCAATGGCAAACAAGTATGGAGAAGACATGGTCTCCGATTTTCATGTTTGGTACACCTCCCGTGATATAAGCACTTGTGAGGAACGATGGCGTCTGATGAATGAAAAATATCAGTTAGAAGAAGAAGATGACAGTTGGTTGATGAAGATGTACAGGCTGTATGGACATTGGGTTAATGCATATCTCAAGGATGTTTTCTGTGCTGGAATGACAACCAGTCAGAGGTCCGAGAGTATTAATTCCTTTTTTGATGGTTTTGTTAACTCAAACACAAAACTAGTGGAATTTGTTCACCAATATGATAAAGCTATTGCTTCCCGTCGTACATCTGAATCTCTTCAAGATTTTTGGGGTTTGAATTCTGTGCCCAATTGTACATCCAATCCATATGAGATTCAGGTTTCGAAGTTGTATACATCGAAGATTTTTCAGTTGTTCCAGAAGGAATGGGAAGTTGTAATGACACTATTTTCAGAAGAGGTGGAACATGACAAACCTGGATCAATATATTTGGTTGGTAATTTTTCAGAATCAAAAGACAACTGGGAAAAGGTCAGTTATGATAAGCGCGAGGAACTTCATGTTTCTTGTAGTTGCTCGTTATTTGAAACAGAGGTATCCTATGTAGACATATTCTGTGTATTTTGTGGCGCAATCACGTTACACATATACCGGAATCATATATACTTCAGAGATGGAGGTTGGATGCTCGTTACAAAAATATTGCAATTGAAAATGGCATGAATCCTTTTCCCAGTCAGGGCACTCCACGGACGGCTAGATTGTGGACAATTCGTTCAAAATTTAATTCAATTCTTGAGATGGTCGCTGATTCTGATATCCATCTTTCAAAGTTGGAGGCAGTTTTGGAAAGTTTTGCCCAAGATACCACTAGAGAATACAAAGCCATGTTAGGAAATGATCATTCATCACAGCCTAAAACTGCGGTTGGTTCCAGTGGATCCGTTGTCGTATTGCGAGATGGTGAAGAATTGAATATACGTGATCCAATTGGTCCTGTACCAACCAAGGGGAGGCCTAGAGCTGCATCCAGGCTTAAGTCTGGTTTTGAAGATTCTATATATCAGAAGGAAGTTAAGCATCGAAGATGTGGTAACTGCCAAGAGCTGGGCCATTACAGGACTGGTTGTCCGTTACTGGTATTACATTAAACCTGTTAATCATTTTTTTATACCGATTAATCTTTAAAATTCTTACTATTTGTTTTTTTATTGGCAGAAGAAGTAGGTTTGGGTTGCCTCCAACTCGAAGGAACAAAGACTTCAATTTTTTATGAAGTGCGACCATGGTCGCACAGTGTATAGAGATTAAGTCGCAGTCCGCCACTGGCGTGTCATTATAATCAGATTTATTATCATTCTTTGATTTCTACCGTATTATTTTTTGTATGTAGTTGTACTTTAAAGTTTTACTGCTACAAAATTCTACTCTATAGTTTAATTTTTTTGTATATAATGTAGTCAGAGTCTTTGGTCGCAGCGTACATTTAAACTGCGACGTTAGTCAGAGACTTTGGTCGCAGTGTACATGGTTAATTGCGACCAAGGTCGCAGTGTTGTTATTGATAAAGATGGCCATCAATTGCAATCTAGGGTCGGATTACATGGACTGCGACTAAGGTCGCAGTACGTTAGTTAGGTGTTTCCTTTATATTAACATGCATAGCGACCAAGGTCGTAGTGTTGTTTTTTATTAAGACTCCCGCCAGCAATTCCGACAAAGGTCGCAGTTTTGTTGCTGTATCTCAAACAGGTCAATACTGCGACTTCGGTCGCAATACAATTACTGAACGCATGTTTGTTTCTAACATCAGTACGCAATAATAAATTCCAAGTTGTAACAAATGTAGAATGGAAATAATCAATGGAACTTATTATAAATAAATCTATAGAAATGTTTATAAATTAAATCAATACAAACAGAAAAATTATGCAATGAATTGCAATTGCAATTATTTTTACATTTATAAAGTAAAAAATTGTTCTATACCAATAAATTCTCAACTGTTAATCATTAAATATTGTCCTTCGTATAATTTTTGTTTCTTCATCCCAACTCTTCTCTCTATCTGCAAGTATCATGTATGCAAGCTTACTTCTTAGTCTCTATACATCAGCATCCGTAACATCATCAACAGCTGACGGACTACCAGACGCTATGCTTTCCATGTACTTGCATACATATACACCGCAATCAACACTGAAAATTCCACAGAGTAATCATTAAATAAAATTAGATTTCAAAAAATTATATATGAAAGGTAGAAAATATGAAAGGTAAGGAGATGTCAAAAAATTATATACATGTTTGTTTGTTGGGGGCATCTTCTGTATTTTATATTTATTTTTCTCATTAATTTATTGAAATCAATCTGAAAAATCTTTATTAATCTTTCTTTCTGCAATGTCAATAGAAACAAAAATTAGTATTAATAAAATTAAATGCCAGTTTCCAGTAATCGAAATATTAAATTTCAACTCACCATTGTTTTTGCATCTTTTTGGTAAAGATGTAATATACTACTTTTTTTGTCAGCTGGAACCAAAGAGTTGTAAAAAATTCACTCTTGTGTATCGACATCAAATACCAACAAGGTCCAGTGAAATCCGGGTTCGTCGGCACTATGTTTGTGATTGATCGGGAAGAACATGTGCTGCACATCAGCTGTCCAGTTTTTCAACAACTTCTGCTTGATGAAATGATCTTCTAAATCTTCACTTTTATTTACAACACCGTGCTGCGGACAAGAAGAAAAAAATAAATAAAATACAAAATGAATTTAAAATATAAGAAAAAATTAATTAAAATAAGAAGTCATTAAGTCAAGACAAGACACTGCGATCAAGGTCGCAGCGTTTCTTATTAGCATATTTTTTTAACTGCGACCTTAGTCGCAGTACATGAGTTAGTCGCAATACATCTTAATTATAAACTGCGACCTAAGTCGCAGTACATGCCTACACAGATAGAGAACATGATTTAAGTCGCAATACATTTTAATTATAAACTGCAACTTTAGTCGCAGTACAATAGTTAGTAGCAGTACATTTTAATTATAAACTGCGACCTTAGTCGCAGCTGAGACCTTAGTCGCAGTACACTCCTACATAGAGATAGAGAATATAAGTAATCTGTTCCACAATTGATATTACAGTAAACTGTAAAGGAGAAAGTAGATTTTTACCCAAGCTTCGCTCCGGAAGAATATGCTTTTTAATCCTTTTCCCTTCTCTAGATGCTGCATGTAAAAATGAATGATATTTGCATCTAAGTTTCTACTGAATATCAGGTCCTCAATGTCATTCCTTGTAATAATGATTCCATTTTCGGTATCCTGATACGCAGTAGAGCTGCAAGATATTCAAAACAAAGTTAGTAATTTAAATGTTCTTATATAAAGGTATAACAGATTTTTTGATATGAATTAACTTACTCAGAGAAGGACTTGTCGAAGAAATTTTTTATAAGA
Organism: Agave tequilana; assembly: GCA_038442645.1. Lineage (NCBI taxonomy): Eukaryota > Viridiplantae > Streptophyta > Magnoliopsida > Asparagales > Asparagaceae > Agave > Agave tequilana. The sequence continues at coordinate 286,486 of JAVJIF010001582.1, forward strand.
GCTTGTTGATGGGGCTGCAGAATTCTGTATGCTCTGATTTCGTTCAATTCTCTCGATTTTGGCTCAGTAGAGGAAATCTCTTTGTCGCCGAAACCAGTGGCAGAACTCACAGCCGCAGGCTGTGGAAGAGGATGTTCCTTTTTTTCTTCTTCTGTTTTGGATATACGAAGTCGGAGTCATCGCGATCTCTTTCAGCGCGCTTGCGTTCTTTGACTCCCCTTTCAATAGTTCTTTTAGAGCATTCCAAAACAGTTTCTTTTGAGGATTGCTTCTGAGGCGGAGTATGTTCTTGAATTTCTTCTTCAGAAGCTCTATCTCTTTGGATTTCTTGAGTCATTTGAGTTATATTCAGAGAAAAACTTGGCATATCTTCTCCAGTAATATTTAAAATAGACTCAGAACCCATAATTTTATCCTCTTCCAGTTTTTTCTTCTTCTCCTCTTCAGCCTGCTTCTCCATTTGTTCCTTCATTCTTTTGTGCTCCTTTTCCTCTTCAACCTTCCTTCTAATTTCCTCTTCCGCCACTTTCGTCTTTTTCTCCCTCTTCTTCTTTAACTCCTCCAACACCTTCCTCCTCTTCTCATTCTCTTCCTCTTCCCTCCTCCTTCTCTCCTGCCCCTCCTCTTCCCTCCTCCTCTCCGCCTTTTCCAGTTCCTCCTTTTCCCTTCTCTTCTTCTCCTTCTCCTCTTCTTCCCTCATTCTCCTTTCATTTTCCTCCTCTTCCCTTCTTCTATTCTCCTTCTCCTTCTCCTCCACTTCTCTTCTCCTCTTCTTCTTTTCCTTCTCTTCTTCCTTCTTCTTCTCCTTCTCCTTCTTCGCAGCAGCGGCTGCTCTCAGCAGCTCTTCTTCTTCCTCTTCTTTAACTTTTAATTTCCTCTGCTGCCTTTTTTGTTTTTTCTTCTCTCTTTTTTCTCTCCTTTTTAATTTTAGTTCAGCCTTGAGTCTGTTCTCAGTCTCCATATTTTCAATTTTTTTTTCAAGCTGAGAAACATATTCTCTCAAGTACTGATTTTGAGACCTCAATTGTTTTATTTCTTCTGCTTGAACATCCGGTGGAGGTGGCAAATAACCTTCAAAAACTGGTTCTTGCTCACTTGTTTCAGCCGGTTCTGGCTCCTTTTCCGCCGGGATGTAAGCTTCATTATATGTATGGCCTCCTTCATCTCCTTCTTCTTCTTCTTCTTCATCTTCATCTTCATCTTCTGCTTCTTCTTCCTCCTCCTCCTCTTCCCCTTCAACAGGAAGGCCAATCATATTTTTTTCAGCAATAGAGATGTTGCCCATTCGATTAAAATCTGAAAATAAACAGAAAAAGGTAAGCTAAAAATAAAACAATGAAATAATGAAACTGCGACCATGGTCGCAGTTTATTTATGAAGTATTTTTGAAAAGAATGCGACCATGGTCGCAGTATGTTTGTCATTCCCAAATTATCTGCCAAGCCATGCAGCTCAACACTGCGACCATGGTCGCATTCCTTGTAGAAGGTATTTTCAGGAGAATGCGACCATGGTCGCACATTATTTGTCAGGCACAAAACTGCGAAAGGTGCAGCTCAATACTGCGACTATGGTCTCATTTTATTTGTACTGAACATAAAAAGAAGCCTAACTTACAATATTGCTGTCAATCTCATTTAGATCAACTTCAAGTAGAGATTTACTAATATTTTGGAGGTCCCATCTTAAAACGCGTGGGGTTATGTTCTCCAAACCAGACCTCTGCTCAAAAATAGGAGCTCTCTCACATAGTCAATACTGCAAAAAAGAAAAATTAAATTAGTTTACACAAATATTCACAATTTTTTTGGGTTAAATTTCATACAATGTTGGCCAAATATGAGATTTTGTACTTACAATTATTTGCACGGAGCATCCTTGCAGCTCGTACGTGGTTTGCCTGAAGATGTCCATTGACTCAATCAGGAATTGCCAAACAGCTTTTGCCCAGTATATTGTCCTCATCAGCTGCATATTGGCAATCTGTTCCACAATATACCACGGCACCGTGCATTTACTGCCAGAGAAGAAAAGAGTGGCCGACATGTATAGGATGATTAATGTGGTAAAGTCTTGAGCTGCAAGTCTGTGCATGTCTCTTATAATTTCATGTAAAGTCATTTGCTGCTCAAGCTGTTCATCCTTTGTCACATCCAATACACCTCTCCACCTCTTCTTGACAAGAAGATCATCCAAAGCATCTTCAATAGATACTTTAGTGATCATCTTTATATTGGGAAAATAATGTTTTATCACCCCTCTATCTTTCATTGTACATGTTTTATTCATCACAAAATCTGCCCCAATGATAGGTAGACCAAATGTGAGGGCAACATCCTCCACTGTTAACTCAATCTCTTTGCCCCCAATTCTAAATGTCCTTGTATCCCTATCATACTGGTATAAAATATGCAATACAGCAACGTTTGATTTTAGACCCTTTTCAGCCCTAAATTCTTCATTGTAGAACACCATGAAGATTGGGCCAAATGGGGTATTGTTCATCGCCTCTACGAAATCTGTGTGAATGTACTTTTAAATTTCTTCATGAACTCGCACATAGGTTTCAGGCTTGATCTCAGAGGACGAACCTTTACTGTTGTTTACCTACATAGTAAGAAAAATTAAACAGTTCAGACCAATGATCATTTAAAAATTATAAGGGGGTCAAAGGCATATTTATTTTTTATAAACTGCGACTTCGGTCGCAGTCATACAATATAAACACAAACAACTTGCACCCGGACGACACTGCGACCAGCGTCGCATAAGGCTACAGTGCGATCATACACTGCGACCAATGTTTGTAAAAAGCATATTTACTTTTATAAACTACGACCACGGTCGAAATCATACATTGCAAACATAAAGTTGGACCAGGGTCGACACTGCGACCAAGGTCGCATAAGACTACACTGCAATAAAAACAGCTGCGACCACATTACCGCACTGCGACCAAGGTCGCATAAGACTACAGTACAATAAGAAAAACTGCTAACCGGGTCAACACTGCGACCTAGGTCGCACAAGACTACAGTGCAATCAGAAACAACTGCGACCCGGTTCGATACTGCGACCAAGGTCGCATAAGACTACACTGCAATCAGAAACAACTGCGACCCAAGTATGATAAAATAAATGACGTTTAATACACTGCGACCTTGGTCGCAAGAGACAACAACTCATATTTAAACAATTGCGACCCCATGTCGTCAGTATGTAAGAAATAAAAAGAAAGTTTCATATACTGCGACCAACGTCGCATTCGGCTACAAGGAAAGGTCCAAAGAAAAAAAAACCAAAGTCGCACAAATCTGAAACTATAATTTTATCAACTGCGACCGAGGTCGCATGCAGTGTATGCAGATAAATTTTTTGAAAATAATGCGACATAGTAAAAATAGAAGGAAATAAAAAAAAAATTTAAAAAAATAGGACCTTTATCGTCATGTTACAAAATTTATAAATTTAAAAATGTATTCGACATCTAATGTTTCAAAATCTCTTTCTTAACTGCGACCATGGTTCCAAGATTAAAAATAAAAAATAAAAAAAAATGCGACCTCGGAAATAAATCTAGAAAAAATTTAAAACTATTAAAATACACAAACGCTAAAAAATTTTGAAAATATCAGTTTTTGTAGTACCTTTTTCCACGGATGATTTCTTAGGCGCCATCAGTTGCAAATATATTTTTTTAAAAAAAGGATCAAATTTGTGAAAGAAAATAACTATTTTGGATCAGAATCGCCGGTTGAAATTTTAGAGCTGTAAATTTTTTTGGAAGCCAACTTTTTTACATAAGGTAGAAAGTTGTGAGGGAGGGTATTTTCGGAAAATACAATGTTGAGGTGACTGGCATTAAATTGGGCGGGATTTTTCAAGATTAGTCCGCCAAAATTGATTACAGATGTGGGGCGGTGATTTTGCCACGTCCGCCGGCTGAGAGAAGTCTCTCAGCCTGCCGGCTGAGGTACAGTAACCCCATATATATATATATATATATATATATATATATATATATATATATATATATATATATATATATATATATATATATATATATATATATATATATATAGGGAGCTGATCCTCTAAGAACGGTTCTCACGGATTTCTGTGAGAACTTTCACGTGGGTCGTCGGATCTGATAGATCAAATCAAATAAAACTAGATCTCTATCAGATCCGACGGTCCACGTAAAAGTTCTCACATGAATTCGTGAGAACCGTTCTTAGGGGATCAACTCACTATATATATATATATATATATATATATATATATATATATATATATATATATATATATATATATATATATATATATATATATATATATATATATATATATATATATATATATATATATATATATATATATATAGGGGTTACTGTACCTCAGCCGGCGGGACGTGGCAACATCAGATCCACAAATCTGTCATAAATTTTGGCGGACAAAAGCCTGAACAATCCCGCCTAATTTAATGTCAGTCACCTCAACATTGTATTTTCCAAAAATACCCTCACTCACAACTTTTTACCTAATGTAAAAACATTTCCTTTTATTTTTACCATGGTCGCAGTATTTTTTGAAAAAGCGATGTATATGTATGCGACCTTGCTAATATTTTTTTAAGCCAAATCTTTTTTTCATACACTATTTGTCGAACTCGTTCGCAGTAGTTAAAATTATAGTTGCAGATCTGTTCGACTTAGATCGTAGAGTTTTAATTTTTTTTTTGGTCTTTTATTTTATACGAATGCGACGTTGGTCGCAGTATATGAAAGGTCTTTTTTTTATTACATACTGTGACATGGGTCGCAGTTGTCTCAATATGCGTTGTAGTGTCCTGCGACCATGGTCGCAGTGTATTTAACGTCATTTTTTAATTCCCGGGTCGCAGTTGATTATGTTTGCACTGTAGTCTTATGCGACCTTGGTCGCAGTGTCAACCCGGGTCGCAGTTGTTTATGTTTGCACTGTATACTTATGCGACCATGGTCGCAGTGTCGACCCTGGTCGCAGTTGTTTATGTTTGTACTGTATACTTATGCGAGGTCGTAGTTGATTATGTTTGCGCTGTAGTCTTATGCGACCTTGGTCGCAGTGTCGACCCTGGTCGCAGTTGTTTATGTTTACACTGTAGATGATTGCGTATACTTATGCGACCTTGGTCGCAGTGTCGACCCTGGTCACAGTTGTTTATGTTTGCACTGTAGATGATTGCGACCTTGGTCGCAGTGTAGACCATGGTCGCAGATGTCTATGTTTGCACTGTAGACTTATGCGACATTGGTCGCAATGTCGTTCATTGTTTACATTTGCACTGTAAATAATTTATAAACAATAACTTAAATCCTATAAAGAGCGGTAAAAAAAAGGGGAAAAATAATAATAAATAATAACCTAAATCTGACAACGAGCGGTCCAAAAATTGCCTTGTGGGCAAATAATAATAAACAATAATGAAAGTTACCGAAAGAGTAGCTTTTCATAAGGGGTATTTAGTAATTTAACTTCTTCTTATAAGCGGGCCGCAAGTTAGTGGGGTGACAAAATTGAGCCACGTCACCGCAGGCTGAGAGAGTTCTCTCAGCCGCAGGCTGATATACATTTTTCTCATATATATATATATATATATATATATATATATATATATATATATATATATATATATATATAGATTAGAAAAATGATCCATGGAATGAAATGTTTCTTTCTGATTTACTCTCTAATCAAATCCTTCAACTGGATCAGAAGCATCACTTCGGAGTAACCAGCAATCTTTCCCTCTGTCAACATTAGCCGAGAAATTAATTCCTATATCACTCTCATGAAAGGCATTGGTAGTTAAAATTAAGTTGTCGAGTTTGTGAGCCCAAGCTTAGATATTGTAAAAGCACCAGCAGAGCCCTCCGCGACCGCGCTGAACATCTTCTCAGAATATATACTTCACGGCATCATTCGCTTTACCGTCTCCAAAGCACCCGTTCATCGAAAATTTGCAAGCAACGGCACCTGGCAAAACTTTCTTATCACGCATTTCATCGAACACCTTCTCCTCACTCGCATTCGGATTATGTTGGTTATCACCAACGTCGATTGCCATCGGTTTCCTCCCTCTCACATAGAAAACCTCGATCACCCCTCCTTGAATTCACGATAGTTTTGTAAATCTCAGCATTACCGCAATAAATGGCGGAGGATTATGCCTCTCGAGCATTTTGTCGAACACTTCTCTGCCTCTGCAACCTTACCGTGCTTTCCCTTTTTCCTTTTCAATTTTAATGTACACATTACAATTTCAATTTACGTGGACAATGAGAGAGGCAAAGTTGACGGGTTTTTCTTTTTCTTTCCCTTCTACCTTCTCTCTTTTGCATTTTTTCTGTCCCATGGGAGCTCTAGTAACAGCCAGATTTGGGGTCGGTTCATAAAAATTGTAGGATCCACTAGTTGGATATCCCAAAGAAATCTAATATTCACTTGACGGACAATACATATCTGATAATTTATTGAATTTATATTATGTTTTTAAATTATATAAATTTAATATTTCATTTGAATATATATTAATCGCTGTTTCCGTTTAGAATTTGATAGAGTGTTGACGGTTTTCTTGCTCATGTGTATTATTTTGCATTAATCTTTGAAATATTAGATCAATTTAAACACGACAAATGGTTTCGGCCCAAAAAATCGCTCCAACAAAAGAAAGTTAAAAAAACTTGATTAAGATGCAAGAATTTGGGGCACTATCTTAAAAGACTACCCTTCTAAGTGGAGTAGCCTAAATAGTTATATACCAAACACCATCTCCATGTCTATCCAATGTGGGATAATTTGTTCGCATAAATATCAACAATTCCCCTCTCGAAGAAAGAGTCCCTTGTTAACTTATCTTCGTACCTGGAAGACATATGCTCCATCGAAATCCTCTTCCCAGTGTTGGACGCACAGCCTTACGTGAAGCAGGATTGCAGCCTTGTAACTCCTCTTCACTGCGTTGGTAGCGCACATCTTACGTGCAGCAGGAGCACTCAGTCAAATCTTCAAGAGCCCAATTAGCTTTACAGGAGTATATTGTGCCTTTGCGCTCTGTGGGATCGAACAATACCCACACACATGACTAAGTTTGGAGCATTGCTCTAATACAAAAGAAAAAAAGTGAAAACACACAAATTTTACGAGGTTCGACAATTGCCTACGTCCTCGGGACAGAAGAGGAGAGATATTATTAAATTAATTGAGTACAACATGCAATATCAAGGGCAATTACCCCTTTTATATAGGAATGGAGTCTCTCAAGAAAGAAAACCAAAAACTCCGAATTCGGATCAGAAATAATTTCATAAACCTGTTGGATTCGCCCAGAAACATCATGTTGTCGATAGCCAAGGGGTTGGTCGATAGCAAAACTCGCAGTCGGATGAACCCCAGCTTTCTGTAAAACACTGTCGACAGCTCAGAGTAACTGCTCTCAATAGCATGGTTCATCAGCAGATGCATCCGTGTGTCTGACTGTCGACAGGTCAAGAGAACTGTCGATAGTCCTGTGCCTTTTTCTTTAAAAAACTCCATCTTCAACTTTTTACTCTTCTCTCTCCCATAATTCTCCACCTCGGTGAAGATTTCTCAAATCTGAGCCGAACTCAACATAGTACCATATCGACTCCAACGGGTTGCACCAGTGTGGTTGTCTACATACCCCTTATTCAGGGGATCAAACTATCCATAGATCATCCAAATGAGCTCCACTGAGCTCAAGCAAAAGGAAGGATATGGAGCAACTCATTGCAGTGTGCAAATTTTACTTCCAAAAGAACCTTGGTAAGCATATCAGCGAGATTCTCCTTTGTGTGAATTTTTTATAACTCGATGTCAACCTGATCAAAAATCTCTCGAATAAAGTGGGGCCTGGCATCGATGTGATTCTTTCTTGCATGATATACCTGATTCTTTGCCAAATAGATAGGACTCATGCTATCACAATTGATTTTCAATAGATCCTAATCAATCCCCCTAGTCATTAAAAAACCCTTGAAGCCAAATTACCTCTTTCATAGCCTCCATCATGGTCATACTTGGTCACGTAGTAGACAATGAAACAGTAGACTGTAAAGTAGAGCGCCAGCTGACCGGTGCTTGGACAATATAAACACATATTCCGTTGTAGACCGGCATTTGTCGAGGTCTCCAACATAGTCGAAATCAACGTATCCGATACACTCCTGCTTACCAGTAAAATCCTTCTTAAATACCAAACCAACATTTATGATACCTTTGATGTACCGTAGAATCCACTTCACTGCCTCTCAATGGCCCCTGCCGGGATCGTATATATATCTGCTTACTATTGAGACAGCTTCTGACAAATCAGGCCCTGTGCACACCATGTATACATTAAACTACCAACCGCACTAGCATATGATACATGAGTCATGTACTTGATTGAGATAAACATGCACACAGAAAACTACAAAGTTTTGAAAAGTGCTAAGGTCTCAATTTTGCCGCTATATCAAGTGGTTATACGGGTCGTGATCCACAGGGAGGTACTGCGATGAAAGCGTGTTGATAAGTTCTTTTCAAGTTTACAAAAACTGGTTAAAAGTTCTTCTTTATTTTTGAAAAGAAAAACTGAAAGCTATGTTAAGTTGAAAAAGAGTGAAAGATAGAAGAAGATGATGATTGTGTAAAAGGAAAACTAAGTTAAACAAAGAAATAAAAAGAGTAAAGAAAGAAGAGATGATTTTTGAAGTGTTCTAAACTAAGTAATTAAAAGAAATAAGGGAAACTAAATATACTTACTTTTTTGGCTAATGACTTACCTGGGATCATTAGCACGTTTACCATAATTCAGAGGCGATCAGCGCATAACCCATAAGATCTAATTCAATCACCATCCACATTACATCATCAAGACTTCATCGAGCAAGTATGAAATGATAAGAACATAAGGGAGGAAACCATCGTCATGAGCTATCTGGTGAAATCACCTAGAGGGGGGGTGAATAGGTGATGGCTATATGAAATGTGGCAATAATGCGGAATTAAAAATTCTACTAACAAATTGCTCAAATTAAAAGATTAAATAAACACAATAAGTAGTGCAAGAATTAAAGGAGTTGAGTTTAGAGAAAATTCGAGGAAACGCTAACACAAGTATATGTTTCCGAGGTTCGAGCCACGCTCTACGTCCCCGCCTTCACACTTGAAGGATTTCCACTATTGTCGATCCCACCGGATCTTCAATATAAGGACACACTTGTCTGATCACTTGTGATGCCGCAACACCACCCGGAGCACACTAGCTCGCCTTGAGGCCGATGCCTCTACAACTTCGCTCAAGAAGAAAATGATCACACTTGATCACAAAAATAGCTCACTTGCACAATCCTATAACCAATATGTAGATGTAGAAATTTGAGATTGTGTAGTGCAAAAATCTAGAGAGAAGTAGAGGAATAGGCTTCAAATGGGTGTATGGAAATTTTGGCTTTGAAAATCTTTTCTAAAATGAAGACTTGAAATTCTTATGAAAATCTCTTGTAAAAATGTTTAGGAATTATTCTTTTATCATGTTGAAGTGACCCACTATTTATAGGGGTTGAAAAACTGGGTAAAACAGCAAGAGAGATTCGTTGGGGTGAGATCCCAACAAAATCTGTCAGAAAATATAGCTGTTGGAATCTGTCAGACTTTCTGACAGCTGCCGGTCGACCGGGCCGGTCGACCGCCAACGGTCATATTTTTGACCGTTGGGGGACTACGGTCGACCGCCCCGGTCGACCCGAACAAACAGAGAGCACTGTAAGTGCCCCGGTCGATCAGAGCGGTCGGCCGACGTACACACATGCACAGCGTGTACGTCGGTCGACCCGGGCGGTCGACCGGCTCCTGTCAGTTCTGAAAAATCAGAACTGCAGAAAGCCAGAACTTGGGTCTTTGGATAGGTCTTGTGGTTTGGGGTTTTGGACCTTGTAAAAATAGGAGTATGACCATATGTCACTACCCTAACATGTTAAAACATTTTGATAAAGTTTCTCTTGATAAAAACTTGTTTTTCTAAAAGTTGATTTTTTCAAAAACTTAAAGTTTCTAAAAACAAATTTCCAAACATGTTACCTATAAAACTAAGTAGGAAATCGAAATTGTTTTTGAAGCCATAAATCAAACTAAAGTGTGTGTGTGAGTGACAATCTCATAATTCTACTTCTAACATCTAGGTTTTGACAAAGAGTCTAAAAGAAAAAGTAAAAATACAAATCTTGGACTTTTTCATTGTCTTGATCTTGACTTGATTTTTTCTTCATGTCTTGATCCCGAAGCTTCCTAATGTGCTTAGCTTGGGAATGCACATCTTTAGCGGCGTCCAAACTTGTGAGTCTTGATAGTGGAGCCGTCAAATCAACCTGTTTAACCTGAAATACTTTTAAACAAAATTGTTAAATACATAACTAAATATGGTTTGTTATCATCAAAATATCCAACAAGATATAGGGCTAAATGGCCTTTGGGCCAACAATCTCCCCCTTTTTGATGATGACAAAACATATATAGTTATTACAAATATTTTGGGTAGAGACTTCAAATGAAGCTCCCCCTCAACACATGCATATACAAAAATATGCTCAAGCATAGACAAATCAAAAAAAAAAAAAAATTGTGGGTGATAATCCACAACACATATATCCATGCTAGATAAAAATACTCATGTCAACACATATATCCATGCTAGATAAAAATACTCATGTCATGCTAGATAAAAATACTCATGTCATAGAATAGGAATGAAACACATGTCCACAAAGCATAACCAACATAAACAAGTACATGTCCACCAAAATAAAAACACAACACTAACATATGTCCACAATACAATACCAAGTACTACACAAAATATAAGTGACAAATACAAACAAAAGTGCAAGTCTCTCTCAATAAATAACTCTCCCCCTTTTTGACATCATCAAAAGGGGCAGGTCACTCAGCACCACCAGCAGCATCGTCCTCTAAAGAACCTTCCTCAGCATCGCCTTCCTCAGACGAACTCTCCTCCGCGTCACCCTCTGCCATGGTCTCATCACCATCATGATCATCATCCTCATGACCGACCTCCTCTGGATCGATACCGGCAACGCCTGGCTGTGGAGATGGAGCCGCAGTAGGGTCTCTGATAGGAAATGGAGGACCGGAGGATGGAAGAGGGCGAGAAATGGTCGTGGGATCTGGACCAAGCATATCGAATTTCGCAAATAATGTCTCAAATTGCGAATCCAAGAATCTCATGGCGTTCGCAAAATAAGTCATGTCATTGCGAAATCCCTTGAAGCGCGAGTCCATCTCCGCGCGAAGGGCTGCATCACGCTGCTCCAAATCCGCACGAAAGGCTGCGTCTCGCTGCTCGATCCAAGACTGATGCTCCTGGATCTGAGAGCGAATCTCAGAAGATATGAAGGACTGGAACTCAGGTGATAAGGATGGCACAGATGCAGATGAAATCCCTGGGACGGAAGAGGATCCAGGAGCCGAAGATGACCCTGGAATATCAGCAGGAGGTGCAGGAGGGTGCTCTTGTGCGTGACGACGCATTTGAGCCTGCATCCTCTTCAAAAGGACGCTGTCTAAATTTATAGCGGGCTGACAGGAGTCTCAGAGGACAAATCAAAACCTAATTTCTGAAGCAAATGAGTAATAAGCATCCCATAAGGCAAGTGCCTACCGGACATGCGGATATGGTCAGAGGCCATGTGAGTAGCAATGAGGTGAGGAAAATCAATCTTGATGCCTTTCAGAAGGCAATAGATTATGAGAGGAACTGAACCCCTAGCATTGTTATACTCACCGGACTTAGGTAAAATGTTATAGAAAATGAATTTTGCAAGGACTTGGGAGGTGAGGGTAAATTTGTTGACCTCCTCATTCCTTATTAAACCGGGGTTGTCATCCCCGTGAATCAAAGTGGAGGCGGTGAGCGCAGACTCACCGTCCGGATACTTAAAGTCGTGTAGATCAAAAGTATAAACATCCACTCCTCCAGAGGAGAGATGTAGCAAGTCAGCAAATCGTGCTATAGGGATGTCTATATCTCTCCCTAAAACACGTGATCTAACACGATCTCCCTCAAAGGCATAGTTGGCATAGAAATAGTGAACTAGGGATGTGTAGACAGGTTCCCTAATAGTCATAAAATGATGCAAAGAGTTTCTTTTGAGGATACGAGGGATGCCTAGGTGTTCAAAATCCTTTAGAATTACACATCTTCCCGAAATTACAGATTTTTTGGAAAGTTGTATGAAACGATTTTCAGCAAGATCGTTCACAAAAGGTCTTTTAGGTGTAGGAGTGGTGGAAGATGACGGAACTATGCTTTTTCCCTTCTCAGACCTAGATCTCTTTGACATTTTTGGTGAAATGAGTGATTTTTAGTTGATTTTTAGGGTAGATGGATATGGCTTGATCTAAACAAAAATAAACCTAGAGATCTTTGACAGAGAATTAGATTCTTAAGGATAGAAAGGAAGATTTGAATAAAAGAAAGATTTTTACCTGAGTTGAGAAAAACCCTAACCCTAGATCTTGAAATCTCTGAAATCTGATGGTGAGGAAGCCCTGAGACTGAAGATCTATCCCACAAAGAGTGAATCCGACTTGGGTTTTGAAAGAATTTGAAAGATTTTGAGTTGGGAGAATTTTTGGAGAAAAGGGGAAGAAGGGCTCGCCGGATGGGTTTTGAGAGAAGTGAGAGAGAGAGTGAAATAAATAGCAGATTTGGGGCTGAAATCGACGCACGGTCGACCAGGCCGGTCGACCGGAAAAACCCAAGTGCACTGTAATCCAGAGCGGTCGACCGTACCGGTCGACCGGCAACAGAGAGCAAAAAAAATTGTTCTTTTTAGGCAATGGCGGTCGACCGGGGTTAGGGCCGGTCGGCCGGCTTTGCCCAAAAAACTGTGGACAGACAGAGCTCCAAAAAAAATTTTAAATAAAACTATTTAACAATTAAATAGGATATATATAACATACAACAATGTTTTTAAATCTTCATTAGGTTATCATGTCAACCAAAATATTCATACAAAACATTTTATTTAATTTTCATACAAAAACAAAGTTTTAGAGATGTTGAAGCCGAATACCCGGTGACGGGTTCTGAACTTCATCCTCTTGATTCCTCTTGAATGAGTTGAGGTGTGCAATTGCCATCTCTAATGTATTTGCTTGAATATGAAATTTTTACAAAATTTTATTTCTAGTTTTGAAAATACAATGTGTATATATAAATAAGCTAGTCTAGGCATGGCATGTAGACATACAATGGACATGGTATAAAAGACAAGATATTAAAACATGGCATATACACAATCATGATAGGGATGTAAGTTTACACTAGAATATATCAATGTATCATAAAAGTAAACTAACAATCCTATACATGTGTATATAAATAACCAAACAAAAACTTTTAAATGGAGAAGCTACCAAGCATGGGCAATCTCCAAAATAGGTGCCTCCATGATAGCGATGCAAATGCGATGTTTCTTTGAGCTTAGTTGTATCCACCACCCGGGCACCGTTTCCCTCTAAGTCTTGGAGGAAGAAGATCCACCTGTATCATTTAAATTTGGTGGGTCTTTTGGTACCCAAATCTTTTTGGGTCCTTTTGGATTAGTACCGGGACGAACCCAAACATATTTATTGTTTACATTATGTTTAGCAAAATAAAATTTTTCTAAATGGCCTTTGCGGCCACAATGCGTGCAAATGTAAATTCTACCACTACCATACATAAATGCATGTTTGTGTGAGTGTGCATATTTCCGTGCATGTGTATGATGAGTGTGTTTCCCTTGGGTTACTCCCTTGGGAAATCTAGATGCAAACTTATTTAAATCAAAAGCACACTTTTTAAGAGTTGAATCTAAAACATCAACTCGTTTTTGAATTTCCAAAAATTCATTTTTGTTACATGATGCAATGGGGGTTTTCCCTTTACAAGCTAACTTATGATTTTCAAAATCAATTTTTACTTTCTTAAAAGCACAAGATAAATCATTTTTCTCTTTTTCAATAATATTAATTTTATCTTTTAAAGACTCATTTTCCCTTTTTAATTTTTTATTATGAGATTGAGAAATCTCATACCTATGTTGAAGTTCTTCAAAAAATTGGGCTAATTCATCCATAGCTAACTCATCCTCATCTAAAGAGTTGTCGATAGTTACCTTCGAAGCATCGTCTCCATGTGCCATGAAGCACATGTGTGCGGCGTCGTTCTCCTCTTCGGAATCCGACTCCGTGTCATCCCACGTGGCCACCATGGCTTTCTTCTTCTTGGGGCCGTTCTTGGAGGTGGTCGCTTGAAGAGCGGGGCAATCGGCAATAAGGTGTTCGATCTTCTTGCAATGGAAGCAAGGACCGGGTTCTTCTCTTTTCTTTTCATACCTTCCTTGAGGTCTCCCTCTTCGGAAGTTGCTTTGCCTCCCCTTCTTGTAGAACATTTTGCCCACCTTCCGGATGGGCATGGCAAAATCTTCATCGCAATCATCCGATGAATCATCCTCTTCATGGATGGTTGGAGTGGCTTTGAAGGCAAGTACTTTCTTTTTGGGTGCCTCCCTTTCTTCTCTTACCTTCATTTCCATCTCATGTGTTTTGAGATTTCCAATGAAGCCGGAGAAGTCCATCTCCTCCCGATCGTTGAGCTCCTTGAGAGTAGTAGCCTTCACTTCCCAAGATTTGAGAAGAGCCCGAATGACCTTCCGAATCTTTTGGTCATTATCGATTGCGTCACCTAGAGAAGATAAAGCATTAGTAATCTTGGTGAAACGCTTGAGCATGTCATCAATGCTCTCATTATCAAACATATTTAAATTCTCGTATTGAGAACGCAACAAGTCAATCTTAGATCTTTTGACTTTTGACGTTCCTTCATGAGTCACAATTAAAATATTCCAAACTTCAAATGCGGATTTGCAATTTATGATGCGTGATAAGTCATCCTCATTTAAGGCTTGGGTCAAGACGTATTGTGCTCTAGCATTAGCTTCATAATCCTTGGAGGTGTCCTCGGACCATGAGCTCTCATCAGTGAGGGGTTCTATAAATTCTTTTGTAATGGACCTAGCAACCCTAACTCCTAGGGACTTAAGGAAGAGGTCCATCTTGACCTTCCATATGGGAAAGTTCAAGCCATCAAACTTAGGTGGGGACTTGATGCTAGAAAAGTCAAGTGATGCCATGGATGAATAATATAAAGCACAATATATGAAAAATGCAACTAATATAGCCAAATAACAAGGATCTCCCTAAGGTGGTTAAACCAAATTGTAGGGTTAGGCTCTGATACTAATTGAAATCACCTAGAGGGGGGTGAATAGGTGATGGCTATATGAAATGTGGCAATAATGCGGAATTAAAAATTCTACTAACAAATTGCTCAAATTAAAAGACTAGCAATAAACACAATAAGTAGTGCAAGAATTAAAGGAGTTGAGTTTAGAGAAAATTCGAGCAAACGCAAACACAAGTATATGTTTCCGAGGTTCGAGCCACGCTCTACGTCCCCGCCTTCACACTTGAAGGATTTTCACTATTGTCGATCCCACCGGATCTTCAATATAAGGACACACTTGTCCGATCACTTGTGATGCCGCAACACCACCCGGAGCACACTAGCTCGCCTTGAGGCCGATGCCTCTACAACTTCGCTCAAGAAGAAAATGATCACACTTGATCACAAAAATAGCTCACTTGCACAATCCTATAACCAATATGTAGATGTAGAAATTTGGGATTGTGTAGTGCAAAAATCTAGAGAGAAGTAGAGGAATAGGCTTCAAATAGGTGTATGGAAATTTTGACTTTGAAAATCTTTTCTAAAATGAAGACTTGAAATTCTTATGAAAATCTCTTGTAAAAATGTTTAGGAATTATTCTTTTATCATGTTGAAGTGACCCACTATTTATAGGGGTTGAAAAACTGAGTAAAACAGCAAGAGAGATTCGTTGGGGTGAGATCCCAACAAAATCTGTCAGAAAATATAGCTGTTGGAATCTGTCAGATTTTCTGACAGCTGCCGGTCGACCGGGCCGGTCGACCGCCAACGGTCATATTTTTGACCGTTGGGGGACTACGGTCGACCGCCCCGGTCGACCCGAACAAACAGAGAGCACTGTAAGTGCCCCGGTCGACCGGAGCGGTCGGCCGACGTACACACATGCACAACGTGTACGTCGGTCGACCCGGGCGGTCGACCGGCTCCTGTCAGTTCTGAAAAATCAGAACTGCAGAAAGCCAGAACATGGGTCTTTGGATAGGTTTTGTGGTTTGGGGTTTTGGACCTTGTAAAAATAGGAGTATGACCATATGTCACTACCCTAACATGTTAAAACATTTTGATAAAGTTTCTCTTGATAAAAACTTATTTTTCTAAAAGTTGGTTTTTCCAAAAACTTAAAGTTTCTAAAAACAAATTTCCAAACATGTTACCTATAAAACTAAGTAGGAAATCGAAATTGTTTTTGAAGCCATAAATCAAACTAAAGTGTGTGTGTGAGTGACAATCCCATAATTCTACTTCTAACATGTAGGTTTTGACAAAGAGTCTAAAAGAAAAAGTAAAAATACAAATCTTGGACTTTTTCATTGTCTTGATCTTGACTTGGTCTTTTCTTCATGTCTTGATCCCGAAGCTTCCTGATGTGCTTAGCTTGGGAATGCACATCTTTAGCGGCGTCCAAACTTGTGAGTCTTGATAGTGGAGCCGTCAAATCAACCTGTTTAACCTGAAATACTTTTAAACAAAATTGTTAAATACATAACTAAATATGGTTTGTTATCATCAAAATATCCAACAAGATATAGGGCTAAATGGCCTTTGGGCCAACATCTGGCACTCGCAAAGGCAAGGCAATTTCGATGCTATGAGACGCACTTAGATTATTATCAAAACCAAAAGAAGAGAAGTAAAAAGAAGAAGAAGAACATAAAATGTAAATTTTGATTTGGATTGAAAATGATGAACGAAAGGATAAATAACTTACATTAGTGTCACTCTCAATACTGTTCTTCCTCTCCTTCTCTCATGAATTTTAGTCTAACCCTCGTTTACAAAGACCAAAAATTATATTAATAAAATTAAAACCTAAACTAAACTAGGATAAAAATCTAACCTAAGATCTCTTTCTTCTCAGTCATGTCAGTTTGTCTTAAGAAATTCTAGTATTTATAGGCAAAATGGAAGAGGAGAGATCGTATGAAGATAGGGGAGCAAACGTTATCCCAACCTCCTCAACTATCCCGCGAAAATGTGTCTTTGGCTATGTTTTCGCGGCCTAGATGTGGCCAGATGGCCACATTCGAGGAGAGTTGCTTCAAGAACTTTTATCATCTCCTTTATCCAAATGGATTTTTTAGTATCGTCTATGGATTTGATGATACCTATGTTGATGTTCAGCTAACCAAATGGATTTATAGAAATTTGAATTTTAACCGGTTCTATTTGGTGATCTTCTGATTTGCTTTGTTCTTTAGCTTATCTCCTGAATATTTGTCCTAATTCTTGATTTTAATTTAAACTCAATTAAATCAGAATTTAGATAGGCTTTTGAGCTCGTTTCTTTTCTAACTCCTTTAGTAAAGGCCTTCACATCTTTTAGACAAAAATATTATTAAAAATCAGAGTTTATTATGACAGTGGGAATGTGACAATAAATATGCAATATCAGTGATCGATTATAACCCCACACATATTTTTTGCTCGTCCTCGAGCAAAACTGTAATGCCTTGATCTCGTGGGTACGGAGACGTTACTGCGACGTATATATGCAGGTTGAAAATACTCTCATCTTTATACACTAAGCATCAATACAGGCAAAAAATCAAAGTACAAAAGTACGTGGTGCATTATATATTGAGTAGAATTACAAAGTTATTACAAGATAACAACAACAACAACTAAGCCATTTATCCCAAGTATTTAGGGTAGGCTACATGAACCAAAAGAGAATTACGCCGGATCGGGCACATGGATCAGCTTTCTCCACTCATTGCTATCGAGCAATATGCCTTCACTAAGACTTTTAGCCTCTATATCTTGTCGTATTACCTCCATCCATGTTTTCTTCGGTCTCCCCTGCGCTCTTTTAACTAGCCCTAATTTGATACGCTCTACTCGCCGGACTGGCGCACCGTAGGTTTACGTCGCACATAACTAAACCATCGTAGGCGGTTTTCTCTCATCTTCTCTTCTATAAAGGCTACGTCTATCTTAATACGAATATTCCCTTTTTCACCTTATCTCTCCTCGTGTTACCACACATCAATGAAGCATGCACATCTCTGCTACACTCATCTTCTGAGCATGATATCTTTTTATAGTCCAACATTTTGTGTCAGATAACAAAGCTGGTCTAATAGCAGTTTGATAAAACTTTTTCTTCAGCTATAACAGAATATTACGATCATATAAAACTCCTGTTACGCTCCTCCATTTCAACCAGCCGACTTGGATCTTATGGTTGATATCACTATTGATCTCCCCATCCTTTTGAATATTAGAACCCAAGTACTTAAAATGACTGCTCATCGGTATTTCTTTACCATTAAGTAGCACAATACTATAATCTTGGATTCCTTATTTACTGAATTTACACTCCATATACTATATTTTGATTTTATTTAATCTAAAACCTCGAGATTCTAGAGTTTGCCTCCATATATCCAATTTTTCATTTACCCAAGCTCTCATTTCATTGACTAGGACAATATCACCAGCAAATAGCATACACCATGGTATCTTATCCTGAATAGCTCTAATAAGCTCATCTATCACTATGACAAATAAGAATGGACTCAATGCAGATCCTTGATGCAATCCAATTGTAATAGAAAAATCACTTGTTATGCTCCACAAGTTCTGACATTTGCCACTACTCTATTGTACATGTCCTGATTATGTCAATATATTTGATGGGGGCCACCTTTTTCATTAATGTCCACCATAATACATCTCTTAACACCTTATCATAAGCTTTTTGTAAATCGATGAAGACCATATGCAAATTTTTCTTCCTCTCTCGAAATCGCTCTATAAGTTGACAAAGAAAATGAATAGCCTCTGTCGTCGATCGCCCCGGCATAAGCCCAAACTGTTTCTCTGATATTTTAACATTCTGTCTTAACCTGTATTTAATTACCCTTCCCAAAACTTCATGGTGTGACATATGAGTTTTATTCCATGATAGTTTGAACAACTCTAGATATCACCCTTATTCTTATAGAGAGGTACTATGCTACTCTTCTTTCACTCATTTGGCATCTTTTTAGTTAGTCAGATCTTGTTAATGAGGTTTGTCAGCTATCTCATGCCCACCTCTCTTAAGCATCCCCATACCTCAATAGGAATTTCATCTGGGCTAACAGTTTTCCTTGACTTCATTCTCTTCAAGGCCTCTTTAACTTCAGATTCGCTAATTGTGCGCATATAATTATGGTTCATATCTTAGCACTAAATGGTAAGGTCATCCAAATTTTGAGTAGAATTACCATTGAATAATTTATCAAAATACCCTCTCCATCTTTCTTTGATTTTTTCATCTTGAACTAAAACCTGCTGATCCTCATCTTTGACACACCTTACAGTACATAAGTATCTAGTCTTTCTCTCCTTTATTTGAGCAATTCTATATATATATATATCCTTTTCAACCTCTTTGGTGTCCAACTTCTCTTACGCTTCTTTGTACGCTTTAGCTTTTGCATTGTGAACAGCTTTCTTAGTCTCCTTCTTGGCTAGCTTATACCTCTCAAAACTCACTCCATCATAATTTTTATTCAAATCTCTGTAAGAGTTTCATTTGATCTTAATGGCAGCTTTTACCTGTAACGCCTCGATCCAGCAGGTACGGAGACGTTACTGCGACGTATATACGCAGGTCAGAAATATCCTCATGTATATACGCTAAGTATCAGTGCAAAAAAGAGTCAGAGTATGAAAGCACGTGGTGCATTATACATTCCAACATATGAGTACAATTATAAAATTATCACCAGATGTGACATAATATTACAAGAATATTACATCACTAAAAGGCGCAAATGTAAGAATACAGAGCGATATACAAGTATGAATAGTACAAATGGCACTCACGAGTTTACAAAAGGAAAACTCGTGAGACGCGCAGGGGGGCCAGGAAGGTTAGGGCTCCAGACGGTATGTCGATGATCCATGCTTCAGCTGCGCATCTCTGATCAGCATCCGGGAGATCACAAGCTCCAAGCTCTGAGAGCTGGACATTAGGATCTAGGGAAGTTAAAACTCCCCAGCGAGTGGTGATGCTAATGTCAAGTGGTGTGCGTAGATAAACACAAGTGTATCGATAAATCCGAATCATAAACATGTATTGAAAATCATGTTGTAGGCACATGCACACAGGAGCAAGTAGATATATAGTAAGTGATATCAAGCAGGGGAATACTCATGTATAATATGATAAGAGTAGGAGACTGGTGAAATAGAGCATAAGTGGTAAGGCAGAATGTTAACAGCTAAAATAGATCAAAACTTTGTTTCCATCCCAAGAAATGTGTAAGTGTGAAGTGCATACAATCTAAGGCAAAAAATTCAAGATAAAAATATCTCACCAATTTTACTTACTTATCCTATAATTTCAAACAAGATCTATTATTTCAAATATGTCTAAGATGTCATAATTAAGGCTTTCTTAATTTCTAAGATACATCTTAATTTTCTTAAAAATAGATCAAAACTTTGTCTCTTATTTCAAAAAGTTTTTATTTTTTTTATTTTTATTTTTTTCTAAAAGAAATGTAAAAGAAAGAAATGAAAAATAGATACCAATGAAATTGATATTCTTTGAAATGCAAGCATACATATATAAAAACATATATGAGTATACAAGAAAGGTCAAAATTGATAACAATTGAAAGAATTAAATGATACCAATTGAAACAACAATAATGATCAAGTGTATATCTCATATAACTACCACCCAAGTCATGTTCAAGTTTAAAATGATTTTCACTATAAAGCATACATGAGCATGATCTCCCATCTAACCACCCATGGAAGGTAGGGGTTTTCAAAAGTAGGTTTGAAAAAAATATAGTATGCTTGAAAACTTCTACCATAACGAAGAATATCGTAACTAGTTATATGAAAAATTTGTAGACTAGTACGAAATCCTTCAAGTAAGGAATAAAAAAAAATTATATTTCATAAAACACATGTAAATCACATGGCACTAAACACTCAAAAACAATAAGTGAAAATCACCTAGAGGGGGGGTGAATAGGTGATGATGCTAATCAAAGACCAATTTAAAAGTTTTAAAGTCACAACAATCACCAATCAAGAATCACAAGATGAATGCAAGCAAGTATGACAATGAATATGATGAGCAAGTAACAAGTGCAAGCAAAGTAGAGTAAGGAGTGCAAGAATGTAAACCAATCGCAAACACAAGGATATGTTATCGAGGTTCGAGCACCCAGCTCTACTCCCCGCCTTCCCCAGAAGGATTCTAGCTACTTCCACTATCACAAAGATCTCAAATACAATGGAGTACCCAACTCCTACAATCTCAAGTACAAGTAATTTCCTTGGTAGTCAAAAGACCACAAACTCTCTCTTTCAAATATCTCTTCCCTTACAAAGGTCCTTAGAGAATATTGAGTAGGAATGAAGCTCTTGTGTGTAAGGAGAAAAGAAAATTAAATCAGAGAGTATCACAAAAACACTTCAGAAATTAGAGAGAATTTCAGCCCAAAAACCAAGAAACAAAGTCTTTTGAAAGCCTTAAACTTTTTGAATTTTCTAGCAATAATTGTTGTAATGAATCTCTCCCCAAACACCCCTATTTATAGGAGAGGGCTAGGTTAAGAGATAAAACAAACTTAAGGCTAATTAAGTAATATTAGATTCAAAATATATCCCTAAATCAAATTTTAAACACAAAAAGACAAAACTTAAAATACCCCAGAAAATAGCCGTTTACTTTTCAACGGATCTGTCGGTCGACCGGTCGGTCGACCGCACGACCAAATTTTTGACCGTTGCAGGCCAGCGGTCGACCGCCCGGTCGACCCAATCTAACCGAGAGCAAGGTTGCTTACAGTCGGTCGACCGGTCGGTCGACCGATACAACGTGCACACAGATATGTGCACAGCCAGAGCCACGGTCGACTGGGACGGTCGACCGGCCAACCTGTCATAGGTCCGGTCGACCGTTCGGTCGACTGGCTCAGGTCAAAAATCAGGATTTGAAGAGAAAATAAAGGGGATTTTGATTTTGATAAAAATAGTTTTGAACATAGATTTGTATAAAACACAAATATATATCTGTAGGCCAAATCTTGTAAACAAAATGTTTTTGTATAAATTATAAGAAAACATTTGGAATAAACATGTGCGCAAAAACGTGTGTGATAGAGCTTCAAACCTATCCACTATTCTTTAACAAACTATAAAACTAAAAATACAATGATTAAATACTCTTTGAGCAATCTTCAAGTCTTTGAGCCATCCAATGCCTTGCTTGTGCCTTCTATTCTATGATTCTTCCTTGATTGTGCAATTTACCTTCCTTGCTATGTGAAACTTAGAAGTTCTTGCAAAAGCTAAGCCAATGGTCTCCAAACATGGTACAAAACCTGAAACTTATCTTGAACAAATTCATTAGTACCAAATAGCTCTTATT
The DNA here is from genome assembly GCA_038442645.1 of Agave tequilana. Taxonomy (NCBI): domain Eukaryota; kingdom Viridiplantae; phylum Streptophyta; class Magnoliopsida; order Asparagales; family Asparagaceae; genus Agave; species Agave tequilana. Next base: position 309,211 of record JAVJIF010001582.1, read on the forward strand.
TGGTTTGTCATCATCAAAACACAAAACAAGAGAGTGTAACCTCTTGGGCCAACAATAAGGTCATACATACTCATGAAAACACAATCATGAGAAACATTTTAAAAGAGGTGAGTGTGGAAGTGTTATGTGAAACATATAATCATGAAAATTGGCAATTAAGCTCAATATTCCTTAAAACACGAAAACATGAAATCATCAAAACTATTTAATCTTCAAGGTATATGTATGTCCTATACAAATTAAAGTATACATACATATCCAAACACAACGAGTCCACAAAGATATATGCATGAAGGCACGTGGCTCAAAAGGATGTATATGTATAACAATAATTTGGATAAAATGGACATATACATGAAGTTAAACATAAACACATGGAAACATGGAGAACATGATAAATTAAATTTCCATTAAAACAAATTTCATTTCAAGGTATATGTATGATTTGTCAATAAAAAGTATACATACATATTCCTAAACACAATTGAGTCCATATGTATAGATTTGCATGAAAGGCAAATGACTCAAGGGGTATACATGTATATCTTAAAGTTTAGCAAAATAGACATATACATGAAATGAAAAACACATGATCATAAAACGAAATCAAAATGGGAATACAAGTTTAGAATGCATGGATCATCAAAACTAGACTATACTAGCACTTCTAATAGGTTCAAAGAAGCATTCAAGCTTAAACATATATAGATTTATTTGTGACCCACTATATGCACAAGTATAAATTCTAGTCTTAATGAAAACTAACATTTAAACATATATTCAAAACATGAAGCATAAAACGGGATATAAATCAACATGATAAACATAAACATGATTATTATGTAAATCCATATGTTATTAAACCTATGATAAACATGATAGCTAAACAAAGGTGAGAACACTAAAATAATGGTCCATATTAAACATGGGTGTCTGAAAAGGGCTATACATGCATGTCAAGGATCTAATAAGCATGGCATTATCATAATAATCTTTAAACAACAAAGCATGCTATAAACAATGAATATGAAAGCATGTAAACAATAATAAGGAGTTAGGAATCGTTACCAAAACCTAGAAGGCAACTGTCCTTGTCTCCAAAACATGGTGGTCTTCCCACCAAACCTTCCTTGAAAGTGATGCATCCAAATTGTTTTCTTTAAGCACGGAACGCATCCACTCCAAGGTACCGCTACTCTCACGTCATGTGAGAGCCCACTCCTACATCAAATACAAGAGGGGTGGTCTTTGGTACCCACACTCTATTGGGTCCATGGGGGTTAGTACCTTCTCTAACCAAAACAAACTTATTTCCTAAATTAACATTATGTATTCTATCATAGCAAAATTTAGCAAGGTGGCCCTTACGTCCACAATGTGTACAAGTGTACACATGAGCATACATAGTGTGATGGTGTCCGTGAGGAGCATGTGTATGCCGTGATGGGTGTGCATGCATAGGTGGAACTTGTTTCTTTCGAAACAAGGATTCCAATCGTGTATGGCCCATAACACATTGGCTCAAAGTGGAGCCCAAACAATCAACACTTTTCTTCAAAATATTTATATCATTTTTAACACTTGAAGATAAAGTAGAGCATGCAAGGGGTGATCTAGGTGAAACTACCCCAGCATGGCAAACATGAGAATCAATCTTATTTTTCAAACACTCATTTTTCTTTAAACAAACATCTAAATCATTTGAAATAGAAATTATTTTATTTTTCAAAGAGTTATTTTCTTTTACAACAAATTCAATTTTTGAAGACAAAACTTTATTTTTCTTCAAAACATTTTCACAATCATTTTTAGTTTTCAAAAATTCATTCTCTTTTAGTGCAAGGTTTAGTTGAGATCTCAATGAATCCCTTTCATTATAGACCTCAACCTTCTCTTGCAAAACCTTGTCAAGTCTAGAATGCAAACTTTTATTTTCTTTTTCAAGGCCTAGACTTTTCTTTTTCAAAACTTTATACTTTTCAATTAATTTTTCACAAACAATTGAGAGTTCTTCATTCAAAGCATGAGCATCATAATCATCACATGAAGAACTAGCATTATCACTATCCAGTTGAGATTCCGAATGTACCTCAAGGGAGTATTCCCTTGGATCATGAAGCATTGTGAATCGGATTCTCCACTAGTCTCCTCCTCTTGTTAGATAGGCGTTTGAAGCTTGGAGGTGGTGGTGGATGTCAACATATTCCACACTGCAAATGCGGAATCAAAATTAGAAGCAAGCATAAGATATTCTTTATTTAATGTGCTTCTAATGGCCTCAAGGACTTGTGCATTGGCCCCTATATGCTTGCTATCACTAAGGAAGAATTCCTTGGTAATGGCAAGGTGAACGTTATAACCTAGGGTTTGTAAATAGATGGACATCCTAGTCTTCCAAACAATGATGTTGGAAGGGTCAAACATAGGTGGGGTCATGAAGTCCATGGGTCCAACTATATGTGTGCAAACAAGCAAATGCAAATGATAGATTAGCAAACAAAGGATCTCACTCCTAAGATGTTAAGCCTAAGTATCAGGAGCGTAGGCTCTGATACCAATTGAAAACACCTAGAGGGGGGTGAATAGGTGTAAGTGCTAATCTAGAAACTAAATGCGCTAAATGCGGAAGCTTAAAACAAATTTGCAACACACTTAGTACAACACCCATAGTACAACACACAAGTGTAGCCGAATTCCCCGTGAAGGGCTCTGGACTAACTCCTCTTGATTCCCCTAGATATGGCTTGAGGTGCTATATGAAGCTCTTGTGGTTAAGTACAAGTGAGGCACACAAACAAGCAAGCCAAGCATATAAGGAAGAACAATATGAAAGAAGCAAGGCAACAAATGCAAGCAAGTATGAATGATATAGCAATAAGAATAATGCTATGCACAACACAAATAGAGAGAGTTTAGAGATAATGGATCAAACGCAAACACAATGATATGTTTCGAGGTTCGAGCCCCTAGCTCTACGTCCCCGCCTTCACCGAGAAGGATTTCTAATCCACTATACTCCCACCGAGGGAACCTCTACCGAAGAGGATTTGTTACAACAAAGGGAGTACCGAACTCCTCTCTCAAACACCGCCTCATAAACCGAGGGGTAGGCCCGTAGCCAAACAACCACAATCACCTCTACCGAAGAGGGATACAAACCACTAAGCTCCACCTCACACAAGAGGGAGCAAACAACAATCTCCACCTCTACCAAAGAGGGAGCAAACACCAACCCAATATAACAACCTCAACCTCTACCAAAGAGGGAGCAACAGAAGAAATCAAGGGTTTACAACAAGTGGTATGTCTCAACCACAAACCTCTTTCCTTTTTCTTTTTCCACAAGACAAGATCCTAATAGAATAGGATAGATGATAAGCTCAAGTGTGGAAAACAAAGTGTTTTGATCAAAGAAATACTCTTGGGAAAATACCAAATTGATATAGAAATGAAGAACAAGAAACCAATTCCCAAAAACCTATTTTCTTTGAAAATAACAAAACACTTAAAAACAAACAAGATGAATCTTTTAGCACTTAAACTCTTTTGAAAACTATTTTAAAACACTTAAAAGGTATGAAAATTTGCTCTTAAAATCTTAGTTAAAACCATGAAGAGATGGGGTATTTATAGCCCCAAAACAAAACTAGCCGTTAGGCTGATCTGTCAGCCTGACAGGCCTGCGGTCGGCCGGCCCGGCCGACCGTTAACGGTCAGAAATATGACCGTTGGGGCATCCGGTCGACCGTACGGCCGACCGCCCAGATACATAGAGCAAAGCTCTCTGGTCCGGTCGGCCGCCAGGTCGACCGTCCCTGTGTCTGCCAAACGTGCACAAGTCTGTGCACGTCAGTCGACCGCAAGGGTCGACCGGCCTTTGGTGCGGTCGACCCGTGTGGTCGGCCGACTTGGCCTGTCAGCCACAAATCTGGGACAGAAACACATGTTAAAAATATTTCTAAAAATTCTTTTAAGTCTTGTAAAAATACCCAAAAATAGTTTTAACATTTTGCATTGATATATAAACTTATGATAAACATTTTAACTCAAATATCAAGCATATGAAACTATTTTTGTGTTTTAATCATTTTTACCAAAAACCAAAACTTGTATTTGTAAGATCACTTAGAGGGGGGGTGAATAGGTGATGGCTAATCTAATGGTCACTTATGAACAAATAATGCGGAATTAAAACTAAGTTGACCAAATTAAACTTCTTTTAATTAAACACTTATGTATAACACAAGAGTGTTGCTGAATTCCCCTTGCGAGGCTCTGGACAAACTCCTCTAGATTCCCCTTGAATGGGTTGAGGTGCCGCGTTGGCTCTCTTGGTTGAATACGAGTGTTAACAACAATCCCAAGCAAGTATAGCAATTATGAGCACAAGGGTATATCATGCATATAAGAGATAATGGCTATAAAGTAATTGCAAGATATAAATAAGACAATAAGAGAAAGAGAGCAAGAGATAGCAATCGCAAACACAAGGGTATGTTTCGAGGTTCGAGCACACTTGCTCTACATCCCCGCCTTCGACACACGAAGGATTTCCACTATGTAAGATCCCACCGGATCTCTCCTCGGTGCCGCAACACCTACAAGCTCTCGGACTCCAAAGTCCCTTACACACGCAAGTCCACCGACTCGCCGAGGCCGCACCTCAAACCACCAAGAGTTCACAACCGAACTCTAACCACCAACGAGCACACTTGCCCGTCTCCTCAAATACAAAGGAAATCTCTTTGGTGATCTAACACTTGATCACCAATTACAAACTTCACTACAACACTCTCCCTATAGGATAGATATACAATGGAAGCTCAAGTGTAGTGTGAGAAAAAACAAGGAAAGAAGGCTTTGATGGAAAACTCAAGAAATCACTTTAACACTCTCTTGATAAAACTTCCCTTAAGATAGGAAATATTTGCTCTCAAATATTGTGGAGAAACTCTTCTAAAAGTATCAGAAAAACTGGACAAAAGCTCTCCTAAAATCTTGGCTTCAAACAATGACAAAACCCCCTTTTATAGAGGCCAGAAAAATCTGACCGTTGGGCTCTGTCAGAGCTTCCGGTCGACCGGTCCGGTCGACCGGCAACGGTCTAAAATCCGACCGTTGCAGCCTCCGGTCGACCGGCCCGGTCGACCGAGCAACTGGAGAAGAGAGTAAACTCTCTGTCGGTCGACCGGCCCGGTCGACCGATATTTCCCGAGAGCAAAGCTCTCTGAAGCGGTCGACCGGCCCGGTCGACCGATCTCCAGTGCACACTGGCGTGCACGTCTGTGCATGTCCGGTCGACCGACCCGGTCGACCGGCCTCTGTCAGTTCTGAAAAATCAGAACTGGCATAACCAGAAAATAGGGATTAAGGATTGGTCTTTTGGCTTAATAAAATCCCAGAAATTCACAGTAAATCCAGAAAAATAGTTTCAATCAAAATAAAAACTGTTTTTCTAAAAATATGTTTTTCTAAAACTTGTTTTTCCATAACTTCACAAATACAAAAACAAGATATTTTGAACTTATAAAGCAAAGTGTGTATGGATATGATCCACCACACAATCAAGATGAAATATCTAGTTTTTGACATAAAGCACTAAACTTGTTTTGGTTAAAGGATATGTATATAAGAAATTACCAAAACCCAAAGTAGATATTTTGTCATGAGGAAAATCTCATCAAATACAAAAACAAGATATACTTTTAAAGCATAGTGTGTATGGATATGATCCACTACACAAATAAGATGAATATCTAGTTTTTGACATAAGGCTCTAAACTTGGTTTTGAAAGATATGTATATAGGTAACATCAAAAAAACCAAGACATGTATTTTGTCCAAAGAAAAATCTTTTTACCAAAAAGAAAGAGTCTTTTCTAACTAAAAATTTTATGAAAAGACAATTAAATCTCAAGAGTGTGTGTGTGATATGACTTGAGCAATCCACCAATCTATTCTATCCTTTACATTTTATCTAAACAAAAACAAAATCTTATACCTAGACACAAGTCTTCATCTTCTTGAAGTCTTCACTTGAAGGCTTCTCATCTTCTTGACTTGGTCCACATGCAATCCACCGAGCTCATCTCTAGATGTGATCTTGATGCATAGGCTCGTGAATCAACCGGTGCTAGCTTCCAACTTGACTTTAAATCCTTTGTTGAAGCTCCACACCTACTAAGATCTTGATAAAGAATCTGTCACTAATTAAACACAAGATCATTAGTAATCATGACTTCATGAGTTGATCATCATCAAAACTAGGGTGATAGGCCTTTGGGCCAACAGTATTTTCTCAAACTTGAATTTTTCAATACATGAATAGGAAAGTCAAAATAAGTTTGTATAGGAAGTTTAAGCATGCATGTATAGAATGAAACTACTATACATAAACCAATTAAACTTGTTTTGATCAACTATTCATGAAAACAAATATTGGTTAAACTAAAACTGAAAACCAATATCCAAACATAAAACGTGTGTGTATTGTGCACTTGAGTATATCAACTATTCTAAGCTTTACACATGGATCTAAAACACACTAAACACTAGGATACCTAAGTCTTCTTGATGATCTTCCATCTTCAAACCGACTCGATCCCAAACGTGATCCACCGAGTGCAAAGGTATGATCTTGATGCTCGGGTACTGGAATCACCAAGTGAAGGCTTCCAAACTCCTCTTTTTGAAGCAATCACCAACTAATATCTTGATTGATGATCTGAAACTAAAATCACAAGATTATTAGTAAACATAACTACATGAGTTAATCTTCATCAAAACTAGAGAGGAAGGCCTCCGGGCCAACAAAATTTACAATGTTTCAATTTCAATTGATATCAAAAATCTACTATTGGTATCTTAAAATTTTGTTTATTTACAAGTGGTACCAACTTATATTTTGTCAACTACAATTTAATTTCATTGGTATCAAAACTTGTTTTGTTGACTTAAGAAATTAAAATTTATTTTAAAGTGATTTCAAAATTTGATGATATATATTGCCTATATGCAAAGGAAGCTTAACATCTCTTCTATATATAGATTCATGTTGAGTGTATCTTATGTCATACACGTGTGTAGGGAGAGTTTAACATTTCCACTTATACATTGTATATTTGTCTTATGTGAGTTAGGGTCTTGTCAATGCATGTATGCAGGGGGAGCTAACTTTACGTCTCTCCTCTTCATGAATGTATATCACATATATATCTTTATTGTTTGATTCGTTTTCGCCCCTTTGTTGATGAATTGACAAAAAAGGGATAAGGATTTTGAGAGTTTATATATGCATGTTTATTTTCTTATTTATACATATATATTTTGTTTATTCAAAAGGGGAGAAGAATTTGGTGAATTTATGCATGTTTATCTCCTTATTTTTGCATATATGTTTGTTTAGTTTTATGCACTTCATTGAATATGTTTATGTTTTTTGTTATGCATGAGTTAAGGGGGAGCTTCTATGAAGCTTATCTTTAATACATGTATATATAACTCTATTGTTGACACTTAAAAAAGACAAGATTCTTATCGGTCCGAACAATGTCTAAACTTGTTGACATTTACAAAAGACAAGTGACAGACGAGCTGAAAACCAGTTTTCACCCATCTCCGAGGGACAAGAAAGCAACTTGGACTCCACTGATCCAGTAAGCAGACAGTGAGCCTGGATTGTATCTAAACAGACCTCAGCAGGTCTAAAGATGCTAGCACTTAGCATCACATGAGCCCAAAGGGATAGCCTCGCCTGAGAGGCTAAGATCATCCAACTTCGCCTTGAAGCCATTCAAAGCTCTGTCAAGAAGTTAACTCATAGCTTCGCCTGAACTGCTAAAGCGTAACTTCGCCAGAGGAAGTCAGCTCCGCCCTGAAGCCACATGCAACTGCGCAGAAAGGGTATATGGTAGCTTCGCAACAGATGACATCTAGCTCCGCCGAAGAAGCCTTCCTCTGACTTCGCCAGATACTGCCTCCAGCTCCGCTGTGAGTTCAAAGCGGGCAGCGCCGCTGCGGGGCTGCTATGGTCAACCTTTGACCAATCAAATCTCCAGATGAGATCAAATCTAATTGGGATCAAGATCAAATCCAATCAGGATCAAATCTGAAATCAAATTTGGCAGTTGATTGCCACAATCTCTTGACCCTTCTAAAACGAGTAAGAAGATCAGGGGAAATTCTCCAACGATATGGAAAGGATCAAAACAGATCAAGAGGATCAATCGACCTGCCATTTCTAGCTTCGCAGAAGCTGATCCTAGCCTCGCAGCAAGGCTACTTTTCAGATTTAAACAGATTTGATTCAATCTGTTTCCATATCTTCAAGGGACGGTTATACCCTTACTCTCCCTATAAATAGCCCATCAGGGGTACAAGGAAAAAAAAGGAGGGAAGGGGCTTTCTCAGACGACACGCACAAGAGGACTCCACAAGTAGAGGCTTCTTCACGACGCACCGTGCGCTCTTGAATTCAGATACCTTTAGAGAATTGCTTCTCTATTCAGGGTGCTGATACCCTAATACCTTCTTCTCAAGGAATCTCTGGAACCAGGTGAGAAGGAATTCCTAAATTGAAGGCGGTTTTGAGAAGTAACAAGAGGGTTCCACCAACCTTCTGTTCTCTGATTCCCGAAACCAGGCGAGAAGGGAATCTCATCGCTCGCATCGTCAAAGGGACAAAGTGGTCGCGCGCTGACTAGACTCCTATCGGCACACTTCTCCAGAATCTCTGAGGAGATATACTTGTAATCTTTTTAAGAATACTTATAATTTAGCTCCTCAAACTCTTTTTATTGTAAGTTTTCCCCTTTGCAAATTATTGGAAAACATCTATGAGTTTTGTCATCATCAAAAAGGGGGAGATTGTTGGCTCAAAGGCCCATCGCTCTAGTTTTAATGATGATTTACTCATGTAGTTATAATACTAATGATCTTGTGTTCAATTAGTCTCAGATATTTGATCAAGATCTTACTAGGTGTTTAACTTTAACCAAGGATTCAAAGTCAAGTTTTGGAGCTAGCACGTGTTGATTTAAGAGCTCGCGCATCAAGATTGCATCAAGTACTCAAGAGGAGTCTAGCTCATGGATCAAGGTTTGGACCAAGTCAAGAAGGAGAAGAAGATTTTAAAGAGAGGATTTTTAAGAAGACTTGTGTCGGGCTTTGTAAGTGTCAAGATTTGTTTTTAGATAAAATATAAAGGATAGATTAGTTGATGGATTGCCGTTTAGCTTTAAGTTTCAAAATATACATGTGTTTCATCAAAACTTATTTTAGAGCTTATTGTCAAAAACATAGATATTTCATCTTATATGTGTAGTGGATCATATCCATACACACTAAGCTTCAGAAGAGTTTATAATATCTTGTTTTTGTATTTGGAGAAGTTTTAAAAAAATCGTTTTTCAATTTGAAAATTATTTTTGAAAAATACAGATTTTTGTTTCTATATTACAAAAATAGTTCAAAATGTTTGTAATATGTTTTGATTTTTAATCAAACATGTTTGTATATCAAAGTATATCAATGAACTTATTTTTGTAGAATTTATAAGAATTATGAAAATCACCTAGAGGGGAGGTGAATAGGTGATGATGCTAATCTAGTGAACTTAATGCGGAATTTAAAAACTAATTGCAATTAACAAGAGATGCACACTCAAACAAGCAAGCAAATAATTATGAATGAACAATATGAATTTATACAAGGCACAATATGGAGAGAGAGAGTAAGAGCCAAGGGATCAAGCGCAAATAACAAGATATGTTTCGAGGTTCGAGCACCCAGCTCTACATTCCCGCCTTCACACAGAAGGATTTTAACTCCACTAGCTTGTCCACAAAGGACTCCCACAAAGGGAACCTCCACCGAGGATTTGGGGCGATAACAATTACAAGGAGTACCCAACTACTCTCCTTACAAACTCAACCTCCTCCTTGAGGCAAAGCACCAAGCCAACAAACAATCACATCACAACTTGAGGGATTAGCACAAAGCAACACAAGGATCACCTCACAACTTGAGGGATACAACCCAAAGGCACAAAGCCAAACAAAAATTGGGTTTACAACTTGGTGGTCAAACAAACAACCACAAACAATCTCTTTTCCCACACAAAGATCCTATAGAATAAGATAGTAGATGTAGCTCAAGTGTGGAGAAAACCAAAGGAATGGAAATCAAAAACTCAAAGAAAATCCTTGGGAAAAACTAGAAACCAAGATGAAGAAGTTGAATCAAACACTTTTCCCAAAAACCCTTTTCTTTGATTTTCCAAACCCTAGCAAAAACACCAAATAGATTGTTCAATTTAAAGCCAAAAACTTCTTTTGATTGCTGTGAAAACACTAGAGAGTCAGAAAAAATTAGCACAAAAAATCTTAGAGAAAACCTCTTTCCAATGGGGTATTTATAGCCTCCAGAAAATTATAGCCGTTGGCAGCAGAAACTGCCAAAAATAAACTACCGGTCGACCGGTCGGTCGACCGTCCAACGGTCATATTTGACCGCTGGCAGCTACCGGTCGACCGGGCGGTCGACCGTCCCCAGAACCAGAGAGCAACGGCTCTCTGGCCGGTCGACTGCTCGGTCGACTGGGAACAAACAGAGAGCAACCTGCTCTCAGTCGGTCGACCGTGCGGTCGACCGGCTTATGGGGCAGCCAGCGTGCACGTATCCGTGCACATCGGTTGACCGCTACGGTCGACCGGCTACTTGGTCCGGTCGACCGTCCGGTCGACCGTCCTAGCCTGGCAGCAGCAGTTCTGGTCAGAAAAACATGTTATTTTTAATCCTAAAAAATTCTCATAAATCTTCTAAAAATACACAAAAATAGTTTTATCATTTTATTTTGAAATATAAACTTGTGATAAAAATTTCATCACAAATAACAAACATTTTGAAACATTTTTGTGTCTTATCATTTTAACCAAAAATGAAAAACTGTATTTTCTAAAACTTGGATTTTTGAATTGAAAATACGTTTTGTCCAAAACTCATCCAAATACAAAAACATGATATTTAAACACTTTGTAGCATGTTGCATATGGATGGAAATCCAATATACAAGAAACATATACATATCCATGTTTTTGACTTTAAATCCAAAATATGTTTTGTTAAAAATACCAAAACACTAAACTCATGAAATAGACTATCAAACTATGTTTGTCTAAGAAGTTGAAGCATGCATGTATATAGAACAAATCTAATATACATTAAACCATGTAAACTTATTTTGAATCTATCTATTCATGAAAACCAAGATCGGTTAAACCAATCAAACCGAAAACCAAAACTGAAACATGAAACGTGTGTGTTGTGAACTTGAGCATATCATACTATTCTAATCTTTACAAATGGATCTAAAACTCAAACTAAACTAGGTACCGATGTCTTCTTGTAGAGCGCCGTCTCCAAGCCGACTCGAACCAAAACTTCGTGATCCACCGAGCTTGACTCCAATGAGTGCTATATATGATCTTGTCGCTCGGGCTCTTGAATCATCATGTGAAAGCTTCCGAATCATCATGTGAAAGCTTCCAAACCATCTTGTTGAAGCTAATCACCAACTAATACTTGTTAATAATCTGAAACTAAAATCACAAGATTATTAGTACACATAACTACATGAGGTAATCATCATTAAAACTAGAGTGGAAGGCCTTTGGGCCAACAATTTCCCCCTTTTTGATGATGACAAAACTCATGGAGTTATATATGCATGGATTAAAGTTAAGCTTCAAAGAAGCTCCCCCTTAACTCATGCATAGGAATAAACAAATAGATATGCAATGTAAGTTCTTAAACATGTATGCATAGACATGCATAAAACACATAAATTTCTAAAATATGCTCTTGATATCAATTAAATAAAACAAGTACATTTTCAAAACAAGCTATTGATATCAATTTGCAAAACAAAACTAATGAAGCTCTTGATACCAAAAATAAACATGTTCTTATACCAAATGAAATTTACAAAAACAAAACATGCTCTAGATACCAATTTAAACTTAATATATGCAACACATAAATATGCATATATAAAACATGTACCAATCATGCATATATAGAAAAGATGTTGAGTTATATGCATGTTAAACTCTCAAATAATTCTCCCCCTTTTTGTCAATCATCAATAAAGGGGTAAAAGCAAAAGCAAAACAATAAATTTTTCTCCCCCTTTTTGTTTGAAATAAAGAATCAACAAAGGGGTCAAAAACAATAAAAATAATGTTCTCCCCCCTTTTGTCTAAAACAAATAGAATATCAATAAGGGGTGACATAAAACATGATACCAAAAAAAAATGTCAATTAAGTGTATAGATGATATCAATTGAAATGAGTATAAAAACATTTTAAGGAATGCCTATATCAAATTATACCAATTGAAATAAAGGTAAATGAGGCATTGAAACAAATTGTTTATATGAAAACATATATCAAATGAAAACAAAAATCTTGATACCAATTGATAAGTAAACAAACAACATACCAATTGTAAGAAAACAATCTTGATACCAATTGAAATTAGACATAACAAATTTTGAATTTCTAAACAAGGATTTTGATACCAAATGTAAATATTTTTCATTTTGAACATATGATACCAATTTGAAATTTTCAAACATAAAGTTTGGGAGTGAAAATCAAATATCAATTGAAAGATGAAATACAAGGTTTCTCCCTCTTTATGAAATACCAAATGAAACAATGAATAAGCTTGTATATGGATACCAATTGAAAACTAGTCAATTGAAACAAGATAGTTATTATAAAACAAGCTTTATCATGATCAAAATTTGTGCTCTAAGATATATGAATATAATAAGCACAAATAAAAATATATATATGTATGAAAAATTAGATACCAATTGAAATTGATACTCTTTGAAGTGCGAGCATACATATACAAAAAAATATATGAGTATACAAAAATATCAATATTGATACTAATTGAAAGAATCCAATGATACCAACTGAAACAACAATAATATCAAGTGTATATCTCATATTACCTACCACCTATTTATGCACAAGTTTAAAAGATATTAAAGAAGGGTATACATGGCATGGTCTCCCAACCAACCGCCCTTGGAAGGTAGGGTTTTCAAAAAAATAGGTTAGAAAATAAAGTTTGTTTGAAAAACTCTACCAAAGTGAAGAACACGAACTAGTTATGGAAAAATTTGTTAACTAGTAAGAAATCCTTCAAGTAAGGAACAAAACAAAATTGTTTTTCATGAAACACATGTAATTCACAAGATCACTAAACACTCAAAATCCATAAAGCCCATATCATACTCATGAAAACAAAGTCATGAGAAACCTAATAAAGTGAGTGAACAAGTGTTATGTGACACATATCATCATGAAAATATTCAATTAAGCTTGATTTAAATTCCTTTAAACATGAAACATGAAAATCTAAAATTTTTAATAAAACAAATTATATGTCAAGGCATATGTATGTTTTGTCAACACAAAAAGTATACATACATATCCCTAAACACAATTGAGTCTATATATAAAGATTTGCATGAAAAGCAAATGACTCAAGGGGTATACATGTATATCTTAAAGTTAAGCAAAATAGACGTATACATGAAATGAAAACTAAAGATCATAAAACATATCCAAAATGGGGAATACAAGTTAGAATGCATGAATCCTCAAAACTAGACTATACTAGAACATCTAATGGGTACAAATAAGCATCCAAGCACAAACATATATAAAGATTTATTTGTGACCCACTACATGTACAAGTATAAATTCTAGTCTTAATGAAAACTAACATTTAAACATATATTCGAAACATGAAGCATCAACACAAAACATCATAAATATGGTCATCATGTACATGCACATGCATTAGATCTAGGACATACATATTAGTTTAAAAAAGGTGAGAATCACAAAGATGGGTCCATGGGTGTCTCAAATAACTAAACATGTATATCACTAATCTAAATCACATGGAATAATCATAATGAGCTTTAAAACATGACATGCTATAAATCAACGACATGAAAAGCATAATAAGCATGCAAATATAAATAGGAGTTAGAGATTGATACCAAAACCGATGAAGGCACCTCTCTAGTTCTCCAAACCAATGGTGGTCCTCTCCACCAAACTCCCCTTGAAAGTGATGCATCCGAATTGTTTTCTTTAAGCACGGAACGCATCCACTTCAAGGCACTGCCACTCTCACGTGATGCGAGAGCCCACACCTATATCAAAAATTTTAGGGGTGGTCTTTGGTACCCATTTCCTTTTGGGTCCATAGGGGTTAGTATCTCTCCTAACCCAAACAAGATTATTTGCTAAATTTTCAACATGTAAACGATCATAGCAAAATCTAGCAAGGTGACCTTTTCGACTACAATGTGTACACGTGTACACATGGGTATACATAGTGTGAAGTTTGTGATCGTGATGAGCATGTGTATGCCGTAATGGGTGTGCATGTAAAGATGGAACTTGTTTCTTGCGAACCAAGGTTTCCAAGCGTGTATGATTTAAAGTACATTGGCTCAAAGTGGAGCCCAAACAATCTACACTTTTCTTCAAAACATTTATATCATTTTCAATAGAAGAAGATAAAGTGGAGCATGCAATAGATGTGCTTGGTGAAGCTACACTAGTATGGCAAACATGTGAATCTATATCAATTTTTAAAGATTCATTTTTCTTTAAAACAAAATCCAATTCTTTTGTAATGAAATCAATTTCATTTTTCAAAGTAAGGTTATCTTTAAAACACAATCTAATTTTGAAGATAAAACCTCATTGTTTTTCACAACATCATCACAATCCTTTTTACTTTCAAGACATCAATCTCTTTTAGGGAAAGGTCTAGTTGAGATCTTAGTGAGTCACGTTCACTAATAATCTCTTCCTTCTCTTGCAAAACTAATTCAAAAGTTGAGCACAAATCCTTCATTTTTTCTTTTAATTCAAAATGTTTCTTTTTCAAAAGGTCATGTTTTTCCACAAAATTTTCAAGCTTAGAGGCAAGTTCTACATTTAAATTTTGAACTTCAAAACACCCATAGCAATATGAACTAGAGCTATCATCTAGTTGAGAATCCGATTGTACCTCAAGGGAGTCTTTCCCTTGGACCATGAGGCAATGCTCGTCGGACTTGTCTCTCCTAGATCTTCTCAATTTGTTGATAATCCTTGGTAGCTCGGGAGAAGTCAATATGCTCCAAACTGCAAAAGCCGAGTCATAATGAGCAAACAACATGTAAAAGATCTTCATTAAGAGATGCTCTAAGTGTCTTAAGTGCTAATGCATTTGCCTTTTTATACTTGCTAGCATTAGGGTAGGATTCTTGAGTAGTGGCTTGATAAACTAGATGTCCTAGGCTTTTTAAATGACTACTCATCTTGGCCTTCCAAAAATCATGTCTAGAAAAATCAAACATAGGAGGGCTATCCATGAGTGCAAACTAAATGTGTACAAATGAAGAATGCAAATGAAGATTAGCAAACCAAGATCTCACTCCTAGGTGGTTAAACCTAAATATCAGGAGCAGAGGCTCTGATACCAATTGAAAATCACCTAGAGGGGGGTGAATAGGTGATGATGCTAATCTAGTGAACTTAATGCGGAATTTAAAAACTAATTGCAATTAACAAGAGATGCACACTCAAACAAGCCAAGCAAATAATTATAAATGAACAATATGAATTTATGCAAGGCACAATATATATAGAGAGAGAGAGTAAGAGCCAAGGGATCAAGCGCAAACAACAAGATATGTTTCGAGGTTCGAGCACCCAGCTCTACATCCCCGCCTTCACACAGAAGGATTTTAACTCCACTAGCTTGTCCACAAAGGACTCCCACAAAGGGAACCTCCACCGAGGATTTGGGGCAATAACAATTACAAGGAGTACCCAACTCCTCTCCTTACAAACTCAACCTCCTCCTTGAGGCAAAGCACTAAGCCAACAAACAATCACCTCACAACTTGAGGGATTAGCACAAAGCAACACAAGGATCACCTCACAACTTGAGGGATACAACCCAAGGCACAAAGCCAAACAAAAATTGGGTTTACGACTTGGTGGTCTAACAAACAACCACAAACAATATCTTTTCCCACACAAAGATCCTATAGAATAAGATAGTAGATATAGCTCAAGTGTGGAGAAAACCAAAGGAATGGAAATCAAAAACTCAAATAAAATCCTTGGGAAAAACTAGAAACCAAGATGAAGAAGTTGAATCAAACACTTTTCCCAAAAACCCTTTTCTTTGATTTTCCAAACCCTAGCAAAAACACCAAATAGATTGTTCAATTTAAAGCCCAAAAACTTCTTTTGATTGTTGTGAAAACACTAGAGAGTCAGAAAAAATTAGCACAAAAAATCTTAGAGAAAACCTCTTTCCAATAGGGTATTTATAGCCCCCAGAAAATTATAGCCGTTGGCAGCAGAAACTGCCAAAAATGACTACCGGTCGACCGGGCGGTCGACCGTCCAACGGTCATATTTGATCGCTGGCAGCTACCGGTCGACCGGGCGGTCGACCGTCCCCAGAACCAGAGAGCAACGGCTCTCTGGCCGGTCGACTGCTCGGTCGACCGGGAACAAACAGAGAGCAACCTGCTCTCAGTCGGTCGACCGTGCGGTCGACCGGCTTATGGGGCAGCCAGCGTGCACGTATCCGTGCACGTCGGTCGACCGCTACGGTCGACCGACCTAGCCTGGCAGCAGCAGTTCTGGTCAGAAAAACATGTTATTTTTAATCCTAAAAAATTCTCATAAATCTTCTAAAAATACACAAAAATAGTTTTATCATTTTATTTTGAAATATAAAATTGTGATAAAAATTTCATCACAAATAACAAACATTTTGAAACATTTTTGTGTCTTATCATTTTTACCAAAAATCGAAAACTGTATTTCTAAAACTTGGATTTTTGAATTGAAAATATGTTTTGTCCAAAACTCATCCAAATACAAAAACATGATATTTAAACACTTTGTAGCATGTTGCATATGGATGGAAATCCAATATACAAGAAACATATACATATCCATGTTTTGAGTTTAAATCCAAAATATGTTTTGTAAAAAATACCAAAACACTAAACTCATGAAATAGACTATCAAACTAAGTTTGTCTAAGAAGTTGAAGCATGCATGTATATAGAACAAATCTAATATACATTAAACCATGTAAACTTATTTTGAATCTATCTATTCATGAAAACCAAGATCGGTTAAATCAATCAAACCGAAAACCAAAACGAAAACATGAAACGTGTGTGTTGTGAACTTGAGCATATCATACTATTCTAATCTTTACAAATGGATCTAAAACTCAAACTAAACTAGGTACCAATGTCTTCTTGTAGAGCGCCATCTCCAAGCCGACTCGAACCAAAACTTCGTGATACACGAGCTTGACTCCAATTAGTGTTATATATAATCTTGTCGCTCGGGCTCTTGAATCATCATGTGAAAGCTTCCAAACCATCTTGTTGAAGCTAATCACCAACTAATATCTTGGTTAATAATCTGAAACTAAAATCACAAGATTATTAGTACGCATAACTACATGAGTTAATCATCATCAAAACTAGAGTGGAAGGCCTTTGGACCAACAAATTTATGGGATTTATTAAAGATAAAAGATCAAGTTTTAATCCCTATTCATGGCTGACCAGGTCTTTTGGCGATTGACTGGGCCGGTCGACCGAGCTAGAAGTCGGTCGATCGATGTGCACAAACATGCACAGCAAAGGGCCGGTCGACCGCACGATCGACCGCCAGAGAGCTCTGCTCTCTGTAAATGGCCCCGGTCGACTGGGCGTTCGACCGATAGGTTAATGCCCAAAGGTCGACCGTCCGATCGACCGCTTTTCCCAATGGTCAGAAATCCGACCATTAGCGGTCGACCGACAACAGCGTCAGCTGCTGATTTAGACTGCAACGGCTAGATTTTGGAAGCCTATAAATTGGGGTTCCCTTGGATTGTTTTCTACATGATTTTAAGTAGATTTCAAGCTAGTTTTTCCTACCTTTCTAAGCGTTTATCTCCACTTGTTTTAGAGCTAAAACTTCCATATCAAAAGGAGAGTTTTTCAAAAGTGTTTTGAAAAAGAGATTTCTTGAGTTTTTCATCCACCACTCTATCTTGTTTTCTCACACATACTTGAGCTATCCATTGCTACATCAATCCTATAGTGATCTTTTTTATGAGAGAGTTTTAGGTGATCAAAGTGTTGAGATTACCAAAGTATTCATCTTGTATTTGAGGAGGCGAACTTGCAGGTTCGTGTTGTTTCGAGTTTTTATGGGAGCTCGGTGTAGAGGTGCGGCCTCAGCAAGCTAGTGTGCTTGCGTGTGTTGTTCTTACGGGAACAAGAGAGGGACTAGTGAGTCCAAGGAGTTCTAGTGTGCACTTGTTGTAAGTGTTGCAGCATCGAGTGATCCGGTGGGATCGTTTATAGTGAAAATTCTTCGTAGTGTTGAAGGCGGGGACGTAGAGTAAGGGTGCTCGAACCTTAAAACAAATCTCCCGTGTTTCCGATTGCTCTCTCTCTATCTTTCACTTGTGTTTATATCTTGCATGCTTATATTGCTTATCTCTTTATATGCTTGATATATCTTATGCTCTATTGCTATTTGCTTGGGATTGTTTGCTCGCACTTGTATTCAACCAAGAGAGCCACAGCGGCACCTCAACTCTTATCTAGAGGAATCTTGAGGAGATAGTCCAGAGCCCTTCACTGAGAATTCGGCTACACTCTTCGGTTATACCTTATCTATTAGCTTCATAGTTTTTAGTTTACATAAATAGTTTTAATTCCGCATTAATTCATCATTAGATTATCTGGTCACCTATTCGCCCCCCTCTCTAGGTGAACTTAGAAATGGTGGTGATTTTGTTAGTGTTGGAGATGGAGGAGAGGGAAGAAGAGGGAGGTTGATGGCCGAAGTTGGAAGGTGGTCTTGGCCGGCGGTGGTGGCCGGAGGCGCCGGAGTGGGATGCTCCGGCATTAGCCAAATGGAGAAGAAGAAAAAAAAGAAAGGAGAAGAAGAGAAAAAGGAAAGAAAGATGAAAAAGAAAAAGAAAAGGAAAAATAGGAAGGAAGATTGATAGGGAGTGATGGAGGGGAGTTGTAATAAATGAAAGGGACTGGCCAGTGGGTAGAGTCGGTGGGAAAAGGGGGAAAAAAAGAAAAAAAGAAAGAAAGAAAGAAAAGGAAAGATTTCAAAAATATAATATTATAATGAAGTCGGGAAACATCGACTGTTCCAGAAATATCTCCAAAAATACTCAGAGTTGGAAAACATCACCTTGTTAAATAATACAAAATAGGTTTTTAGAATTAAAATCCCGTTTTCAAATTAAAATTCCTTGAGTCAACCGTAGACACCGATCTACACCGGTTCGGCCGAATTTTGATAAATTTTGAAAAATCCTAAAATATGCATTAAAGGAGAAAATATGATTCTAATAAATAATATGAAAACAAAATCCTAAAATTCAATTTTGATTGTAAACAAAAATTCCTGGAATCAACTAGCGACACTGGCTGAAACCAAATCCGGTGGAATTTTGATAATTTCAGAAAAATTTCAGAAAAAGTATTTAGATTGAAAATGTGATTTTAAAAAAATAATGTGAAAGCTATTTCTAGAAATTTAACTCCGTTTACAAATTAAAAATTTGAAAATCGATCAGCAGCACTAGTCGACACCAGTTTTAAAGATTTTCAATTTAATTCAGAAAAATCCCATAAAATCATAGAAAATATAGAATATTGAAAAATAATGTTTGAAACTAAAATCAGTCATATCTGAATACCAGAAAGATTAAATCAAGAAATACCCTAGGATCGGGTTCTCGGTTCAGACTAGGGCTGACTCCGAGTTCACAAATTTAGATCCAAGGCAAAACGATCATATAAATAATTCATAATACAAAGCAAATACAGGAAGTAAATCGAAAAATATGATAAAAAAAAATCTGAATACGTAACTAAGTACGTATTCTGGGAGTGGGGTGTTACATTCCATCCACCTTACAAAAATTGCGTCCTCGCAATTTCGATAAGGGGTAAAATGAACACAAAAAGATATGGACAGAAATTATACCAGTTAAGATATGAATAACTAAGGATAAGTCTCCCAAGTCGATTGAAGATGATCAAAATATAGATTTCATCTGCCCTTCCTGCCATATAAATTTTCGAACGATGCCAAATAATACTAACCTGATAACACTGCTTTGCAATAGTATTCCAGCTGTACTGCATACTTGATAGCTCTCCGAGAATAAGCCAGAATACTAAAGATAAAGAAAAACCTGATAATACTGATCATTATAAAGAAGTCTGATAATTAAGAATTCTGAATACCTGGCGTCGATCACTCTAAAAGATATAGCCAAGAATATAGAATACCCGTAGAGAATCCTGACTACTGACTTCTGAAAGATAACTCGATTGCAGATCAATTCTGAGAATGCTCAAACTTCATAGAGTTGGTCGAAAAGATAGAATACTTCAGTACTCTGCTGTTACAACTCCGGTCTATTCATATCTTAAGTTCGTATAAAGGCTACGAAAAACCAAAACAGTGGAAAGATAGAAGGGATTCGAAATCTAAGAAAGGATGATCAAGAAAGAATAGATAACTTTGTACTTATAGTTGGACTTTATAACTGGGATCCATGCCTTCTAGTTGCAAATTTTTTTACCATTAATTTGCCATTTGAACGTACTGAGGATTGAAGAGCCTAGGCTCTGATACCATCCTGTAACGCCGTGATCCTGTAGGTATGGAGATGTTACTGCGAGTATATGCGCAGGTTGGAAATATCCTCATGTATATACGCTAAGCATCATTACAGATAAGAATCAGAGTACGGAAGCATGTGGTGCATTATACATTCCAATATATGAGTACAATTATAAAGTTATCATCAGATGTGACACAATATTATAAGAATATTACATTACTGATAGACATAAATGCGAGAATACACAGTGATATAAAAGTATGAACAATACAATTGGTTCTCATGAGTTTACAGAAGGAAAACTCAAGAGACGCACAGGGGGCCCTAGAAGGATAAGGCTCCAGACAGTCTGCCGATGATCGATGCTTCAGCTGCGCATCTCTGAGCAGCATCTGGGAGAATCCACAAGCTCCAAGCTTTGAGACCTAGACATGAGGATCCAGGGGAGCCAGAACTCCCCAGCGAGTGGTGATGCTAATGCCAAGTGGTGTGCATAGATAAATACACGTGTATCGATAAATCTGAATCATAAACATGCATTGAAAACCGTGTCGTGAGCACAAGCATGCATGAGCAAGTAAATATTAGCAAGTGGTATCAAGCAGTGGAATACTCATGTATAATATGATAAGAGCAGGAGACTGGTAGAATAGAGCATAAGTGGTAAGGCAGGATGTCAACAACTGTAATATAATAATGGCCATAAACTGAAATTCTGATGCAAAACCCGATGAAAGCAAATGCGACAAGCATACAACGGATACATAGTGGCATCTTTTATTATTTATTACTCGTCCTACCCAGATGTCTAGATATGTGAACTAGCATCCAAGCACACATATATCCACATCTGAGTAAAACAAGGTTGTTATTGGAAACTAACGGGGGTATCAACGAATAATGTTTACAGTGGGTCCCGTGCATACCTGTGACCATGGCCCAGGATTGTTCCGTTGCTGGAGGACGGAACCTACCGCAAGGCGTTCGGGAGGGTCCTATAGGATGCCCTTTCAAGATGGAACCAGGAAGGAGGGAGTCAGCGCTCCCCTCGGTCACCTGGAGGCCCACAGGTCGGATCTGAAGTTTTAATTGCACAACATACCTAATACAACTATAAACATGAACATGTATTGATATCCACAAATTTTCTCCAACCTGATGTAAGTTTTCCCATCTTATAGTTTATTAGATAATTATCAGATTTAGGGAATGAGCAAAAACAAGCCAGGAATATTAGGAATATAGGTGTATTAGGAGTATGGTTTGTACTGAAATATATCAAGATGTAAACAAGATGTCAGGTCATCATTCCCGTTATCATGATAATTATACGGGTCAAGTATATCATGTCGGATGTTAAGTGATAGCATGATAGGAGGGTGATATCAGGCAGGTGATAAGTGATGGCATGGTATATACAAGCACGTCAAGAGAAAGCATGTCAGGTGATATAGGAAAACTATACTAATATACAAGATTGGTACAAATACCGAAAAATCATGCAGTTCCTAAAAAAATAGTATAAGTAGGATTTCAAAGTCTTCACAATCATTAATAGAAGAATTAATAGACTGGCAAGCAGGTAATTAGCGAGCAAGAGTCATCCAAGCGGAGCTAAGCAAGCTAGAGGTACGGATAGCAAACAGTGTTTAACACTAGAGTGTTTGACGGAGCTACTAGAATGACTTGGCTTAGAGGGTGAGTCTAAAATCTGGCAGAGTTCCGTCTAAGCAAATCTAGTGGTAAAGCGCTAAGCGCTAAGCATGACTGCTAGGCGGAGCTGAGAGACCTGACGGTCTAAGCGCACTTCTCTTTCGAGATAGTGGGCGAGAGCCTAGAGACTAAAGTACGCTCGGGGTCTAAGCATACTCTCGGTAGCTACCATGAAACCCATCAGGGTGCAAGCCTAGAACCATTAGGTAGCCAACCCGGGGGTGGACAGAACCCAGGAGTCAGTATAGGAGTACGTACACGAGCTGTTAGTACCACACGAGCATACATACAAATGTGGCAATATCTAAACTACCATGGAGTGGAGAAGCTTGATGGTTGATAGGGCCTGGAGGCCGAGTAGAGAGCCCGGAGGCTAACGCCCACGAAGGGTCGGCCACGCATGGTATAAAACAGTAAAAAGAATACATCACAGGCATGGTATATATGCAAAAGTAAACTACCCTAGTACAAACATTCATCACAGGCATATACATGTGTAATCATGGACACTCGGCCACATACAAATACAGGGGCACCACTTAACACAAAACACATTTAAATACAAAATAAAATACACTTCGACACGATGAAGCGGGAAAACACAAATCAAAGAGAGGACACTCGCCTAAATCTTCAAAAAAGCCGAAAACTCTGAAATCCCAAGAACTCAAGCACGCACCATAAAATATAATTAAATATATATATATAATTTTTAAAGAGAGAAAGAGAAGAGGAGAGAGAGAAGAGATAGAAAGAGTGAGAGCAAGGGGAGAAGCAAATCTAGGGAGAGAAAGAGGGAAAACTAGAGAGAGAAAGACTAGAAAGAAAGAGAGAACTAGAGGAGAAAGACTAGAGAAAGTTAGAGGGGGAAGTTTAGAAAGAGGAGGAGAGGGCTAAAGAGAGAAGAGATGAGAGAGAGAGAGGAAAGAGAGGTAAACAGAGAGAGAGAAATGGAGGGAGAAAGAGAGAGACTAGAGAGAGACTGCAGAGAGAGAGGAAAGGTGAGAGAGAAAGAGAACTAGGGAAAGGGCTAGAGAGAGAAACAAGGAGAGAGAGATGAGAGAGAGATAAGAGAGAGGGGGCTGTCACCCCCTCCTCTGCCCATGCACAGGGGGCCCCATAGCCACGCATGGCCATCGGCAACGCGCCGGCAGCACCCAGCCCTGAGGTGGCGCCGGCCACGCCAAAAAGAGAGGGGGGAAAAAGGAGGGGTATTGGGTTTGGTGATGGAGAAAAGTAGTGAAACAGGTGGAGATGATGGTTTTGGTGGTGATTTTAGGTGGAGGTGGAGAAATTAAAGGAGATGGGAGGAAGAGGAGGTGTAGGGTGTTGTGTGGGTGGAGTTGGAGTGGAGAAGATGGTGGTGGTGGTGGTTGATTTGAGGAATTTTTGAACGTGATGGTGGTGGTTTGGAGGAGGAAGAAGATGGAGATGGTGGTGATTTTGTTGGTGTTGGAGATGAAGGAGAGGGAAGGAGGGGGTTAATGACAAGAATTGAGAGGTGTCTTCGCCGGTGACGGGGGCCGGAGGCGCCGGAGTGGGGCGCTTGGGCGCCGACCAAATGGAGAAGAAGAAGATGAGATGGGTGAAGAAGAGAAAAAGGAAAGAAAGAAAGAAAAAGAAAAAGTAAAGGAAAAAGTAAAAAGGAGATTGATAGGGAGTGATAGAAGGGAGTTGTAATAAATGAAGGGGAGTGACCGGTGGGTGGAGTCAGTTGGAAAAGGAAAAAGAAAAAGAAAGAAATAAAGAAAGAAAGAAAAGGAAAGATTTCAAAAATATAATATTATAATAAAGTCAGAAAATATCGACTATTCTAGAAAAATCTCCAAAAATACTCAGAGGTAGAAAATAGCATCCTACGAAATAACACAAAATCAGTTTTCAGAAATAAAATCTCATTTTCAAATTAAAATTTCTGAAGTCAACTGTCGACACTGTTCTACACCGGCTCGGCCGGATTTTGATAAATTCTGAAAATTTTAAAAAATGCATTGAAGGAGAAAATATGATTTCTAAGGAATAATGTGGAAGCAGAATCCTAAAATTCAATTCTGATTATAAATTAAAAATCTTGGAATCAACTAGCGATACTAGCCTGCACCAAATCCGACAGAATTTTGATAAATTCAGAAAAATTTCAGAAAAAGTATTTAGATAGAAAATGTGATTTTAAGAAATAATGTGAAAGCCATTTCAAGAAATTCAACTCCATTTACAAATTAAAAATCTGAGAATTGATCAGCGACAATAGTTGATACCGGTTTTGAAGATTTTCAATTTAATTTAAGAAAATCCCAGAAAATCATAGAAAATCTAGAATATTAGAAAATGATGTTTGAAATTGAAATCTATCAAATTTGGATACTAAAAAGACTAAATTGAGAAATACCCTAGGATCAGGTCCTAGGTTCAGACTAGGATTGACTCCGAGTCCACGGATCTGGATCCAAGGCAGAACGATCATATAAATAATTCATAATACAAAACAAATATAGGAAATAAATTTAAAAATATGATTGAAAATTTTGATTATGCAACTAAGTATGTATTCTGGGAGCGGGGTGATACATTACCTCTTCATTCTACCATGATGTATCCTTACATGGTGGAGTACACCCTGTGACTCACCAAGTACATCTTTAGCTACTCTTTTAATGCAGCTAGCAATTTTATTCTATGTTGTATTGGGATCATCTTGGGCTTCCACTCTGCTTCATGTACTACTCGATCTACAAAAACTCCTTCGTTACCTTCTTTTAGCCGCCACCACTTAATCTTAGGATCTAACTTGCGTGTAATCTTTTTAAATCTCCTTCTAATTCAGATATCTAAAATTAAGAGTTTATGTTGGGTTGTTACACTCTCACTCGGTACTACCTTACAATCCATACAACAACCTCTATCTACTTTCCTGGTTAAAAAAAATCTATTTGGCTCACACTTGATCCACTTTTAAAAGTGATCAAGTGAGACTCTCTCTTTCTAAATCAATTACTGCTAAGATCAAATAATAGAACAAAGCAAAATCTAGAATCAAGTTACCTGGTTCATTTCTTTCCCCAAAACCAAATCTCCATGTACACTATCAAACTCATAAGGACTAGTTCTTACATACCCATTGAGGCCACCGCCTATGAAAAGCTTTTCTCTAATGGGTATACCTTACACTATCTCATCTAAATCCTCCCAAAATTGATGCTTACTAAACTCATAAAGTGCTACTTGTGGTGCATAGACACTAATAACATTAAAAATCTCCCTACTTAAAATAAGTTTAACTAGTGAAGTCTTATCATTTTTTCTCCTAACCTCCATTACATTCTCAAGCAATTGTTTATCGATGATTACACCCACCCCATTATGATTTTTATCTCTACCAGTATACTAAAATTTATAACCCCAAGTCTCTATAATTCTAACTTTTTCACCTACCCATATAATTTTCTGCATACACAAAATACTAACATTCCGTTCAACCATGGCATCAACTAACTCTGCTAATCTACGTGTAAGAGAACATATGTTCCATGATGCTAACTTAATCTTATATTCATGAGATAACTTGTTTACCCTCACCCACTCATAAAAGTGTGGAAACCCTTGCTCATTTGACACTACATCAGGGCGCCGATGTGGCGCATCATTTCTGAATGATGACCTATCAACCCTTGCCCACTTTTCACTGCACCTGAGCTCTGATGCAACGCGTCGCTTAGAAGGGAACGTCCCAATGAAATTTAGTACTTGATTCATGTTCATAGTATATGACAATATTTTACGTTGACTGTCGCAGGCTTCTCACACCTCCTCCTTTATCTTGGCTTGGGACAAACAGTGAACGGTGCACTGGCTGAGTTAAAGTTATTACAGGATGTGACATAATAATACAAGAATATTACATCACTGATAAGTGCAAATGCGAGAATAAAAAGAGATATACAAGTATGAACAATACAAAAAATACTCACGAGTTTTGAAAAAAAACTTGAGAGATGAGCACGGGGCCTTGAAGAAAAGGACTCTTAACGATCTGTCGATGATCCTCGCTTTCGCTGTGCATCTCTGATCAGCAATCGGGAGAATCCACAAGCTTCAAGCTCTGAGCTCTAGACATGCAGATCCGGGGAGTCAGAACTCCCCAATGAGTGGCAAGATGAGTGCCAAGTGGCATTTAGGGACATGCACGCGTGTATCGATAAATTTGAATCATAAACATGCATTAAAAATCATATCGTGAGCATAAGCAAACAGAAGCAGGCAAGGAGGTAGTATGTAAAGTAAAAGTGATAAAACCAGTTATACAAGTCCAAATTACCGATTCGTGAGATTATTGCATCAAATGAATAATTCAAACAAGAAAACCCTCATATATATATACCTTATATCTCACATCACTGTATCCTGAGTTCTTATAACCCGAGTTGTCTCCTAAATTATGAAAACATTATAAAATCGATTAGACTGTTAAAACCTAATAAACAGAATATAAATAAAACCAATTATACAAGCTCAATTTACGGCTTCATGAGACAAGTACATTGGAGAAATAATCCAAATAAGAAAACCCTCATATATGCCTCTTTACCGTAATTCAATTGTATATAACCCAAATTGCAAAATAGCACAACATATTATTGATTAGCATTTTATTATATTATTACTCATCCTACCCATATATCTAAGTATGTGTACATGCGTGCGTTCCATCCCACATATATCCATATATGAGTAAGTTGAGGTTGTTATTGAAAACTGATGATGAAACAATAGGTTATGTTTATAGTGGGTCCCATACATGCTCGAGACCACGACCCAAGGTATTGCGTTCCTGGTGTATGGAACCGACTGCAAGGCCCACAGAAGGCGGGTCTTATATTATACCCATTTAGGAATGTAACAGGAGATAGGAAGCCAGTACTCCCCTCGGTCACCTGGAGGCCCTCAGGTAGACCTAAAAGTTTTAGTTGCACAACATATCTAATACCACTGTAAACATATTCACCACTTGAAGTCCATCAGTACCCCCCTTACCTGATATAGCTTATTCTTTTTATAGTTTATTATGTAATTATAAATTTACAAGAATAACAGGAGCAAGTCCGTTCAGGAATTCAAGAGTACAAGAGTATATAAGTACTAGAGATAAAATCACTGTATATAATATAGGATGGCAGTTACAGAATTCCCGTAATTTGATAATCACAAGTCAAGTGGTAATATATCAGGTGGCAGGTAATAAGCGATATCAAACATGTGTCAGGTGATAGCATGCAGGAATTAGGTGTCAAGTAATAGCTAAAAGTACACCTAGAGGGGGGGTGAATAGGTGTACGGCTAATCTAATGAACTAAATGTGAAAATTAAAACTTAATTGCAACTATACTTAATGCAACCAACGAGTGAAGTCGAATTCCCGATGAAGGGCTCTGGACTAACTCCTCTTGATTCCTCTGAATAAGAGTTGAGGCGCTATATGAAGCTCTCGTGGTTAAGCACAAGTGAGGCACACGCAAACAAGCCAAGCATATAATGAATGTATGACAATATGAATGATGCAAGGCACAATATAAAGAGAGAGAGTAAGAGTCAATCGATCAAACGCAAACACACGAATATGTTTCGAGGTTCGAGCACACAGCTCTATGTCCCCGCCTTCACACAGAAGGATTTCCAATCCACTTGTCCACACAGGACTCCCACACAGGGAACCTCCACTGAGGATTTGGGGTAAATACAATATGCAGTACACAACTCCTCTCCCAACCAAAACAACCTCTACACTTAGAGGGTAGGCACAAAGCCACAACAAACACCACCTCACACAAGAGGGCTAGGCACTTAGCCAATACAAATTAATCACCTCACACTTGAGGGATTCAACCACAAACTCCACCACTCACTAGAGGAAGCCAAACACCAATCTCCACCTCTCACTAGAGGGAGCCAACCACCTCTCCAAAATCAACCTCTACCCAAGAGGGATAACACAAGTAAGGAGGGTTTACAACTTGGTGGTATATCATAACCAAAAATCAATTTTCCCACAAATAAAAGATCCTATAGATAGGATAGAATGATATAGCTTAAGTGTGGAAAATAAAGAGTTTGGAAATCAAAAACTCAAAGAAAACTATTGGGAAAAACAACTAGGATAAGTTTAAAATGAAGATCAAAAACCAATCCCAAAGTTTCTCCTTTTTCTTGAATTTTCCAACCCTTTAAAACAAATAAAGATGGATCCTTTTTGGCTTTAAAAAACACTTTTGAAAACTTGTATAAAACACTTGTAGATAGGAGAATTTTTGCTCTTGAAAATCTTGGAGAAAACCTCTCTCAAATGGGGTATTTATAACCCCTTTAAAAATTAGCCGTTGGGGCAATTTTTCAGCCCAGACGGCTGTCGGTCGATCGGCCCAGTTTATCGCCAACGGTCAAAAATCCGAGCTTTGGAGCCTCGGTCGACCGGCCCGGTCGACCGCAGCTTGGAACAGAGAGCAGAGCTCTCTGCCGGTCGACCGACCCGGTCGACCGGGGCTTTCCAGAGAGCAGAAGCTCTCTGGCGGTCGACCGGCCCTCCAGCCAGAGCTGGCGTGCACGGCTGTGCACGTCGTTCCGGTCGACCGACTCCTAGCTCGGTCGACCGACCCGGTCGACGGCAGATGCCAGAACAGGACTAATAAGGGATTGAAAACTTAGTTTTTATTTGTCAAATAAATCCCATAAAATTTCTAAAAATTCACAAAAATAAGTTCAGTATAATACATTGGTATACAAGCACGTGTGAAAAATTTCACCACAAATTTCAAATTTTTTGAACCATATTTGTGACTTACAAATTTTGCCGAAAACCAAAATCCATATTTTCTAAAACTTGGATCTTTCAAATGGAAATCCAATTTTTTCAAAACTCATCCAAATACAAAAACATGATATTTGAAACAACTTGAAGCATGTAGTATATGGATATACTCCAATATACATATAAAGTATATATCAATGTTTTTGATATTAAATCCGAAAATATGTTTTGTTAAAATACAAAACTCAAAACACATGAATAGGCATATCAAAATAAGTTTGTCTAAGATATGAAGCATACATGTATATGGAACAAATCTAATATACATTAAACCATGTAAACTTGTATTGAGACTTATCTATTCATGAAAACCAAGATCGGTTAAACCGAAAACCAATAAACATGAAACTAGAAACAAATGTGTGTGTGTTGTGAAATTGAGCATATCACACTATCTAGTCTTTACAAATGGATCTAAAACAAAATCTAAACTATGTACCGAAGTCTTCTTGACGAACTCCATCTTCAAGCCGACTCGATCCAAACCGTGATCCACCGAGCTTGACTCTAACGAGTGCTAGATATGACTTTGTCACTCGGGCTCTTGAATCACAATGTGAGAAGCTCCAAAACACCTTTGTTGAAGCTAATCACCTACTAATATCTTAGTTAAATATCTGAAACTAAACATCACAAGATTATTAGTAAACATAACTACATGAGTTAATCATCATCAAAACTAGAGTGGAAGGCCCCTGGGCCAACAATCTCCCCTTTTTGATGATGACAAAACTCATGGAGTTATATATGCATGGATTAAAGTTAAGCTTCAAAGAAGCTCCCCTTTAACTCATGCATAGTAATAAGCAATAAATATATGCAATGAATACTAAACATGAATATGCATCAATATGCATAAAATAATGGAATGAACATGCTCTTGATATTAAACTTGAAATAAACATGCTCTTGATACCAAACTTTTAAAATAAATTCCTTTTCCTTTTTTTAAAATAAACATGTTCTTATGCTCTTAATACCAATAAAAATTTCAATAAAAAACTTAAGCTCTTGATACCAATCAATTCAATAAAAAAAACTTAAGCTCTTGATACCAATCAAGGCCTCTTGATACCAATCAATAAAACAAAATTCTTAATACCAATTGGAAAGATAATCACTAAATAATAAACATGCAATTAAACTCATGCATATAAACTCAAATACTTCTCCCCCTTTTTGTCAATCATCAACAAAGGGGTCAAAGAAAAAACAATATTCTCCCTTTTTGTCTTAAACAAAAAAAATATCAATAAGGGGTGAACTCAAAACAAAACTTTCTTGATAACAATTGTAAGGAAAAAATATATCAATTTAGTGCATCATGATATCAATGAAACAAAACATACCAATTGAAAGTATATAATTGAAAGTGCATAATGTGGTACATAAAACAAACATAGATTTAAATACCAATTGATACCAATTGTAAGTAAATACCAATTAAATACCAATTGAAAGTAAATAAATCATTTCAACCAAAAAATTTTGATATCGATAAAACATACCAATTTTAAGTAAACTTATAGATAATCTTGATACTAATTTGTAAAGATTAGTACCAATTGAAAGTAGTTTTTCATTAAAAGCATATGATACCAAAAAAATAATCAATATCCTTTTTTTAATCATTTTTAACAAAAAGTGTGGGAGTAGAATACTAAAATCAACTGAAAGGTGAAATATAAATTTTTCTCCCCCTTTATGAAATACCAAATAAAATAATGCATAAGCTTGTATAAGAACCAATTGAAACATAATCAATTGAAATATAATAGTAATTAGAAATCAAGCTTAGCATAACCAAAATTTGTGCTCAAGGATATAGAGATATAGTAAGCACAAATAAAACATATATACGAGTATACAAAAAAAATGTCAATAGTGATACCAATTGAAAGGATCCCATGATACCAATTGAAAACAGAGTAAGATTTAGTGTATAACTCATATTACCTTCCACCCATTTCATGCACATGTTTAAAAAGATTTTCAATATTAAGCATACAAGGCATGGTCGCCCAACCAACCGCCCTTGAATGGGTAGGGTTTCCAAAAATAGGTTTGAGAATATAGTATGTTTGAAAAACTCTACCATAATGAAGAACACGGACTAGTTTTAAGAAAAATTTGAAAACTAGTACGAAATCCTTCAAGTAAGGTATAAAACAAATTTATATTTCATGAAAAACATGTAAATCACATGATCACTAAACACTCAAAATCTATAAAGCCCAAATTGTACTCATGAAAACAAAGTCATGAGAAAACACTAAATAAGGTGAGTGTACAAGTGTTATGTAAAGTATATTATCATGAAACTAGGCAATCAAGCTCAATAAGAAATTCCTTAAAACATGAAAATCATCAAAACGATTTAATCTTCTAGGTATATGTATGTCATGTTTAAACTAAAGTATACATACATATCGAAACATAACGAGTCCACAAAAGTATATGCATGAAGGCAAGTGGCTCAAGGATGTATATGTATAGCTATTAGTTTAGACAAAATAGACATATACATGAAGTTAAACATAAACATGAAAAACATATAAAATGGGGAATACAAGTCAAATGCATGAATCATCAAAACTAGACTATACTAGTACATCTAATGAGTAAAATTAGCGTTCAAACACAAACATATAATGATCTATTTGTGGCTCACTAGTTATACAAGTATACATCCAAGTTTTAATGAAAACTAACATCTAAACATGTAATCAAAGCATGAAGCATCAAAATAAAAACTCATAAACATACATATGATCATTATGCACATGCATAGATCTAGGATATACACATTAGTTAAAACAAATGTGAGAACACAAAGATATAAATCTATATTAAATATGGGTGTCTCAAATAACTAAACATGTATAACTAATCTAAATCTCATGGCATATAACATACTAATCATAAAACATCAAGACATGCTAATATCAAAGCATGTAAACAAAAATGGGAGTTAGAGATCGTTACCAAACCAATAAGGGCAACTCTCCATGTCTCCAAAACAAGGTGGTCCTCCCACCAAACTCCCCTTGAAAGTGATGCATCCTAATAGTCATCTTTAAGCTCGGAACGCATCCACCTCAAGGCACCATTACTCTCACGTCATGCGAGAGCCCACACCTATATCAAATACAACAGGGGTGGTCTTTGGTACCCATACTCTTTTGGGTCTATGTGGGTTAGCACCTTTCCTAACCCAAACAAACTTATTTGCTAAATTAGAATCATTTATACGATCATAACAAAATTTAGCAAGGTGGCCCTTAAGTCCACAATGTGTATATGTGTACACATGAGCATACATCGTGTTATAAGTGTGTCCGTGAGGAGTATGTGTATGCCGTGGTTTGTGTGCATGCATAGATGGAATTTGTTTCTTGCGAAATATGGATTCCAAATGTGTATGATTCAAAGCACAATGGCTCAAAGTGGAGCCCAAACAATCAACACTTTTCTTCAAAATATTATATCATTTTCAATACTTGAAGATAAAGTGGACATGCAATATGTGAGCTAGATGGTGACGCTACACTAGCATGACAAACATGTGTATCTAAATCATTTTTTAAAAAAACATTTTTCTTTAAATAATCTTTCAATTCTTGTGAAATCAAATTTATTTATTTTTTTCAAAGAATTATTTTCTTTTAATACAAAATCAAGTTTTGAAGTTATACTCTCATTTTTCTTCAAAACATCATTGCAATCATTTCTATTTTTGAAAATATCATTTTCTTTTAAGGTAAGTTCGAGTTTGGATTTCAATGAATCCCTTTCATTAGAAATTCTACTTTTTCTTGCAAAACCAAATCTAGTTTTGGACATAAATCCTTATTTTCTTTGTTAAGTTCAAAACTCTTCTTTTTCAAAAGATTATATTTTTCAAGCAATTTTTCACAAACAATTGATAGTTCTTCATTTAAAGTATTTGGATCAACATACTCATTACTAGAAGAACTAGCATCATCACAATCTAATTTAGATTCCGAATACACCTCAAGGGAGTCATTTCCTTGGACCATGTAGCATGCATCGTCGGATTCTCCACTAGATTCAACCTCCGTTTGGATTGACAATTTGAGCTTGGAGGAGGTCAACGTGTTCCACACTGCAAAGGCGGAATCACAGTTAGAAACTAAGAACAAATATTCTTTGTTAAGCGTGCTTCTAAGTGCCTCAAGGGCTTGTGCATTGGACTCTATATGCTTGCTATCACCAAGATAGGACTTTTGGTAGCGGCATGCAAGCCTCGGGTTTTTAGATACATGGACATCCTAAATTTTCACATGTCAATGTTGGAGACATCAAACATGGGAGGTGACAAGCAATCCATGAGTGTGTATAAACAATATAAGTGCGCAAATGCAAATGATTGAGTAGCTAACCAAGATCACACTCCTAGGTGGTTAAACCAAATATCAGGAGCGTAGGCTCTGATACCAATTGAAAGTACACCTAGAGGGGGGTGAATAGGTGTACGGCTAATCTAATGAACTAAATGCGGAAATTAAAACTTAATTGCAACTATACTTAATGCAACCAACGAGTGTAGCCGAATTTCCGGCGAAGGGCTTTGGACTAACTCCTCTTGATTCCTCTGAGTAAGAGTTGAGGCGCTATATGAAGCTCTCGTGGTTAAGCACAAGTGAGGCACACACAAACAAGCCAAGCATATAATGAATGTATGACAATATGAATGATGCAAGGCACAATATGAAGAGAGAGAGAGAGAGTAAGAGTCAATCGATCAAACGCAAACACATGAATATGTTTCGAGGTTCGAGCACACAGCTCTACGTCCCTGCCTTCACACAGAAGGATTTCCAATCCACTTGTCCACACAGGACTCCCACACAGGGAACCTCTACTGAGGATTTGGGGTAAATACAATATGGAGTACACAACTCCTCTCTCAACCAAAACAACCTCTACACTTAGAGGGTAGGCACAAAGCCACAACAAACACCATCTCACACAAGAGGGGTAGGCACTTAGCCAATACAAATCAATCACCTCACACTTGAGGATTCAACCACAAACTCCACCTCTTACTAGAGGAAGCCAAACAGCAATCTCCACCTCTCACTAGAGGGAGCCAACCACCTCTCCAAAATCAACCTCTACCCAAGAGGGATAACACAAGTAAGGAGGGTTTACAACTTTGTGGTATATCTTAACCACAAATCAATTTTCCCACAAATAAAGATCCTATAGATAGGATCGAATGATATAGCTCAAGTAAGGAAAACAAAGAGTTTGGAAATCAAAAACTCAAAGAAAACTATTGGAAAAAACAACTAGGATAAGATTAAAATGAAGATCGAAAACCAATCCCAAAGTTTCTCCTTTTTCTTGAATTTTTCAACCCTTTAAAACAAATAAAGATGAATCCTTTTTGGCTCTAAAAACACTTTTGAAAAATTGTATAAAACACTTGTAGATAGGAGAATTTTTGCTTTTGAAAATCTTAGAGAAAACCTCTCTCAAATGGGGTATTTATAACTCCTTTAAAAAACTAGCCGTTGGGGTAATTTTTCGGCCCAGACGGCTGTCGGTCGACCGGCCCTATCGACCGCCAACGGTCAAAAATCCGACCGTTGGAGCCTCGTCGATCGGCCCGGTCGACCGCAGCCTGGAACAGAGAGCAGAGCTCTCTGCCGGTCGTGGCTTTCCATAGAGCAGAAGCTCTCTGGTGGTCGACCGACCCGGTCGACCGGCCCTCCAGCCAGAGCTGGTGTGCACGGCTGTGCACGTTGGTCGACTGACTCCTAGCTTGGTCGACCGACCTGGTCGATCGGCAGAAGCCAGAACAGGACTAATAAGGGATTGAAAACTTGGTTTTTATTTGTCAAATAAATCCCATAAAATTTCTAAAAATCCACAAAAATAAGTTCAATATAATACATTGGTATACAAACATGTGTGGAATTTCACTACAAATTTCAAACTTTTTGAACCATTTTTGTGACTTACAAATTTTGCCGAAAATCAAAATCCGTATTTTCTAAAAACTTAGATCTTTCAAATTGAAATCCGATTTTTCAAAACTCATCCAAATACAAAAACATGATATTTGAAACAACTTGAAGCATGTAGTATATGGATATACTCCAATATACATATAAAGATATATATCAATATTTTTGATATTAAATCCGAAAATATGTTTTGTTAAAATACAAAACTCCCAACACATGAATAGGCATATCAAAATAAGTTTGTCTAAGATATGAAGCATACATGTATATAGAACAAATCTAATATACATTAAACTATGTAAACTTGTATTGATAATTATCTATTCATGAAAATCAAGATCGGTTAAACCAAAAACCGAAAACCAATAAACATGAAACTAGAAACAAGTGTGTGTGTGTTGTGAACTTGAGCATATCACACTATCTAGTCTTTACAAATGGATCTAAAATAAAATCTAAACTATGTACCGAAGTCTTCTTGACGAACTCCATTTTCAAGCCGACTCGATCCAAACCGTGATCCACCGAGCTTGACTCCAACGAGTGCTAGATATGACTTTGTCGCTCGGGCTCTTGAATCACAATGTGAGAAGCTCCAAAACACCTTTGTTGAAGCTAATCACCTACTAATATCTTGGTTAAATATCTGAAACTAAACATCACAAGATTATTAGTAAACATAACTACATGAGTTATTCATCATCAAAACTAGAGTGGAAGGCCTCTGGGCCAACAATAGCATGTCAAGTAATAAGCACAACAGATATCACTATTATATATCTCAATATAGGAAAACAGTACAGATACAAGGATCGATATGAATACAAGAAAACGGTACCGATACAAGGGATAGGTATGAATATAGGAAAATATATAGTTTTTGAAAAGCAACATAAGTAAAGATTTCAAACTCTTCACAACCATTAATAAAAGAGTTAATAGAACTATCAAGTAGGCAAGCGAGTAAGCAAGCAAGTGAACATCCAAGAGAAGCAAAGTAGTGTTGGAGACAAGATCTGCGAACAGAGTTTAATCACCAAAGCGCCCAGTGGAACTCAGAAAGACTCGGCTTAAGATGCAAGCTTAAAATCTGACAAAGTTTCGCCTAGGCGATTTGCCAGCTCCGCTGGGCAATAAACCTTTAACAAATCTCTTAGAGGACTTAATAAATCTCGTAGAGGTTAAGCCCAGGTCTGTAATGTAAAACCTCAGAGCGGGTAAGCTCGGAGGCTGGGTATATACCTGCAGGAGATGTTAGTACCAAACAACACACATGCATATATGACTAGCAGGCAAGAGAACTGTCAAGCAAGTAAGCAGATAAGCAGTCATCCAATGAAGTTAAGCAGGTTTGAGCGAAACTAATATACAACACTAGATGCTATCACGCTCGGCGTGGTTTCTGCTCACAGCACAGCTAAACGCACGTGTCACAGCATGCGTATGAATGCCACACTATCACTCATAGCACAGTCTTGCTCACGGGGTAACTACGCTCGAACAGAGTTAGTGATAAAGTGTTGAAATTAGGTCCACCTACAGGGCATAGCATATAGAAAGTCCAAAGGACTTTAAAAACCTCAGAGAGATTAATCCCGTAGGCTATAATAAGGAGCCGCGAAGCAGTTAAGCCGGAAGGCTAAATAAGTACCTGCAGGAAAGGTTAGAACCAAGCATATAGCATGTATAAGAACGGATGTAAAACTATACTATTATAAGCGATTGTCGCATCGGTACAGATACATGTCCACAGACTACATGTGCACACCCACACTGATATAAACACAACATTAGTTATATGTCCTCAACACTGATACGCAAGTCTACTACAAATTTACAGATACAAATATACAATTGTAGAAATTTTATCATTTACAAATAAGCACAATCACCAGTCGAAGCGGAAAAAACCCAGAACAAAGTAGGAATAGTCGCCTAGTAAATCATGAAATACATCGTGAAAATCTCGAACTTTAGAACTTCACGTAATCAACAAGATTACGCATTCAATATATTTTAAATACAATATAGTAAATAGAGAGGAGAGAGACAGAGAGGAAAATCAAGAGAGAGAATATAAGGAGTGAGACGCAGAGTAAGAGAGTGCAGGAGAGAGAAAGGGAGAACATAGTAGAGAGATAGAACAGAAGAGAAAGAGAGAGTTACAAGAAAGTGAAGAAAGAAAGAATAATAAAGAGAGAGAGAACTTGGAGAGAGAGGGAAAACAAGGATGAAAGAAAAGGGGGCCTACTGCCCCGTTGGTCACGGCCAGGCCAAGGGCCACGCCTGGCCATGGTCCTAGCAGTACCGACCCCTGGTGGCTGCCATCCAACCAGTGGGAGAGAAAAAGCGATAGTGAAAGAGAATGTTAGAGGGAGAGAAAGATAGAGTAATAAAGAGAGATAGAAAGAGAGAGGAGAGAGGAACCAGAACCAGGAAGGAGAACGGAGGAGCTAAGGGTTTGGTGGCATGCCACAGAAGTGGTGGCACGTCCAGCGGTGGACGTGGGGGAGAGGAGGAAAAAGAGGAGATGGTGTAGAGTGGTGGTGTAAGTGTAGTTATTAGGGTGGAATTGATGGTGGTTGGAATGGTAGTTTCGGAGGCCACACGGGAGTTAGATTAGAGGGGTCACTGGAGTAGAGGGCTGCCGAAAGTGGTGGAGGTTTAGGTGGTAGAGATGACGAAGAAGAGGGAGAGGATGGTGATGGAGGTGTGAAGGTGATGGTGATGGAGGTGAGATGTAAAGGGAAATGAGAGGGAAGAAAGAGATTTTGGGAGATGGAGGAGGCCAAGCTTGGCAGAGTTGGGGACTGTCGGGGAGCTCACCAGAGCAGGTGGCTGGCAGCGTAAGAGTGGTTAGTGGCATGGTGCAAGGGAGAAGAAGAAGGAGTTGTAGAAAAGAAAGCAGAAGAAAAAGAATGAGAGAGAGTTTGTGTGTGTGTGTGTTACATTATATAATATATAATGAGTGAGGGGATTAAGTGAAACCCGCATCTCATTATAATGAGACCCGCGTCTGGCTGGGATGAACCTAGATTCGAGACTCTAGTCCACGTTCAGTTGAGGTTGAGCCCCGCGTTTGGGAGGAGAGAGAATGAGTGGGTGGAAGATATTTTGGGAGACTTTGTGTGGTGGAGAATATTAGAGAAAAAGAAAAGAAAAAGAAAAAGAAGGAAGAAAAGAATGAGTGAGGAGAAAAATTAGAGAAGAGAAAAAAGATAAGAAAATTATCTGGGTAAAACTCCAGAATCTGAAAAAACACCGAAAATACCGAAAATGTTAGAAATTTGAAGTAACTCTGAAAGGTCTCCAAAAAAATTTAGAAATAAAGAATATTATATTAAGATAAATGATGAAGTTAGATTCAAAAAATTTAATCCCATTTTCAAATTAATAATCTTAATATCAACCAGCGATACTGACCGACACCAAATCCGATGGAATTTTGATAAATTTAAAAAAATCTCCAAGAATATAGAAAGATAGAAAATGTGACTCTAAGAAATAATGTGGAAGCAGATTTTCAAAATTTAAGTCTGTTTGTAAATTAAAAATCCTGAAGTTAACCAGCGATATTAGTCGATACCGATTTTGAAGATTTTGCAATTTAATTCGGAAAAATTTCAAGAAAATCATGAAAAACTAAAATATGGAAAACGATATTTGAAACTGAAACTATCAAATCTAATTAGCAGAAGACCAAATCGAGTAATACACTAGGATCAGATCACCGGTTCAGATTAGGGCTGACTCCGAGTCCAACAATCTGGATCCAATGCAAAACAATCATATAAATAATCATGGGATAAAAAAATATGAAAAGTAAACTGAAAAATACGATCAAAAAATCTGAATACATATCTAAGTACGAATTCTGAGAACGGAGTGTTACATTCCATCCACCTTACCAAAATTTCATCCTCGAAATTTCAATAAAGGGAAAATGAACACAAGGGACAGGGACGAGGATTATACCAATTAAGACATGAATAAATAAAGATAATGCTCATGATTCTACCAATCGATAATTCCGAACCTAAACGTCTTCTGCACTTCCTGCTATATAAAACTTCAGATAATACTATATTAATGCAGATCTGATAACTGTCAATAAGAAAATTCTGCCTGATGAAGAAAAATAGAAATCTGAATGGTTCAATTGGGCTACCCGGACTGACTGAAAGTGATAAGATAAGCTGAATAGAAGAAGAACCCTAACTTTTTTGAAGATCCTGAATAATATGAAATAAGCTGACTTCGAAACTGGCCAACTTTCACTGCCTGAATTCTGCTAGAATCAACGGATATATCTTCTTTCTGAAATCATGTGACCCAAGAATATGGTACTTACCTATTCAGAATGCATACTTACTCTGTTGAGCGTGAAGCTGCTCCTGATGAAGAGTCTGTAATAAGATTTTAGATGTTCTGCCTTTCTCTGTTCTCTGAAAGTAGACCATAATACAATAGGTAAAGAAAGCCCAATAAACTGGTCACAGATAAATGAAGAACCGATTATAATAATGACTCTGAATGCTGATCACTAATTACTTTGAAAGGTATAACTGTGAATTTGTAAGAACTGCCCTCGGGAATATAACGACTGTAGATTAAATACCTCGAGAAAACTCAAGTTTTGCAAGTTTGACCGAATGGTTCGCCATAAATATTATGACAAATTTTTTTTCAGATATGACAAATGGCTAGAAGACCCAGTTCATTAGATCCATGGAAACACGTTCGGCAGGAGAAATCTGGGGAAACGGGGCTAGGATACTAAACTCTGTAGGAACTAGCCACGAGCAAAGTCAGGGTCGGTGGGGCCATTGCGTAACACAACATCAGGCGCTAAGCACTAGGGTGAGACGGAGCTAACGCTTTATGAAGCTTGCACTTGGAGAAGCTCAAACTATGAAGTCAGCGCGTAACACGACGCTAAATGCTAAGCGCCAGGGTGTAACAAAGCCCACGCTTGGTTGAGCTCACGTGGCTAGTACATGATTCTCACTTGGTGAGACTAATGGGGTCCGTGGTTCATCAAATCCATAAAGACTACTAAGTGTTATGGCTTCTAAAAACATGATCAAGAATTCATTATAAACCCGATGAGTTTTAAGTGTTTTCTCCTGGATGTCAATCTTATGGCAGATCATTTCTGAGAATACCTGAGCTCCATGAAATTGATAGAAGAGATCGTAATCATTCCAGAAATAATATATTAAGAACTATCGTAGCTCTGTCTGACAAAATTCCTGAACTAAAAATTTGTTTCATACTCACGCTCCTCAGGTAGTGGCATAATCTGTCTGATTACGTAAGTGATGACTACTGATCGGGCGGAACCAAACACTTGAAAATATGTGTTTCGTAAATCAATGTAAAAGCGTGTGTGTGCTAATGTTCTCTCGATACTTCCATTATAGCATCGGCTCAACGGATCGAGGCCATAGGACAGGAGGCGATAGAAGCATTAACAGTTCTTATTCACATTGATTGTTAACAAGTTCTTCTTTGTTAAAGAATGATAAAAACAAAAAGTAAAAGAAAAAATTTTAGAAGTGATAAGTGAAGAAGGCGATGAAACAACGATGTGAAAATAAAAGAGAAGTGGTTTTGAAAATAAAAAGAAGATGAAACAAAGATGAACTAAGAAGTTTGATGAAAACAATGATGAAAATGATAAAAGAGTTTTGGAATTGATTTTTAAAATAAGATAAAAGAAAACTCATGGCTACTAACTAATAACTGCTCCACTAACCATGCTAACCTCTTAGTGATAGTTTCCTCACATGGATTCTTGGCCATCACTAGTCATTGGCTTCAAGACACGATACAAAGCATGGCTCATAAGACTGTTCTTCTACATTCAAACAACACATCCATACCACACAATAAGTTGCAAGCTACTATTAAATCATCCAAACTGGTTAAAGATGAGCATGAAATAAAAAAGACATTGCGAGTTAGTGGGTTAGATGTTAGAAATGTTAGAATGTAAGAATCCATCATCATGAGCTATAAATGGCTATTGCAAGAGCAAAGCCTTGTAGAGGCTATTAGATTCATGTGGATTATCAAGTAAGTAGTTACATGGTTAGTGGTTAGTAATTAGATTGCCAAAATTAGCTAAGCATCATGTAGAAGATGAAGAAGATTATAATGGAGAAGAAAGGTGACACCTTTACATAGATTGTCACCATCTATTACATCAATCTCTCTCTTTCTCTCTCTGAATCTCTCAGCTCTAATACTTGATCTAAAAACAAAATGAAAATACAAAAGAAAAGAAGAACAACTACACTAACCTATACTAAAAGAGAGAAAACCTAGCCTATTTCTCAATCTGCTTGTGTTTCGGGTCTCTACAGGGCCTTATATAGGCAAAAAGACCTTCTAGAAGACGAGATGAGGCCACGCGTCGAAAATCAACGCGTGGCTCGTCAATATTGCTGCGGAAATGCAGCTATTGCCATGTTTTCATGGCAAAACAAGGACTTAGGTCCCTAGTTTTGGCAAGTGATTTTGCCTCGTTTCGGGGACCTTCCAGATATGCTTGGATCCAGTTATTTGTGTCCAGATGTTCGTCAGACACCCGCCAACCTCTAGATTCAATGTATCTTCTAGAAACTCTCTAACTTGGCCTCTAAGAAATCCGGATTTAATTACCTAAAAATGAATTTAATTAAGCTCTCATTACTCCTTTGCCCCTAGACTCTTGATTATCTGCAAAATAGACCAAAATATAATTTAGGAACGATAATCTTTTCATAAATCGGTAAGAAAATGTGATATATTAATGCAGAATTATAGACTAATCACACCCCTACACTTATCTTTTGCTCTTTCCGAGCAAAACAATAAAAATAACTATACTACAAATGTTATTACACTGCTTTCGCAGGTGACGCGATTGCACTGAGCGTGTGCAACAAGCCGTTAAACCTCTAAGTCACCCCTAGAGGAGGAGTTTTGTCTCTTGAGAGTTTTCAGCGTATTGCACCCACAAAATTCATAAAGAAAGATAATAAATGTTAGTATTTTTAAAATGCATTTTAAAAGAGAGACAAGTTTTTGAAATATTTTTGTAAAAATATAAGCGATCTAAGATCATAAGTCCACCAAAAATTATTCTTCCTTAAACTTAATCTATATGCAAGATCTTGTCTTCAATTAAGGTAGGAATTCAAAATTAGATTGAATATTTTATCCTTCATAAAACCTAGATAATATGCACTCTGTGATAATGAAGATTTTTGGGATTTCAACTCTAATCATCAAGCCATTTATTTATGTATATATCTTTCTTTCTCTCTTTTTTCTTCCCTTAGTTTTCTTAGGCTTTCTAGCTTACCCGGGTAGTGAACCTTTAACTAATGACTCTCAAACCAGATGATCTTAGGGAATCAGATGAGAAAACATCACTCAGGTTTAAGGACTCGAGTAAACAATGCCTCAAAACTAAGGGATATTTGTTTCTTATGACCACCGTTAGGCGTGAATAATTATGCTTCTTGAGGCATAGTTATTCAGCTTTAATAAGTGATTTTTTATTCATGTATACTATACATTTTTTCTCTTATTTATTTATTTTTACTTTATGGCATTTTAGGTCTTTATTTCCATC
This sequence comes from Agave tequilana, assembly GCA_038442645.1. NCBI lineage: Eukaryota > Viridiplantae > Streptophyta > Magnoliopsida > Asparagales > Asparagaceae > Agave > Agave tequilana. The sequence goes on from JAVJIF010001582.1 coordinate 352,179, forward strand.
TCAAAAATTGTGTAAGTGTGAAGTGCATGCTATCTAAGGCAAAAAATTCAAGAGAAAATTTTCTCTCCAATTTATCTTACTTAGCCTATAATCTTAAATATGATTCATTATTTTGACTAGGTTTAATATGTCATAATTAGGGCTTCCTTAATTTCTAATATCATCTTAATTTTCTAAACAATAGATCAAAACTTTATCTCTTATTTCAAAAAGTTTTTTAAAAAAGGGAAAATTCCTATACAAAAGAGAAAATTTCTAAAATAATCCTAAAAGAAGTGAAAAAGAAAAAAATCTAAAAACTTTATGTTAGTAGATCCTCCCCCATACTTATCTCATGCATTATCCTCAATGCATCATGAATGTATGTATGCATGAAATAAATAAAGAGGGAATGAAAAATCACCTCAAGGTGGTGGTTCTGGTGGTGGTCTGATTGGTCACGAAAAGCAGCCCAATCCAATTTGCGTGAAGTTCGGAGGAACCCACTAGATATCTCTATAATACAACCATTAAAATGATGTATATATGAATGATTTTTATTAAGAAATTTATCCCATCTAATTTTCAAATTTTCAAACTAATTTTAGAGTCAATTTTATCAACACCTTTGCCCCAAAATGGAATATGAAAGATGAAACGGTAGATTTGGGCTCAGAAAGTACAGAAACTAATACCGACTCAGGAACGTGACTGAAGTCGAGTAAAGGTTCAGGAGTCGAGATTGGTTCAGGAAGTTGGTCTAAATCAAGAAGTTGAAATCCTATTTCACATTCATTTTCTCACAATGGAATGTGACTCTCTGAGATTGGTGATTCAAGTTCAAGAATGACAGGTATGGGAATCCAAACTGACTCTAAAATGTTTCTCAAATTGGGTAGCAAAATAAGAGACAATACTGATTAAGGAATTTGAATTGGATCACAAATTTGAGAATCTAGGTTACATTCTAATTAAGTTCAATTTCATAAAATGAGAACTTACCAATTTATCAATGGGACTTTCAAAAGTATGAAATTAGTCAAGTTCAATATGATGATCATAAAGGATTGGTGATTCAATTTCATAATGAATAGGCACAGGGTCCAATACTGAATCGGGAAAAAGATTAAAGTGAGGTAAATATACGAAAGTAATATTGAATCAAGAAGTGGAATTGAATTATCAAGTTGAGGTTCAAGATCATATTCATTCTCAAGTTCAATTTCAGAAAAATGATAACTTGCAAAAATGTCAATGTGATTCTCATGAATTTGATGTTAGTCAACTTCAAATGAATGTGCTGAAATTGAATCTTGGTTTCCAAAATAACAAGAGTCTTTGGTCAAATCAATAAAGTTAGAGATATCTGAATTGGTTAAAGGTTGATAAGAGAGAGTTTCCTCATTCTTATAAATATTGACCAATGAACTCAATTGTGTTTCCAACCTATTGATAGACTGGGCAGAAGATTTTTTCAATTATAGCACTGACTCCTGCAAGATTTCTATACTCTTTTCTAGATATGATTTTTCTTCCAGTGAATGTTCTAGAAAGGAAGTGTAGGAATCTTGGTTTTGGTAAATTTGTGAGTCCAACATGTTTTGAGATTGAAGCTCGGACTCACGAAAGCATTCCATACTCGTTTTCAGGGCAGATGGTTATTCATTTTGAATAGGTGAACCTGAGTATGAATCATGAAAATATTATGGAATTGGTGAATTGAGCTTCTTTTGTTGGGACTCAAGCATGGCTTGTACAACTTCTATACTTTTTCTAACTTGGATTTTCTTCAATTGGTGGTTCTAGAAAAAGAGTATAGGAAGCAGAATTGAGAAATGAATATTGTGAAAATTGTGAAAATTGTAGACAAGGTGGTTGAAAATTTGACTCGGTGGAGGTGAATCCCCATTGACTCTGTGAAGAGTTGAAATTATTTTAGAAATTATGGTCATAAGATTGGGGGTATGGGTTGTATTGATTCGGATAAGTCCAATCCGGCCTATTTGATTGGTCTATGTTATAAAAAGCCAGGTTGGAATTATCCGAGTCAAATAAGGTCAGTGTGAAATATGGATTCATATTAGGATTGAAAAATTGTTGTATTTGAATTCCATTTCACAAACAATCACAAACAAAAAAGAAAAAACAAACAAACAAATAAAAAGAAAGAAAAAATCAAAACAAAGCCTATAGTAGGGTCAACCTAGACCTAGACGACTCCTAACTGGTTGATTACCCAGGAGAGGTTGCTGTATGAATCCGTCCACAAGCTAATCGGTCAGGTAGGGGTAAAATACGGTGGAAGGTATCTGTGCGTAAGCATGAATTTAATTATGCCAAACCACGATATCTTCAATGGTAACGTCTTAATCCCCAACCTTAGACACCGATTTCACAAGAGATGATTCAAACAAGTTTCACCCTCGGTCAATCTCTTAATGAGTCTGAGATGTCCCTAGGGGTCTATCAATATTTATTAGGGCTTAGGTTGTGTGAGTTGGAAAGTGGTTTTTAGGCTAAGGAAGGGTGATGAAATCCCCACCTTATCTTGTATTTGAATTTGCCCTTAATTTCAATACGTGCAAGTGTGCAATATAGACAAGAATATAGCATAAAGCAAGTAAATCACCTACGTATTTGTCCTATGCTATATGCAAATCAATATGTACATCTAAGTTCACATCACAATAACAAAACAAATACAGTATATTAGAATTGAACTAACACGTACCAAAATTCAAATGTCTAAACCGTTTTAAAGGCGTCCAAATATCGTATTTTAGTTCTTTAATTATTGTAGAATGTAGGCAATCAAAGCAGATAATTAGCAGAAGAATGCAATAATATATGCAACTTACAAATTCCCTACAAAAGATAAGGTACAATTACCATAAAATTGCCTCGCGGCTTTTCTTGGGTTTTTGCAGCACAATTATGGAAGTAGGATCCCCGCTTTCTAGAGAAGGGACATGCAAGTAAAAGGGGAGTTCTACGATATTTAGTTTCTACAAAAATTAACCTGTACACCAAAATAGAGAAGAAAATGTTAACAAAACATGAGTTTAAACCATTCCCATCCCCAGCAATGGCGCCAAAATTTGATCGGGCGGAACCAAGCACTTAAAAATATGTGTTTTGTAAATCAATGTAAAAACGTGTGTGTGCTAATGTTCCCTCAATACTTCTGTTATAGTATTTGCTTAACGAGCCGAATCCACAGGGATGGGAGGCAATAGAAGCATTAACAGTTCTTATTCACGTGTTATGTTAACAAGTTCTTCTTTGTTAAAGAATGAAAAAAAGAAAAAGAAAAGAAATTCAGAAGTGATAGGTGAAGAAGGCGATGAAATGACGATGTGAAAATAAAAGAGAAGTAGTTTTGAAAACAAAAAGAAGATGAAATAAAGATAAACTAAGAAGTTGATGAAAATAATGATGAAAATGATAAAAGAGTTTTGGAATTGATTTTCAAAATAAGATAAAAGAAAACTCATGGCTACTAACTATTAATTGCTCCACTAACCATGCTAACATCTGAGTGATAGTTGTCTCACATGGATCCTTCGCCATCACTAGTCCTTGGCTTCAAGAGACGATGCAAAGCATCGCTCATAAGATTGTTCTTCTACATTCAAACAACACATCCATACTACACAACAAGTTGCAGGGTACTATTAAATCATCGAAATTAGTTAGAGGTGAGCATGAAACAAAGAAAATAGCAAGTTAGTGGGTTAGATATTAGAAATGTTAGAATGCTAGAATCCATCATCATGAACCATTAATAGCTATTGCAAGAGAAAGGCCTTGTAGAGGCTATTAGATTCATGTGAATTATTAAGTAAGTGGTTAGATAGTTAGTGATTAGTAATTAGATTACCATGAGAAGAAAAATTAGCTAAGTATCATGTAGAAGATGGAAAAGATAACAATGGAGAAGAAAGGAGACACCTTTACATAGATTGTCACCATCTATTACATCAATCTTTCTCTGAATCTCTCAGCCCTAATACATGATCTAAAAATGAAATGAAAATACAAAAGAAAAGAAAAAAGAACACCTACACTAATCTATACTAAAAGAGAGAAAACTTAGCCTATTTCTCAATCTGCTTACGTTTCGGATCTCTACAGGGCTTTACATCGGCAAAAGGACCTTCTAGAAGATTAGACGAGGTCACACGTCAAAAATCTATGCGTGGTTCACCAATATTGCAGCGAAAACATTGCTAAAGCCGCATTTCCACGGCAAAACCATGGACTTAGATCCCTGGTTTTGGCGAGTGGTTTCGCTCGCTTTGGGGACCTTCCAGATATGCTTGGATTCAATTATTTGAGTCCAGATTTTCGTCAGACACCCGCCAACATCTAGATTCAATGTATCTTCTAGAAACTCTACAGCTTGGCCTCTAAGAATCCAGATTTAATTACCCAAAAATGGGTTTAATTAAGCTTTTATTACTCCTTTGCCCCCAGACTCTTGATTATCTGCAAAATAGAATAAAATACAGTTTAGGAATGATATTTTATTCATAAATTGGTAGAAAAATGCGATATAATAATGCAAAACTGTAAACTAATCAACTACCCTACTATTTGTACTGATCCTCACTTTCTGTGCTAATCCCCATAGAATGTCCATATATATATATACAGAATATAAAGTTGAAGAATTACCTGATATAAGACAATATGGTGTACTAGAATTGAAGAATACCAGAATAGGGTTAGAACAAATCATATTTGTCCTGCCGCTACCTCACTAGTCTATCCAAGGCTATGAAAACTAGAATAGTGAAAATGGAAGGATTCAAGAATCAAAGGAAGGATGATCAAGACAAAATAGATAACTCTGCACTTGTAGTTAGATTATATAACCATGATTCATGCATTCTAGTTGCAAATTTCATTACCATTAATTTGTCGACTAATTGTTACTGTGGATGTGAGAGCGTAGCCTCTGATACCACCCCGTAACGCCCCGATCCCGCTGGTATGGAAATGTTACTGCGATGTATATACATGATTATTCTCTAAAACTGCATATTTCATACAACATCTTCACATTTATTTAATATTAAATTCTGTTAATAATACCTCTCTTGTATGTTTCTAGGTCCATGGTGTGCAATGAAGAAGAAGACCCTAAATCACCATTTAATGGGTGAATAAAGACCTACAAAGATAGCCATTGACGTAGGAGACTGATTCTGTCAAAATCAGGGGCCAAAAACAAGAAACCGAGACATCCAGCCGACAGGGGGACAATCGGGCAGTGCGCAACAGGCGGCGTTGTGTGCGTCGCCCAAGGACGACCGTAAAAACACAGCCTGGGCCGCGTTTCTGCGGTTCCTTTATAGAGCCACGCGTCAAGATTTGACGCGCAGCTCCGTACGTGTACCATGGTGCCCAGTTTTACCTATAAATACCTGGGGCTTTCCAGAGCTCAAGGGGAGAGGAGTTTTTGAGTAGTTTTTAGGGTAGTTTTAGGGTAGTTTTCTTCTCCATGTTGTAATTTAGTTTAGGTTAGGTTAGTTCTTCTTCTTCCTCTTTGTATTTTTCATTTTCTTTAAGATCTTGTAATAGGAGAGAGAGTGGTACATGAGTGGAAAGAAAGAATGCTTGTAATAGAAAGTGACAATTTATGAAAGGTGCTCTCTTTACCTCTCTTTGTTTTCTTCTCTTTAACTTTTTTACATATGTAGCTAATTTCCTCTTATGGCAACTAACTGCTAACCACAAACTTGCTAACTTCTTATTTGATAATCCACATGAATCTAATAGCCCCTACTTGGCCTTGCTCTTGCAAGAGCCATTGATGGCTCATGAGGATGGATCTAACACTCTAACATCCTAACTCTCTAACATGCTAACATTACTTTACTCCATGCTTTTTCTTGTTTAGTTTTAATGGTTTAAGTGTAGCTTGCAGTTATTTTGTTGAGCTGGGATGTGATGAGTTACATATGGGTCATGCTTTGAAATGCTCTTGAACCAAGGACTAGTGATGGCCAATGATATATGTGAGGCAACTATCACTAAGAGGTTAGAATGTTGGTGGAGTCATTAGTAGTTAGTAGCCATGGGTTTTCTTACATTTTTCACTTTGTTTTAGAAACATTCTAAAAATCACAAATATCTTATCTTCTATGTTTTTCACTTCTTTGTGTTTCACCGTATTTCTCTTTTCATTCTTTGCTTCCTTTCTTTTCATTCTTTCAAACATTGAAAAACTTTTAGCACACACGTGAACATACCGTGTACGACTATATCGCCTCCCGTCCTTGTGGATTCGACTCGTTTTAGCCTCTATGCTATAACAGAAGTATCGAGGAAGCCAAAGCACACACTTTAAATCTTGATTTCAAAACATACACTTTTTGTGCACGGTTTTCCCCCGATCAATACGCGATCAAAAATACCCTCATGTTTATACGCTAAGTATCAGTACAGGCAAGAATCAGAGTACTGTTGGTCCCGAGATGATGCCAAGTGTGGATCTAAGATACAATGTCAACACTCACACAAGGATATTAGCGTTAAAGAAATAAACGTACTTGCAATAAGGAAAATAAATCACAGAAAAGTTAAGCAAACGCAAACACGAGTGATTTATCTTGGTTCGGTCCTCGTGACCTACATCCAGTCCCCAAGCCACCCGCTTGAGATTTTCCTTTATCCTTTGACTTTGTACACCCAAAATCAACACCTTGTATCCCACTTGACAAATCCCCTTTGCCAAATGTATACAACTCTTCTTACAACCAAGAAGACCACAACACCTTGTACAAACTCTCTTCAACCAAAAGATTCCTTTGAGTAATTACAAATTTTCCTATAAGCCTTGATTCAGTATGTGATCGTGAACAAGGGCTATTATAGGTAGACTTTCAGAAATCTTCAATTTGGAGTAGGAATTTGGTGAAGAAACATAAAGTGAAAAAAACAGTTTTCAGAGAACCAGAATTTTAGCAGAGTTTTGGTCAGAAAACTATTGATTTGAATTGATTTTTTAAACCTAAGATAACAACCCTATTTATAGCTGAACTCTATGGTTAGTTAGGGTAGTTATCAGGTCCATTTTTTATATTTAAACGTTGGATAACGTGAAGAAAACACCAGAAAATAGAAACTATCCAACAATCAGAAACTGCCATTAGTCGACTTGAGATATGGGTTAGTCGACTAGGGTAGGCAAATTTTACTGGGTTAGTCGACTAATATTTGAACCAAGTCGACTAGGTCAAGTTGAAATCAAAAGACAAGTTTCTGGAAACTGAAACTAGTCGACCAGAGGGAATTATAAGTCGACTAGACAAGTCTATTAGTCGACTATATATACTGTTAAGTCGACTAATAGTGACAAACAGAGAGTTGGGATCTTTCAGGACAAAAATCTAGTCGACTAGAGAAATATATAAGTCGACTATACCATGCATAAGTCGACTAATAGACTATGATGTATGTGTGTGTTTCAAGGCTTTTAACATGCTCTCAACAATTACAATATACATAATTATCAACTCTCTTTGAGAAGTCTTGATCATGTAGAACTCTTGAATAGGCTTGAGATAGAGCTCCATATGATATAGCTTCACAAATGTATCATCAAAAGTAAGTTCCAACATTCTCCCCCTTTTGATGATGACACTTTGTGTGCATAAATGCTCCCCTGCAGAAAATAAGTTATATGTTCTTCCCCTACAGAAAATGGGTTATAACAGATATACAAACATTTGTGCTCTCCCCCTGTAACAAATATATCATAACATGTATATATATGATAAATATTTGAAGTATTGTTCTTATCAAACTTCTTATATGGTACTTGAAAGATAAACATTAGATGGTACCAATTATAAGAGTAAAGCATTAACTTTAGGAGACCAAACCCAATTTGAATTTTGTTTCCATCTGTTGGTATACACATAATTGCATGAATTACATATATCATGTATGTTGATGCAATATAAGTATTTTTATCAACAATGCTTAAGTTTTTAGGAATCCATATGAACTTATTCTTAATTCTTTTTGAAATAATATCAGACTTTCTTTTCACAAAAGAATTATATGGATTATTAACATATGAAGATTTTTCAAAAAATTCAAGACCATAATGATTATGTGACATCTTTTGATATGATAATAAATCATTCAACTTTTCTTTTCCTTGATTAAATTTAGTCACATTTTTCAAAATCTCTTCATATTTCATTTTGAAAACTAACATGTCTTTATCTAATATAGAAATTCTTTCATTTAAAGATATAGTTTCCTTTTTAAGCAAAATATTTTCTTTTATAAAATTCTCATTATCCTTTTTCAATGATGATATCACTTTTTCAAAATCATCTTTATGAGAATTTATAGAAGAAACTTGAGAGACATAACATGAATTTTCTTGAAAAGTTTTTCATTTTTCTTTAATAAAACTTTATTCTTCATTTTTTTATTCTTTAGATCATTGAATAATTCATGGAATGCATCTAAAAGTTCAGTATATTGTACCTCATCTTCTTCTAGCGCCATGTAACAGATGTTGGCATGTTCAGTGGCTTCTTCTTCGTCAGAGGAAGAGGAATCACTGTTCTCCTATGATGCTTGGTAATCTTTCTTCTTTCTGAATTTTTTGCTCTTGAATTTATCTTTGTTTTTGAGCAATGGGCAATCCTTCTTCATATGACCTATTTTATTGCAATTAAAACATTTAAACTTACCTTGCTTCAAGAATCTTCTGAATTTTCTTGAAAGCATTGCCATCTCCTCTTTCCTTGTCTGAGGATGCATGGAAGGCAAGTTCTTTCTTCTTTGAGAGAGATTGTTTTTCATCCTTCTTTCTGTCTTCGAGTTGCACTTCATATGCCATCAGATTACCAATAAGGTTTTCTAATGACATTGTTGAGAGATCATTCGCTTCTTCTATTGCAGTTGTCTTCTTCTCCCAATCTGATGTGAGTGCACGAAGAATCTTGCGAACTTTTTTGACTTGGGTGTATTCCTTTCCAAGGGATGCTAAGGAATTGGTTATATCAGTGAATCTTGTGACCATTTCTGAGATGGTTTCATTCTCCTTCATTTTGAATAGTTCAACCTGTGGACAAGAACAGAAATTTTAGATTCCTTAACCTTATTTGTGCCTTCATGTGTTACCTGAAGAGTGTGCCATATTTGATTTGCAGAAGTGGCTGTTGACACACGGTTGAATTCTTCTTCGGTTAAGGCACAGAATAAAGCATTCATCGCTTTGGCGTAAAGGTTCGCATTCTTCTTTCGATCATCACTCCAAGCGGTGTAGTTGGTTGTTGATTTGGTGTACGGTGCTTCTACAATGTTCCAAAGTTCGTAGTTATGCGATTGCAAGTAGATCTTCATTCTACACTTCCAATAGTTGTAATTGGATCCGTCAAATAGCGGTGGACGTTGTGTAGAATGTCCTTCTTTGAATTGTGACGAAGGGAACTACGTTGCCATCCTTGTCTGTTGTTGACCGGATATGCAGGGCTCTGATACCAATTGTTGGTCCCGAGATGATGCCAAGTGTGGATCTAAAATACAATGTCAACACTCACACAAGGATATTAGCGTTAAAGAAATAAACGTACTTGCAATAAGGAAAATAAATTACAGAAAAGTTAAGCAAATACAAACATGAGTGATTTATCCTGGTTCAGTTCTCGTGACCTACATCCAGTCCCCAAGCCACCCGCTTGAGATTTTCTATTATCCTTTGACTTTGTACACCCAAAATCAACACCTTGTTTTCCACTTGACAAATCTCCTTTGCCAAATGTATACAACTCTTCTTACAACTAAGAAGACCACAACACCTTGCACAAACTCTCTTCAACCCGAAGACGCTCTTGTACAATTCTTCCTTTAAGTGATTACAAAATTTCCTATAATCCTTGATTAAGTATGTGATCGTGGACAAGGGATATTATAGGTGGACTTTCAGAAATCTTCACTTTCGAGTAGGAATTTAGTGAAGAAACAGAAAGTGGAAAAAACAGTTTTCAGAGAACCAGAATTTTGGCAGAGTTTTGGTCAGAAAACTATTAATTTGAATTGGTTTTTTAAACCTAAGATAATAACCATATTTATAGTTGAACTCTATGGTTAGTTAGGGTAGTTATCAGGTCCATTTTGAATATTTAAACGTTGGATAACGTTAAAGAAAATACCAGAAAATAGAAACTGTCCAACAGTCAGAAACTGCCATTAGTCGACCTGAGATATGGGTTAGTCGACTAGGGTAGGCAAATTTCACTGGGTTAGTCGACTAGTATTAGAACCAAGTCGACTAGGTCAAGTTGAAATCAAAAGACAAGTTTCTGGAAACTGAAACTAGTCGACCAGAGGGAATTATAAGTCGACTATACAAGTCTATTAGTCGACTATATATACTGTTAAGTCGACTAATAGTGACAAACAGAGAGTTGGGATCTTTCAGGACAAAAATCTAGTCGACTAGAGAAATATATAAGTCGACTACACCATGTATAAGTCGACTACAAAAGGCTATAAGTCGACTAATAGACTATGATGTGTGTGTGTGTTTCAAGGCTTTTAACATGCTATCAACAATTACAATACACATCATTATCAACTCTCTTTGGAAAGTCTTGATCATGTAGAATTCTTGAATAGGCTTGAGATAGAGCTCCATATGATATAGCTTCACAAATGTATCATCAAAAGTAAGTTCCAACAAGTACGTGGTGCATTATATATTCTAACATATAGGTACAATTACAAAGTTATTACAAGATATGACACAATATTAAAAGAATATTGCATCACCGAAAGGCGCAAATATGAGAATACAAAGAGATATACGAGTATGAATAGTACAAAAAGTGCTCACGAGTTACAAAAGAAAAACTCAAGAGACGAGTAGGGGGCCTGAAAGAAAAGGACTCTGAATGGTCTGCCAATGATCCTGGTCTGCCAATGATCCACACTTTCTCTTCACATCTCTGATCAATAATCGGGAGAATTCACAAGCTCCAAGATCTGGACATGCAGATCCAGGTGAGTCAAAACTCCCTAACTAGTGGCAAGATTAGTGCCAAGTAGCATGCAAGACAGACATGAGTGTATCAATAAATTCAAATCATAAGCATGCATTGAAAATTGTGTCATGAGCACAAGCATACAAGAGCAGGCAAGGAGGCAGTAAGTAAATTAAAAGTGATAAAATCAGTTATACAAGCCTAAATTACCGATCCGTGAGATTAGTATGTCGATGGAATAATCCAAACAAGAAAACCCTCATATATGTACTTTATATCTCAAATCATCGTATCCTAAGTTCATATAACCGAGTTGTCTCTTAAATTAAAAAAACATCATAAAACCGATAAGACCGATAAAACAGAATAAAATAAAATACAAGTAAAACTAATTGTACAAGCTCAGTTTACGGCTTCATGAGACAATTACATCGAAAGAATAATCCAAACAAGTAAACCCTCATATATATACCCTATGCCTCACTTTACCATAATTTGGGCATATACAATCCAAATTGCAAAACAGCACGATGAATTATTGATTAGCATCTGATTATTATTACTCATCTTATCCATATATTTAGGTATATGTACAGGCGTACGTTCCATCCCACATACATCCATATATGAGTAAGTCGAGATTGTTATTGGAAACTGATTATGAAATAATGGGTTATGCTTATTGTGGGTCCCGTACATGCCTAGAACTATGACCCAGGGTGCTCCGTTACTGGTGTATGAAACCAGCCGCAAGGCCAACAGAAGGTGGGTCGTATATTATGCCAATTCATGAATGTAATAGGAGGTAGGGAGCCAGCGCTCCTCTCGATCACCTAGAGGCCCTCAAGCAGAACTGAAAGTTTAAGTTACACAACATATCTAATACCACTGTAAACATATTCACCACTTGAAGTCCATCAGTTTCCCCCTTACCCGACATAGGTTGTCCTTTTTATAATTTATTATATAATTATCAATTTATGGGAATAACAGGTGCATGTCAGGTTCAGGAATTCAGGAGTACAAGAATACATGAGTACTAGGGATACATGTCACTGTACATAATACAGGATGGCAATAACATAATTCCTATAATATGATAATCATAAGTCAAGTGGTAATATCTCAGGTGGTAGGTGATAAATAATATCAACAGGTATCGGGAGATAGCATCAGGAATCAGGTGTCAAGTAATAGCGTGTCAAGTAATAGCATGTCAAGTAATAAGGGATCGATATCTTAATAATAAGTACAATAGATATTACTATCGTATATCTCAATATAGGAAAATAGTAACGATACAAGGAATCGATACGAATACAGGAAAATGGTACCGATATAAGGGATCAGTAAGAATACAGAAAAACATATAATTTTTGGAAAACAGCATAAATAAAGATATCAAACTCTTCACAATTATCAATAAAAGAGTTAATAGAACTGTTAAGTAGGCAAGCGAGTAAGTAAGCAAGTGAACATCCAAGCGAAGTAAAGCAGTGTTAGGGACAAGATCAGTGAACAGAGTTTAATCACCAAAGTGTTGGTGAAACTCAAAAATGACTCAGCTTAAGATGCAAGTCTAAAATCCGGTCGAGTTTCACCTAGGCGTGTTTAGTGGTAAAACTCTGAGCACTAAGCTGCCTTTTCAGGCATATCTAGAAAGTCCAAAGGACTTTAATAAACCTCAAAGAGGTTAAGCCTGGAGGCTGTAGTGTAGAATCATGGAGCGGTAAGCCCGGAGAGTGAGTATATACCTACAAGAGATGTTAGTACCGAACAACACACATGCATATATGACTACTAAGTAAGAAAACTGACAAGCAAGTAAGCAAGCAAGCGATCATCCAAGCGAAGTTAAGCAAGATGGAGCGAAGCTGATGTATAATAATAGATACTATCATGCTCGGCATGGTTCCGCTCGCAGCACAGCTAAACGTGCGTGTCATAGCATGCGTATGAACGCCATACTATAACTCACGACACAGCCATGCTTACGTGATAACTACACTTGAACGGAGTTAGCGGTAAAGTGTTGACGCTAGGTCGGCCTACCAGGTGTAGCACATAGAAAGTCCAGAGGACTTTAAAAATCTCAGAGAGGTTAAGCCCGTAGGCTGTCATAAGGAACCGCGAAGTGGTTAAGCCCGAAGGCTAAATAAGTACCTGCAGGAAAGGTTAGAACCAAACTCACATGCATTTATAAGAACGGACAGAGAACTACACTATTACAAGCGATCATGTCCACAGAATACATGTACACATCCATACTGATACAAACACACATCAATTATATGTCCTCAATACTGATACATAGGTCCACTAAAAATTCACCAATACAAATATACAATTGCAAAAATGTCATCACTTACACAAAAAAATACAATCACCTGTCGAACCAGGGAAACCCAGAACAAAGCGAAAACACTCGCCTAATAAATCAGAGAATATGTCATGAAAATTCTGAACTCCAGAACTCCATGTAATCAACGCGGCTATGTATTCAATATATTTAAAATATAATATAGTAAAGATAGAGGAGAAAGACAGAAAATTAGAGAGGAGAGAGGGGAACTCAAGAGAAAGAGAGAATGAGAGAGTGAGATACGGAGTAAGAGAGTGCGGAAGAGAGAGGCAGAGAATACAGTAGAGAGATAGAAGAGGAGAAGGAGAAAGAACTCAGGGGAGAGAGAGAGTTACAAGTGAGAGGAGAGAATTATAAAGAGAGAACTTGGAGAGAGAAGGAAAACAAAGAAGAAAGAAAAGGGGGTTGCTGCCCCTTGCTCATGACCAGGCCAGAGGCCATAGCCTAGCCATGGTCCTGGCTATGCCGGCCTGCTACCTGACAATGCGCCGGCCCCAGGTGGCCGCCGTCTAACCAGCGGGAGAGAGAAAGAGATAGTGAGAAAGAATGTTAGAGGAAGGATGAAATATAAATTAAGAAAGAGAGAGAGAAAAAGAGAAAGGGAGAGAGAAATAAGAATCAGGAAGGAGAAGAGAGGAGAAAGGGTTTGGTGGCTCGTCAGAGGAGTGGTGGCGCATCCAGTGGTGGCTGTGGGGATTGGAGGAAAAAGGAGGAGATGGTGTAGCATGGTGGTGTAAGTGTAGTTGTTGGGGTGGAATTGATGGTGGTTGGAATGGTGGTTTCGCAGGCAGCGAGGAAGTTAGATTAGAGGAGTTCACCAGAGTAGAGGGCTATCGGAAGTAGTGGAGGCTGAGTTGGTAGAGATGATGAATAAGAGGGAGAGGATGGTGGTGGTGTGAAGGTGATGATGGTGGAGATGTGAGGGAAATGAGAGGGAAGAAGGAGGTGTTTAGGAGATGAAGGAGGCCGACCTTGGTCGGTGTTGGGGACCGCCGGGGAGCTCATCGGAGTGGGTCACTGCTGGTGCTGGACTGGTTAGTGGTTTGGGTGCGAGGGAGAAGAAGAAGAAGTTAAAGAAAAGAGAGAAGAAAAAGAACAAAAGAGAGAGAAAAAAGTGTTACATTATATAATATATATAATTATATAATGAGTGGGGAGATTAACTAAAGCTCGCATCTAATTATATTCAGACCCGTGTCTGGCTAGGTTAAACTAAGATGCGAGACTCAGGTCCGCATTCAGCTGAGGTCGAGCCCTGCAACTGGGAAGAGAGAGAATAAGTGGGTGAAAGATATTTTGGGGGATTTTGTGTTGCGGAGAAAATTAGGAAAAGAAAAAGAAAATAAAATAAAAATGAAAGAAGAAAAGAAAAAGTGAGAAAATTACAAAAGACAAAAAAAGAAAATTATATGGGTAAAACTCCGGAATCTGGAAAAACACCGAAAATACTAGAAATGATGGAAAATTGAAGTAACCCAGAAAGGTCTCCAAAAATTTTTAAAAATAGAAAATATTATATTAAGTGCATGGTGAAATCAGATTCAAGAAATTCAATATCATTTTCAAATTAAAAATCCTGCAATCAATCAGCGATATTGGCTGACATCAAGCCCGGTGGAATTTTGATAAATTCAGAAAAATCTTCAAAAATACAGTAAGGTAGAAATGTGATTCTAAGAAAAAATATGAAAGAGAATTTTAAAAATTCAACTATATTTATAATTAAAAATCCTGGAATCGACCAGCGATACCGGTTGGTACTGATTTTGAAAATTTTGCAATTTAATTCGAAAAAATTCAAGAAAATCATGAAAAATCTAAAATATTAGAAAATAATGTTTGAAACTGAAACCAATCAAATCTGACTATTAAAAAGAACAAAACAAGTAATACTCTAGGATCGGGTTCCCAATTTAGATTAAGGCTAACTCTGAGACCTCGAATCTGGATCCAATGCAAATAATCACATAAATAATCATAAAAGAAAATAAATATGAAAAGTAAATTGAAAAATATGATCAAAAAATTTAAATACGTTTCTAAGTACGTATTCCTAGAACGGGATGTTACAAAAATAAAGAAAAATAGAGCTAACCTAATCTAACTCACTTTTGTAGGAATCACGGTTGCACTTAGCACATGCAATAAGCCGTTAAACCTTTAAGTTTTTCCTAGAGGATAAGCTTTATCTCATGAGGGTTTTCAGTGAATTACACCCACAAAATCCATAAAGAAAGAAAAATAAGGCGTTAGTATTTTGAAAACGCATTTTGAAAAAACGAGAAAACATTTGAAGTATTTTTAACAAAATTCAAGTAATCTATAAGTTATAGGAAAACCAAACTTTTATTCCTAAACTGTTTCTATTAAAAAACTTGTTATTAATTAAGGTAATGAGTCAAACTGTATTTCTCATCTAGTCTATTATTTTACACTAAGTCATGATCCTTCGTGACCGTGAAATTTTGATTTGAGATTCTTCAACTCTAATTCTTATGCCTTATTTTTATAAATTTTTGTGGTACAATCCCTTAGTTCTATTAGGCTTTCTAATCTACCCATGTAATGAGCCATATGTTGGTAACTCCCAAACTGAACGGTCTTAGGGCATTGGGTGAGAAAACACCCCAAGGCCTTAAGGACTCGAGCAATTAAGGCTACAAAACTAAATATTTTATTAATTATATGGACCACTTTTAGGCGTGAATACTTATGCTTTATGAGGCACGAATACCCAGTATAATCAGAGAATTTTTAATATATATTTTCTTTTTCTTTTTCTTTTTATTTTACTATTTTGTCATTTTTAATAAGGTATAAAAATCTTTGTTTTTAAATCCTAAGTGTGTAAGTGTATAAAGTTTACATATTTCATCAAGGTAAAATAAAGACTAGATTACTTTTCTAATTTTTCTTCTTAACCCTAAAAATCAAACAAATAATCTTATTTGGATTAATTTTAAGAGACCCTAATTATGATTCTCCTATTCTTAAAATCAACTTAATTTCTTTCAAAAAATAGGTCAAAGTATTGTTTCTCTTTTCAAATAGTTTTTAAAAAGCAAAGAAAAAGTGTTTGTGGTGTGTGTGTGTCTATATATATATATATATATATATATATATACATATATATATATATATATATATATATATATATATATATATATATATATATATACATATATATACATATATATATATATTGTAAACTAAAAGGAAACCTATGTTATGTTAGAACCCTCCCCCACACCTATTTCATGCATTGTCCTCAATTTATGAATGAATGCATATATGCATGAACAATAAAAAAAAAGAAAAAATGTTACCTCATAGTGGAGGTCCTGGTGGTCGGATCAGGTCAAGCGTTGCTATCCAATCTAAATAACAAGAATTTTTAAAGAACCCACCTTGGATGACCTCTTTCCTATTTGCATGTTTATTATTCCCAAATTGAATAGGATTATGCATGATCCTATCATGAAAATTATCCCCTTTATATGACCAATTTTGGAATATCATCTTGGAGTCATTAAGGTCTATCCTTGGTCTAACAAAAGAATGTGACTTTGTGGGATAGTTGATTTGGGCTAAAGAGTGATAGGTTCGAGAATCAATACTGACTCGGGAATATGACTTAAATCAAGCTTAGGTTCAAGAGTCGATTTTGGTTTAAGAGTTGGTTTCAAATCAAAGAATTAAAATTCACTTTCTTTTTCCAACAATGGAATATGACTGTCCAATATAGTGGTTTATGTTCTAAATCTATAGGTACGGGAATCAGTGTTGGCTCAGAAACTTGGTCCAAATCGGGTAAGGATACTGGAGTCAATAATGATTCAAAATTTGGATTGAATCACAAAATTGAAGATTGAGTTGACATTCATGTTCAAGTTCAATTTCATTGAAATGAAAACTTGCCAATTTATCAATGGTTTGGTATTAGTTAAGTTCAAGATTGTGTGATGAAATTGAATCTTAATTGAAGTTTTCAAGACACCATGATTCTTGGTTCTTATCAATATGGCTAGGGCAATCAGAATTGGTTAAATATTGATAAGGAAGAGTTTTCTCTACCCTATAAGCATTGTTCAGTTGACTCATTAGTACTTCTAGCCTATTGAAGGAATCATTTTGTGACTAAATCGGGTTTCATACTCTTTCCTAAGTCAGTAGGTTCTTCTTTTTGCTATGGGACTTGGAACATAGAGTAGGGATCTTGGATTTGGAAATTCTGATGGGATTGTAAGTCCATCATGTCTTGAAATTAGTTCTGGGATTGAATCAAGGCTTCTATACTCTTGGTCAATTCAGATTTTTCGTCTATGGGTTGATCTTGATAAGGAGTATATGAAGCTGGATGTTGGTAAGGTGTTTGACCATATGACTCGGGGGAGTTGTATCCCCACTGACTCTATGAAGAGTGGAGATGATTATTCCAGTCTTGTTTATAATATTAAGACTGGAGCGTATATTGATTTGGATAAGACCAATCCGACATATTTGGTTAGTCAGAGTTATGAAATGCCAGTTTGGTATTATCCGCGTCAAAAGAGGTCAGGGTGAAGTATAGATCAGTATAGATCACTATATGAAGAATAATTGTAATTGTAATCGATATTACAAAGATGTCAAAAACAAAAACAAACAAACAAAAAAAGAAAAATCTAGCCGAATTTAGGGTAGAACATAGACCTAGATGACTCCTAATTGGTTAGACTATCTATGGAAGGTATATTGCAGCAATCTAACCACAAGTTAATCGGTCAGGTTAGGGCAAGATTGATAAAGCAACGGGCCTAATTAAGCCAAACCACCAGCCTTCGAGTTTCACCTCTCAATCCCCAGCCTTGGATACTGATTTGACAAGAGTCAAACTCTAACAACTTCTCCTTAGGTTAGTCTCCTATTGCGTTCGAGATGTCCCTAGTGCCAACATCTACTCAATTTTAAGCTAGGACTGAATTATTGAGTGAGGAAATAATTCGTAGGCTAAGGGAGGATAATGACTTCCAACTTTATCTTATTTATAGGACAAGCCCTTAATCATTTTAGTGCATGTGTACAAGTATATGGTAGAAGCAACACTTAAGCAATATGAATTGTTCAAAATATGTTTTCTAGACTATATGCAATGCACACATACCTTTGCTCTAGCACTCTTCAACAATAATTAAAAGATAAACGAATTCAACAAGTGCCATAAGATGCAAAAGTCTAACCATTTTTTAGCATTTACAATCACAAGTTACTATT
The DNA here is from genome assembly GCA_038442645.1 of Agave tequilana. Lineage (NCBI taxonomy): Eukaryota > Viridiplantae > Streptophyta > Magnoliopsida > Asparagales > Asparagaceae > Agave > Agave tequilana. The sequence continues at coordinate 370,788 of JAVJIF010001582.1, forward strand.
GAGGTTAATACAGTATGTACAGAGGGCTAAATAGGAAAAATAAATAGCTACAAAAACTTAACTTTGCAAATCACCCAACCTGCAAAAATGACAGGTTAGTAGTTCACTCAGATTGTCGCGAAAGCGCGGCTTTTGCAGCGTTTGCGCGGCAATACTGAGAGTTTCTGGGATCAACTTTTTACAACAGCCCCAGAACCACTTATATGTATTTTGCTGCGATAGTTTTCTTAATCTAAGCTCCTGTATACAAAAACAAAGAAGAAGACTTAACTTTTAAAAAGTTAAAAAGAATTCTTATCGTCCCTCCCCATCAACAGCGCTAAAATTTGAATGAGGTAAATACGCACACAAAAATACACAGTTTAGAGCAGTGCTAGGTTCTTCAATTCTATCACAATAGAAAGTGGCTATGTGGGTCATGATCCAGAAGGAGGGACTGCGATGAAATCGTGTTGATAAGTTTTTTTTCAAGTTTATAAAAACTGGTTAAAAGTTCTTCTTTATTTTTGAAAAGAAAAGAAAAATAAAAGCTATGTTAAGATGGAAAAGAGGAATATAGAAGAAGATGATGATTGTGTAAAGGGAAAACTAGGTTAAACAAAGAAATAAAAAGAGTAAAAAAAGAAGAGATAGTTTTTAAAGTATTATAAACTAAGTAATTAAAAGAAAGGAGAACTAAAAATACTTATTTCTTTTTGTTGATGACTTACCTGGGATCGTTGGCACGTTTACCTCAATTCAGAGACGATCAGCACATAACGCATAAAATCTAATTCAGCCTCCGTCCACATTACATTACCAAGACGTCATCGAGCAAGTATGAAATGATAGGAACATAAGGGAGGAATCCATCATCATCAGTTATCAGTGGAACTAGCAAAGGCAAGGCAATTCTGATGCTACGAGACTCACTTGGATTATCATTAAAACCAAAAGAAGAGAAGAAAAAGGAATAATAAGGACATAAAACGTTAACTTTGATTTGGATTGAAAAACGATGAAAGAAAGGATAAATAACTTAGATTGGTGTCACTCTCAATGCAATTCTTTCTCTTCTTCTCTCATGAATCTCAGTCTAACCCTAGTTTACCAAGAACAAAAATTACATTAAAAGAAAAATAAAAACTTAAACTAAACTAGAACAAAAACCTAGCCTAAGATCTTTCTCTGCTCAGTCGTGCCCATTTACCCTTAGAAATTCCATTATTTATAGGCAAAATGGAAGAGAGGAGAGCGTATGAAGACAGGGGAAGCAAACGCTCCCCAACCTCGTTAATTAAGCCGCGAAAATGCATGGCCACACTTCTAGGAGCATTGCTTCAAGATCTTCTGTCATCTCCTTTTATCCAAATAGTTTTTCAGTTTGGTCTCTGGATTTGACGATACTACTGTTGATCTTCAGCTAACCAAATGGATTTATAGAAATCTGAATTTTAATCAATTTTCATTTAGTGTGATCTTTTGATTTTTCTGATCTTTAGCTTATCTCCTGAATATTTGTCCTAATCTTTGATTTTAATTTAAACTCATTTAAATCAGAATTTAAATGGACTTTTGGGCTCATTTCTTTTCCATCTCCTTTAGTAAAAGCTTGCACATCATTTAGACAAAAATAATATTAAAAAGTAGAGTTTATTATGAAAATGGGAATGTGATAATAAATATACAATATCAATGACCGATCAGTACTCACGCTCTACAATAAAAGTAGAAGACATAGTAGCGTTTAACTTGAAATGAGGGGCCAATGGTGTACTTAAAGATTTCGTATCACCATTGATGTTGAATTTCTGAAGTACTTTCTTCAAAACCCCTTTTGCGTCAAGCTAACTTTGTCATATTTTCAGTCTCGCTCAATCTCCATGTCTAATAGCTTCTTTGCTTCACCCAGATTTTTCATTTTGAATTTGGAAGAGAAATCTTTCTTAGTTTATCAATTGCAGATCTGCTCTTGGAAACGATGAGCATATCGTTCATATATAACAGTAGATAGATGTACTGTCCAGTCATAGCTTATTATAATACACACATAGGTTATAATGTCTTCGTGTGTAACTTCTTGCCTCTTATAAAACTGTCAATAGTTTATACCACTGCGTTGGTGATTTCTATAATCTATAAAGTGATTTCTTCTGCTTGCATACCATATTTTTCTTTCCTGCTATTTTGAACCTCGTTGGTTGAGACATGTGGATCTTCTCTTCAAGATCGCCATGAAAAAAGGTGGTCTTCACGTCAAACTGATCAAATTCCAACTCAACTGTGCTACCAGTGCCAGTAAAATTTGAAAAGATGAGCGCTTCACAACGGTGAGAATACTTCATTGTAATCAATGCCTTCTCGCTGCGGTAGACTTTAGCTACCAATCTATAGTATCACCATATGGAGATCCTTGTTTCTTTTTAAATACCCACTTTTAATTGATCTCCTTCTATCTTAACATCATTTCACATCTTGGACTCTAAACTGATTTCAACTTCCTGCATGTAGACAGAATTGCCTCCTCAACAACTGGGAGAGCATAGGCCACGATTATGTTAGTAGTGAGCCAATTGGGCTTACGTAGATTTCTCAGGTTCTTCCAACTGTAATGGATTCTTGGGCATCACCTATTGTCTGTCCTTGATCCTCATCATCATTATTATCAGCGTCATGTTCGACTATTTGATCACTGTTTGGACACATATATTGCATAAATATTATTACATTCCTACATATATTCTGAAATAAATATTACGAATAACTTGTCCTAATGTCCTAATTCATGCAGGGTATGATAGGGAGAAGATAATCATGAAATTTATCCAATTAAATTCAAAAATTCAAAAGAAAAGGATCGATTCAAATCCAATGGTTCTAAAAGCTATCTTATCTGAAAACTAGATATATTAGATAAAATAATATCATCTAAATTTAAGAGAAACATGGATTGTTTAAAAACCTTATCAGTTTTGCTGAAGATAAATGGATATCTTAGAAGACAAACTGAAAATCCAAGAGGATAAATGGATAGAGAGAAGATTAAGGGATGAGATGAAGCAATTTAGGTTCGGATACAATTTAGCATTTTAATCATAATGTTCTCTATCGAAACTCAAATCTAATGATTCAAAATGCTACAGAAAGAAGACTCAAAGAGCGACAATTCTTTTGTTGATCAATCTTTTCAATTCTATCATTTGATAAGTGATATTCAGCAATCAACACGCCAACAAGCTACAGATCAGAATTGAATTTCTGGATAAATCAAATCAAGTTTGGAGATAAGAGAAGAATTTAAATTCAAAAATATCCAGCTCTTCTTATCTTCATACGCGTTCTATCCCTCTGGTTTTCTCCTATAAATACCCTCATACCTCGAAGACATAAAGGATACCATCTAAAAGAGAGAGCTTTAGTTTAGGTTTATCTTTTCTTCTTCAATGTAATTTTTATTTTCTTTATTTTATTTTAGTTTTAGGCTAGAGAGAGTTACATGATAAAAGAGAGGAAGATTTTTTATAAAGTAACATTATTGTAATCTTTTCTTCAAGAAGCTTATATTGAAGGTGACAAACAATGGAGGTTTCTCACTTTTCTTCATTGTGCTCCATCTCGCCGAAGCCTTACTTTCCTTTATTCTTTTCTGTTACTTCACTTTACTTCATATTGAGGTAAGCCTTTGGTATGATTCAAAAAGTAGAGGTAAATATTCTTTTTTTATTTCTGATTTTTGCATCAACACTTTTCTTTTTAATTCTTTTTATTTCTTTTTCTTTTATAATTAAAACAACAACACCACCACCATCTCTTCTTCTACCATCTTCTTCTTAACTTAACTTAACATTTTTATTTTCTTTTTATAAACTGAGAAGATAAGTATTAACTAGTTTTGGTAAATTAAAAGAAGAAACTTACAAAATGCTTCTATCGCTGTCCCTCCCTGTGGATCACGACACGTTAGCCCTAGGCTACGTGGTAGAATTGAGGACCTAGCACAATTCTAAATTTCTGTATTTTTTGTGCAGGTTTGGCTCGATCAATCACCACTCTGTTGCATTGAGGATAGGACCTCAAATGATACTGATCTGTAGAGAAGGTAAAGTAACATCACTCTCCACCAACTGCAATATCCTATCGGTCGTCTGACTCTCCACCTGCTGATAATCTGTAGGCTTTATCATTGAAGCCATCAAACGTGATGTCCCTGCTCAAGATAAATTTCTCTTCCTTCGGATTCCAAATTTGATAGTCTTTTACTTCTTTCTTGATTCCTACTATAGCATTCTATCCCTGATACTTACCTAGTTACGTGTCCCGATTTTTTGCCCATATTATTTCTTTTTTTTGTATTTATTATTTGAATTTTGGCTCGTATTCAGTAAATCCGTATCCATCCTGAGACCCTGGACCCAGCCCATTTCTGGACTTAGACCCAACCCGTCCCGGCCGAGCTAGAGCCCGAACCCGCACCAAATTTCCTTCCCTTTTCTTTTTCCAATTTCTTTTCTTTCTGTTTCTTTTTATTTTTCTTTTTCCTTTCTTTTTTCTTTCTTTTTCCCTTCCCTTTTTCTCTCTCCTATGGCTTCCCCTTCCATGCACGCAATAGCGCACGCACCTCGTACCCCTGCCAGCCGCCTGCCCACCCCCACCCATCAGCACCCTACACCAGGTCGCCCTCCCCTTACGTGAAGCCGACCCCCTCCCTATCTCGTCATCATTCTCTCCCCCCTCTCCCTATATCTCTCTCAATCTTCCCCCTCTCCCCTCTCTCTGCACTCCCTCTCTCCCTCTCATCTAGCCACTGACGACCTCCCAGCCCAGCGCACCTACGACCAGCCTCCCCTACCTTCTCTCCTCCCCGGCATGTAGGCTCCACCCCTCCGGCAATCCCTTGGGTTCCCCACCTCCTCTGGGCACTACCATCACCTCACTCTTTCCTTCTCTTTCTCCTTCCCATTCTCCCGGCTACACCTCCCTCGACCTGGGTGGCCAACCCTTTGGCATACCCCTCTGGCCAACCCCTCGGCGCGTCACCTCCTCCTCCACCTTCCCCTCTAGTCCGGACCAAGTAGGACCAGGCCGAGCCCGGCCATAGCACCGGGCCTACTTCCTTTACTCTTTCCATTTCCCCATTTTCTCTCCCCTAACTGTGGGCCCACTTGCACCCCGTCCAGTCCCCAGCCAACCAGCGCAACCCCGGGCCAGCCTGCCCCTACCTGTTCTCTTCACGCTTGCACTTAGCTTTATCGGAGCTTCTCTGTCATCCGACACTCAGTCGTCGACTAGGAAAGTGTCTTTCCTTTGTTTCGCGAGTACTCGTACCCGTGTTTATCATCTGCGCTCATTTTTGCCTTCGGGCTCATTTTAACCTTTGGGCTCTTGCTTAGCCTTCAGGCTCTTGTTTAGTCTCTGGGCTCATTTTAGCCTTTGGGCTCTTGCTTAGCCTTTAGGATTTTTACTAACTCTGTTGGCTAGGCGAGCATAGCCCTCAGCTGTATCGCTAACTTCACCATGAGTGTAGCTTCCCGTTGGGTGTTAGCTTCACATATATGTAGCTTCGCCATAGGCGTTTAGCTTCATGGTAAGCATTTAGCTTCGTCGCATGCGTTAGCTTCTAGCTTCACCATGAGTGTAGCTTTGTCGTGGGCGTTAGCTTCACGTATATGTAGCTTCGCCGTGGGCGTTTAGCTTCATGGTAAGCATTTAGCTTCGCCGCATGCGTTAGCTTAGCGTTCATATACTAGCTTTGCTGTGGGCATTTAGCTTCATTGTGGGCGTTAGCCTTGCCTGTGCATTAGCTTCGCTGCAAGCGATAGCTTCACCAAGTGCGTTAGCGCCTAACACTGCATGCTAGCTTCGCCGGGAGTCCAACTCTGCCATGTGCCACGCGCTCTGCACTGCGAGCTTAGCTTCGCCCATAGCTTAGCCTCATCGGATACAGTCTAGCTTCACTGCGGCTTTTATTGGCTTACCTGCTATTTATAGATTAATTTATTATTACTATTAGTATGGCTGTAAATAGTTTGAAATGATTCTTGTACTACGTACTTCACCCAGTACCACCCAACTTGTTAATCACTGACACTTGACCGATTGACTACCTGATACATGATTATCATCTTTACGGGGACTTGACACCACTTATTATATTATACACCCTGAAATCTTATACTCATGTATCTAGCGTGTTCCTCCTGTTACAAAAATCTGGTTAATCCAATAAAGTGATCATCATGAACCCTAAATAATCTAAAATATTGATAGTTAGACAACTTAAACTTGGATGGGGGAAACTAATGGATACTGATATAGCTTTCGTGTTTATGGTGGCCATACAAATATTGTACAAATAAAACTTGGGATTCTACCTTAAGGCCACCAGGTATTTCTGTGGGATGTACTGGTACCCTGACTCCTCTTGATCTCCAGTCAGGTATGCCTTAAGCCCCTAGGCCTATTCATGTGAGAGTAGCGACACCCAATTCCTGTCTGGGCGCACAATAAGTCTCGGTGCCTAGCGGTGCATTCTGGTTTAGCACTAGATATTTCTAGGTTGTTGTCCCGGGTATGTACGGACCCATTCTAAACATGGCTCGTCAAGCTCTATCAGTTTTCAATGACCAACCTTGCCCGATTTATATGCAGAGATATGTGGGATGGGACAAATACCAAAACATACAAATTGGACAAGTGTTAATAGTAATTAAAATCTGAGTGTATTCTAATTTTATTCTATTTTATCGTTCTGTGTGATTGTTCTATGCTTGCCTGACTGAGCCCATGTCATTTTAATCCTATACACATGGTTTGCATGTGCACACTACTTGGCTTTATTTTACGCACTCGTTGGGTTGCTTTCTGATAGCCCTGTATTTACATGTCCAGATTTTGGAGTTTGGACCGAGGCAGACCCGTCAGGTGAAGAGGCTTACTTCGAGGAACAAGTTGACTAGCAGCAGGACCTTCTTGACCTGTCCCTCTTGATCGGCTCGCGAGATTTCATTTTGCTGCTCTTGAGCATCTTCTAGTGTTTTATATATCGTAAATTGTACTTTTGCGCCCCTGGTAATGTAATATTCTTGTAATGTTATGTCACAGTCTGTGAAAACTATGTACTTATACTCTTTTGTTAGAATTTATAAATACCACATACTTCTGTACTCTGACTCCTGTACTGTACTGATGCTTATCGTACATATGTGCGGGTGTTTCCGCCCTGCGTATGTACGTCATAGTAATATCCCTGTAGCCCATCCCGAGCGGGGCGTTACTTACACTATGAATTGAAGGGGCAAACTACATAGAAATGGATATCATCACCATAAGCCATCAACGACACTTGCAAGGGCAAGGTAACTTCGGGGCTATCGGTTTCATTTGGATCCACAAACACAAAAGAGGAAAGTAAACGAAAACAAGAGTAAAGAAGGAAAAGAAAACTTTGATTTGATTCAAATAACAATGTAAGAAAAGATCACTTACACCTGTGTCACCTTCACTACAAGCTTGCTCTCATTTCTCCATGAAAGTATCCTCTCCTCTCAGTTACATAAAGAAAATAAAAATTAATTTAACTGATATTTATTTGATTTTATTCTCTTTCTCCCCATGATTATCTTCTGCAAAACAGACATTTAAGATAAGAAATTTAGCAGATTTATCATATGATAAATGTGAAAATATAATGAAGAATAATGCAATAAATGTGTGCAATCACACCCCCACACCTATCTTTTGCTCGTCCTCGAGCAAAATAGCAAAACTAAATCAAATTTTATTAGACCACTTTCGCTGGTCACGTGATTGCACTGAGCATGTGCAACACACCGTTAAACCTCTAGTTCCCCCTAGAGGACGAGTTTTGTCTCTTGAGAGTTTTCAGTGGATTGCACCCACAAAATTCATAAAGAAAGAGAAAATATTAGTATTCATTTTGAAAGAAAAATATTTGAAATATTATTGTAAGATTTAAGTAATCAAGCTGGGTATTTGTGCCTCATAAAGCTTAAGTATTCCCGCCTAAAGGCGGTTCATATAATAAAATCCTTAGTGTTGTGGCTTTGTTTGCTCGAGTCCATAAATCCTTTGGGTGTCTTCTCACCCGGTGCCCTAAGACCGTTTGTTTGGGAGTTACCGATTAAAGGCTCGTTACATGGATCGATTAAAAGCCTAATAGAACTAAGGAATAATATCACCAAAAATAAAATAGAAAATATATATATATAAATAAATAAATAAGGCATAAGAGTTAGAGTTAAAGAACCCTTAGTTAAAATTTCAGGTCACGAAGGTGCATATGACTTAGAGTAAAGTAATAGACTAGATAAGAAGTACAATTTGACTCCTTACTTTGATTGATAACAAATTTTTGAATAGAGACTGAGTTTAAGAATGAAAAATTTAGTTTTCCTATAACTTATAGATTACTGATTCAAGATGATCTAGAAAGAAGACTTAAAGGGTTACAACTCTTAAGTTGATCACTATTTCAAATTCTGTCATTTGATAAGTTATATTCAGCAATCAACACGACAACAAGCTGTAAATCAGAACTGAATATCCACATCACATCAAGTTTGGAGACAAGGGAAGGATTCAAATTTAGAAATATCCAGCTTCCCCTATCTTCATACTCCGGTCTTCTTTCTGGATCATCTTGAATCATTAGATTTAAATTTCAGTAGCGAAAGTTATGATTCAAATAGTTATAAGTTGGTATCAAAGCCAGGTTCTTACCTTCAGTACAACCAGTCAGCAGATTAATATGAGATTAATTTGCAACTGGGTCACATGAGTAATGGCTATACATTCCAATCGCAAGTACGATATTCTCTATTCCTTCCTTGAAATCCATTCCTTGAATCCTGAGACCCATCTATCTTTTACTTTCTAGCTCTTTCCCATAATCTTTTCAATCAACTCAGCATGAAAAGGCGAGGAACTCGTAATGATCCCGATGCTTCTCGTAACGATCCCAATGAGGAAAAGGACAACATGATGAGGATACTCTAGGGGATGATAGAGAGTCAACAGTAACAGACAGAAATCCTATGTCAGGGTTTATTGACTGCATCCGGAGAGTAGAGGCAAAAGAATGTGTCAGATTTCAGGAGACTATAACCGGCTGTATTTTCAAGTACTGAGAAGTTGTTGGATGTCGAGCAGTGACTGACTTACACAACAGATCTTCTGAAGGCAGTAATGATTCCTAATGAAAACCAAGTGAAAGTGGCCAAGATTCAACTGAAAGATGTGGACGAACCAGGTGGCTAGCTGAGGAAGCGAGTTTGGAGAAGCCCATCTCTTGGGACCAACTCTCAAAGTGCTTCTATGAGAGGTTTTTCCCAGCAATGGCCTAAAAGGAGATAGAGGAACAGTTCATTTGGCTACAGAAGTCGAACCAATGTGGTAAGTACGCTACAGAATTTCTGAGACTCAGCTAATTTGCACCATACATGGTGGTTGATGAAGAGAAACGGGCCAGCAGGTTTCAGCAAGGCCTGAAGATGGATATAGAGATGCTTCTTATATCCTAGCAGTTGAAGACGTACTCCCAGGTGCTCACCATAGCTCAAGAAGTAGAGACAGGACTGTTGGCCCAAAGGCCCTTCACTCTAGTTTTGATGATGATTAACTCATGTCGTTATAATACTAATTATCTTGTGTCTATTTAGTTTTAGATATTTAATTAAGATCTTAGTCGATGTTTAGCTTCAATGAAAGATTCAAACTCCAGTTTTGAAGCTAGCACATGTTGATTCAAGAGCTCGCGCATCAAGATCGCATCAAGTACTTAAGAGGAGTCTATCTCTTTGGATCAAGGTTTGGACCAAGTCGAGATGGAGGAGAAGATTTTCTAGAAAAGATTTTCAAGACTCGAGTTTATGTTTGTAAGTGTTAAGATTTTGTGTTTAGATAAAATGTAAAGAATAGATTAGTTGTAGATTGCTCAAGCTCACACACACACACAAAGTTTATATGTGTTTTCGTAAGAATAGTTTTGATTTTAGAAAATATCATTTTGGTTTTGAGCTTCAAAAAAGATATCTTTACGTTTCATGGATAGAGTTCATCAAAACAAGTTTACATATTTTATATGTATTTTGAATTTCATTCATACGCATTAATGGTTCAAATATTTAGAAAAACTTATTTCATGTTTCTATATCATGTGTTTAAGTTTTGTATTTATCAAAACTTATTTTAGAACTTATTGTCAAAACATAGATATTTCATCTAATATGTGTATTAGATTATATCCATACACACTATACTTCATATGAGTTTTAATATCATATTTTTGTATTGAACAAGTTTTGGAAAAATCTGTTTTTTATTTCAAAGTTGATTTTTGAAAAATACCGATTTTTATTTAAAGCTGAATTTCTATATCACAAAAATAGTTCAACTTATTTGTAATATGTGTTGATTTTTTATCACACATATTTGGATTTCAAAGTATTTTAATGAACTAATTTTTGTGAATTTTATGAGATTTTATGGGATTTTATAGGATTTTATAGGATTTTAAAAGACCAAATTTTAATCCCTAATTAACCCTGACCTGGGCTTCTGGCAATCGACCGACCGGTCGATCGGACTAGAAGTCGGTCGACCGCGCGGTCGACTGATGTGCACAAAAATGTGCACAAGCCCTGGCTTGAGGGCCAGTCGACCAGGCGATCGGCCGATCCAGAGAATTCACTCTCTGGATCTGGCACCGGTCGACCGAGCAGTGACCGCCCAGAGAGCTTTGCTCTCTGGTTCTTGCCTCGGTCGACTGATTTGTCGACTGACAAGTCAAGACCTGGGTGCGGTTAACTGGGGATTAACCGGCAACCACAGCGGTCATAAATATGACCATTAGCCGGTCATCCAGTTGTCGATCGACAGGTCATCTGGCCTGGGGATTTGCCCTAACAGCTAGTTTTTGTAACTCTATAAAAGGGGGCTATTTTGGCTAGTTTTAAACAAGATTTTAGAAAGTTTTAGAGCCAGTTTTCCCATCTCTCTTACGATTTTTCTCCACATGTTTTTGGGCTAAAACTTTCATATCAAAAGAAGAGTTTTTAAGAGTGTTTTCAAAAGAGATTTCTTGAGTTTTTCACCACAACTCTATCTTATTTTTCTCACACAAACTTAAGCTTTCTATTGATATATCAATTCTCTTAGGATCCTTGTCGTGAGAGTTATTTTTTTGATCAAGAAAAGTGATCACAAGTTTTCATTCTTGTATTGTGAGGAGCTGTAGAGGTTGTGGCCTCGATGAAGAGAGTTTTGTGGTGATCAAGTGAAGTGATTAGCAAGTTTTCTAACTTGTGGTTGGAGGAGTTGTAAGAGGTGCGGCCTCGGCAAGCTAGTGTGCTTATGTGTGTTGTTCTTGTGGGAACAAGTGAGGGACTTGCAGGTCCGAGAGTTCATGAGGGAGCTCGTTGTAGGTGTTGCGGCACCGAATGATCTTGCGGGATCGTTTATAATGAAAATCCTTCATCGTGTTGAAGGCGGGGATGTCGATAAAGTATGCCCGAATCTCAAAACAATTCTCCCATGTTTGTGATTGCTCATCTCTCTCTCTCTCTCTGTGTGTCTCGCTTGTGTTTTTAGCTTGCATACTCTTATTGTTCTTATCTATTACATATTTGATATTTCTTTGTGCTTAATTGATATATGCTTGGGATTGTTTGCTCACACCTGTATTCAACCAAGAGAGCCATAGTGGCACCTCAACTCTTAATCTTGAGGAATCTTGAGGAGATAGTTCAGAGGCTTTAAGCGAAAATTCGGCTACACTCTTTGATTATACTTGGTGTGTTTAGTATAATAGTGTTAGTTTGCATAATTAGTTTTAATTCCGCATTTATTTTATATTAGATTAGCTTGTCACCTATTCATCCCCCTTTAGGTGACCTACATTTGGTATCAGAGCTTGGTGCTCTTGATTTGGGTCTAACAACTTTGAGTTAAAGATCTTCATTTAGGTAATTACTATATTTGAACACACACTCATGGATTTCATGACCTCCCATGTTTGACATTATTAACATTCAAACTTGAAAAGTTAAGATGGTCATGTACCTAAAAGCTCATGTTTATTTTTCCACCATTAAAAATTCATATTTTATAAATGGCAAAAATCTTGAGGCTAATGCAAAAGACATCCATGCATTAAAGTCTACCCTAAATGATGAATATTTATCTAGGGTTGCTAACTTTGATTCGACTTTTATAGTATGAAAAACTATTTGCTCTCTTGGGGAACAAATGCCAAATGAAAAAGAGAGTGACTCGGATGATGAAAGTGATTCTTTCAATTTGTGCTACATGGTCCAAGGGGATGACCCCCTTCAGGTAATTTTCGAATCCCAGCTTGATGAGGTGTTGACATGCCATATGATGAGCTTGTTTTATTTTGTCAACAACTTCTTAAAAAGTATTAATTGTTATAAATGGAAAATAAAAATTTGAAAAATAAAAATTATTTAGTTTCAAAAGAAAAGGATTCATTTAAAAAAATTTGAAATTGTTTCAAAAAAAATGAAGTTTTGAAAAACCAAATTATTTTGATTGAAAAAGAAAAGGAGATTGCTTTAAAGAAAAATAAATTTTTGAAAAAGAAAACTATTTAAAAGAAAAAGAAAATATTTCTAAAACAAAAATGATTTTGATCCTTATTCTTGCCATGTCTCTCATGCTAATAATATTGCACCTTCTTTTGATAAAAATGAGATTCATGTCTTGAAAAATAGAATTGATTGTTTGGGCTCCACTTTGAGCCAATGTGTATTTGAACACAATAGATTGGAATTCATGTTTCGTAAGAAACAAATTTCACATATTCATGCCCATACCCCTCGATATACATCTCATGTACATCATGCTCATACGCATCATTCACATATGTATGCTAGAGTGTACAAATGTGTACACTGCGGCCGCAAAGGCCATTTAACAAAATTTTATTTTTAAATCATATTAATTTTGCAAATAAAAATATTTAGGTTGCTTATGTTGCTAATTCCTGTGGACCTAAAAAGAAAATATTGATACCAAAATTCCTACCTCTTGTGTTTGATATAGGTGTGGGGTCTCACATGACATGAGAGGGATGGTGCCTTAGTGGTGGATGCATGAGCTAGATGGACATACCCAAATGATGCATCGCTACCAAGGATGTTTGGTAGGAGGATCATCATGCTTTGGAGACTTAGAGAATAGTTCATATAATTTGGTAACTATCTCCAAATTCCTATTTTTAGTTTACATGCTTTCCATTGATAATTTTTAGCATGTTGTGGTTTTAATGCACATTATGTTAAATACAATGTTATTAGACATGTGATATACATAAATAGTCTTTGAGATACACATATTCATATGGATTCATATTTTGTGTTCTCACTATTGTTTAACTACTATGTATATACTAGTTCTAAAACATGTGCATTTAGCCTAATGATCATGTTTGTTTTGTACTTCATGTGGTGATTACTTGTTTAGATGTAGTTTTCGTTAAAACTTGTGTTTATACTTATACAAGTAGTGAGCGACACTTGATTATTATATGTTTGTACTTCATTGCTCATTTGTACTTATTACATGTACATGTCTAACCTACTTTTGATGATTCTTTTATTTATACTTTTTTTCCTATTTTTGTATATGTTTAGCTTCATGTATATGTTATTTTTGTCTGAAACTAATAGATATACATGTATATTCTTAAGTCACTTGCCTTCATGCAAAATTCCATTTTTGACTCATTTTTTGGGATATATATGTATACTTTTAGATTCGACAAAATATACATATACCTTGATGCATGTTTAATTTATTAAACTTTTTAGTTTTGATGTTTGTTTTGAGCCTTATTGATTTATTTCATGAATATGCTACTCACATGATTCTTGTGCACTCATATTATTTTTGTTTACTCATGACTTTATTTTATAAGCACATTTTTTAGCCTTATAGATCTTGAGTGACAATTTTTGTATACTTAGCAATACTTCATGGGATATATGATTTGGTTCTGATCAGTCGCTGATATTGTACATTCATTATCACATTCTTGTACTTATTATATAATAAACACTGCTTTTAATCCTAATTATTTTCTAATTTATATGCAAGCCATTGCTAAAGGAAAGGAAGAGAAACGAGCCCAAAAGCCCAACCAAATTCTGATTTAATTCAGAATTAATTCAAAATCAGAAAATCAAGACAGATCAGGACAAATCAGAATAGTTGAAAATCAGTTAAAATAGATCTAAACAAATCAATTGGCTAAAGCCATAGATCAAAGGCTGTTTCGTCAAATTCAGGAGCTGAAATAGGAATCCAGTACCAGATAAGGGGAATCATCAAAACCAGGAGCTGTACCCCCGGGTGTGACCACCTGGCCTTACCCAAGCCGCGAAAACGCGGCCAAAGCTGCATTTTCACGGCATTTTGTTTCTGTTGGGAGAGCGTTGGCTCCCCCCGTCTTCGTACACTCCTCCCGGTTTGGTTTTGCCTTAATACTGGGTTTTTCAGAGACCAAAGAAAATGACCATGCAGAGATAGATTTTAGGCCAGTTTTTCATTCTTTTTAGTGTAGATTTTTATTTTTCTTTTTATATAATTTTTAGTTTTATTAATGTAATTCAGAGGAGATCAGAGTTTCATAGGAGAATAAGAGTGAAGTTTGTATTGAGAGTGAAATCGGTGTAAGTTGTTCTCTTTTCTCTTATTGTTACAAGATTGAATCTATAGTTACAATTATATATTCTTCTTTATTTTTTGTGTTCTTCTTCTTCCTTTCTACTTTTCTTCTTTTGGTACCAATTGCTATCCAAGTGAGTCTTATAGCATCGAAAGAGCCTTGCCTTTGCGTGTACCACCGATAGCTCATGATGATGGATTTTTAATCTCATTCTATATCATTTCATACTTGTATCGTCTTGATGATGTAATGTGAAAGAGACGGGAATCAACTCTTATGAGCTATGCGATGGTCGCCTCTACTTCAAGGTAACATCATTGCCACAGATTCAAGGTAAGTATTAGGCCAAAGGAGGTAAGTAATTTTTAGCGTTTTTTTTTTAATTTTAGTTTAGATCACCAACACCAACTCTTTTATCACTCTTTTTCAATTTCTTTGTATATATCCATTTGTATTTTCTCCTCCTTCTCAATCTACCACTTTCTTCCTAACTTAGCTTTAACTTATTTTTCCGTTTCTTTTAAAGAACTAAAGAAGATCTTTAACCATTGAATGTAACTTAAAAGAGAACTTGTTAAACAAGCTTCTATTGTTAGTCCCTCCTTGTGGATCACGACCGCATAGCCACTTGCTATAACGGTAGTATTGAGTACTTGCACTCTTTATTCAAAGTTGTGAAATTCTATATTTTTGCATGCAAGTTAAGTCTCAATCAAATTTTGGCGCCGTTGCCGGGGAGGGACGGTAAGTTTTTCTCTTTTTAGATTTATATTTTTGGTTAACTTTCTTTTTTGTTCTTAGTGTACAGGTTTAACAACAAGGAAATTTTCGCTGCAGTGGATATATAAGTAGCCCTGGACTCTTCTCTTAAAAGCAGAGCCCAGAAGCCCTCAGATTTGCTGCATTTCAGTGGCAATCTAAGTAAACTACTAATCTGTATTTTTGCAGCTTGGCTGAATTGCAAAACTAAAATTATGTAGCTATTTATTTTCTCGTTTGTCTCACTGTACATAATTTCTAACCTCAATAGTAAAATGATGTTTGTTAAATGCTAAAAATGGTTTAGACTTGCATTTAGGCACATGTCTAATTCGTTTACATTTTACATTACTGCTGAAGAGTGCTGGAGCAAAAGGTACGTATGCATAGCATATAGTTTAGGAAACATTCTTGGGTGATATTTGCTTATGAATGTTACTTTTCTATATCTTGCACACTTTGCACAATCAATCTTAAGGGTTCGTTATATAAACAAGATAAGGTGGGAAAGTCATTAACCTCCTTTAGCCCACAAACCATCTCCTCACTCGCTAGCCAGCCTAACTAAAATTGAGTAGACATTGGCCCTAGGGACATCTCGGACTCATATAGGAGACTGACCTCAGAGGGAAGTTGATTTGAATTTAACTCTTGCCAAATCGGTGTCTAAGGTTGGGGATTGAGGGGCGAAATCCCGAAGGTTGGTGGTTTGGCATAATTAGGCCCGTTGCTTAGGCACGAATACCTCCCACCGATCTTGCCCCTAACATGCCGATTAACTTGTGTTCAGATTTAGTAATATACCCCCGTGGATAGTCTAACCAGTTAGGAGTCGTCTAGGTCTAAGATCTACCCTAACTTAGGTTAGATTTTTCTTTTTATTTTTTGCTTATTTGTTTGTTTTTCTTTGTTTGTGTTTGATATTTCTTATGTGATATGGCTTATAACAACAATTTTTTCAATTTTAATGGTAATCCATGTTATATTCCGATCTCTTTTTCAGATATTATCAACCCGGCATATCATAACTTTAACCAACTTAGTGTGTCGGATTGGTCTTTTCTGAATCAATACAACCCATGCCCCCAATCTTATGACCATAATTACCCAGTAAATTCTAGCTCTTCACAGAGTCAATGAGGATTCACCTCCCTCGAATCTAATTTTCAACCAACTTGTCCTCCTTATCCACCTTGTCTACAATTTTTACAGTATTCATTCCCCAATTTTGCTTCCTATACTCCTTTTCTAGACCAACCCATTGAAGAAAAATCTGAGTTAGAAAAGAGTATAGAAGCCATCCAGGAGGCCGAACGAAAATTTCCTGCCTCCCAATTCCATAATATTTTCAAGATTCATACTCAGTTCCACCAGTTCAAAATAGAAAACCATCAATTTTGAAAATGAGTATGCGTGAGTCCGAGCACCAATCACAAAATCTGATGGACTCACGATTTCACCACAAATTACAAAACAAAACTTCATCTTTTCAAGTCAATCGCAATAAAACGATGAACCAATTGACTATGAAAGCTGCTTGAAGCCATGACTCAGGCTCAAATCACTCACAATCATGACATAGATATAATGGTCAAAACTCTCCATTCTAACCCTTTGACCATTCCTGATGTCGCTAACTATTCTGTTAGTCAAAGAACCATGTTGTTTTAGAAAATAAGATTCCATTTCAGTACACCCATTTGAACTTGTCCAAACTCCAAATTTTGAAAACCACATTGACATTTTGGCAAATTATCGCTTTTCTAAAATTAAACTTGAGAATGAATATGATCCTGAACCTCAACTTGGTAATTCAATTCTACTTCCTAATTCAATAATGACTCCGGTGTCTTCACCTGATTTCAATCCTTCTCCAGAGTCCACATTGGATCATGTGCCTGTCCATCAGGAAATTGAATCACCAATTTTTTACGATCATCATATTGAACTTGACAAATTTAAAACTTTTGAAAGTCCTATTGACAAATTGGTAAGTTCTCATTTTTATGAAATTAAACCCAATAAGGAATATGATCTTGAGTCTCAAATTTGTGATCCAATTCAAATTCCTAAATCAATATTGACTCCTATTTTGCTACCTGATTTGAGTAATATTTTAGAGTCAATTTCGATTCTCATATCTGTCATTCTCTAACTTGAATCACCAACCTTAAAAAGTCACATTCCATTGTGGGAAAATGAATGTGGACTTGAGTTTCAACTTCTTGATTTGGACCCACTTCCTGAACAAATTTTGACTCCTAAACCTTTACTTGACTTCAGTCATTTTCCTGAGTCAATTGTAGTTCACGCCCTTCATGATTTTAGATCAATTATTTCATCTTTTCATACTCTATGTTGGGACAAAGATGTTGATAATAATGACTCTAAATTAGTTTGAAAATTATGAAATTAGATGGGGTAAAATTCTTAATAAAAATCATTCATATATACATCATTTTAGTAGGTTATACTAGAGAGGTTTCTGGTGGGTTCCTCTGAACTCCACACAAATTAGATTGGGCCGCATTTCGTGGACCAATCAGACCACCACCGGAACCACCACCTTAAGATAATATTTTCCTTCCCTTTCTTCTTTTTCATTTATCTATGCATTAATTCATACATTGAGGACAATGCATGAGATAGGTGGCGAGAGGGTTCTAACATAACTTAGGTTTTCTTTTTATTATTAAAAAATTTATTAACATTTTCTTTACTTTTAAAAACTTTTTGAAAATGGAAATAATATTTTGACATATTTTTTGTAAGAAATTAAGTCAATTTTAACGAATAGGAGAATCATAATTAGGATATCTTCTGTTTGGTCAAAATAAGATTATTTGTTTGATTTCTAAGGTTAGGAAGAAAATTTGTGAAAGTAATTTAGTCTTGATCTTTACCTTGATAATATATGCATGCTTTATAAACTTACACACTTAGGGTTCAAAAATAAAGATTCTTATGCCTTATTTAAAAAAGAAAAGAAAATGGAAAAAAATAATAAAAATAAAAATCCTCAGATTAAGCTGGGTATTTGTGCCTCATAAAGCGTAATTATTCACGCCTAAAGGCGGTTCATATAATAAAATTCTTAGTTTTGTGGCCTTATTTGCTCGAGTCCTTAAGTCCTTGGGGTGTCTTCTTACCCGGTGCCCCAAAACCGTTTGGTTTAGGAGTCACCGATTAAAGGCTCGTTACATGGGCAAATTAGAAAGCCTAATAGAACTAAGGAATATTACCACCATAAATAAATAAATAAGGCATAAGAGTTAGAGTTAAAGAACCCTTAGTCAAAATTTCATGGTCACGAAGGTGCAGATGACTTAGGGTAAAGTAATAGATTAGATGAGAAGAACAATTTGACTCCTTACTTTGATTGATAATAAATTTTTGAATAGAGACTAAGGTAAGGAATGAAAAACTCGATTTTCCTATAACTTATAGATTACTTAATTCTTACAATAATATTTCAAATATTTTTTCTTTCAAAATGTGTTTTCAAAATAATAACATTTTTCTCTTTCTTTATGGATTTTGTGGGTGCAATCCACTGAAAACTTTCATGAGACAAAACTCATCCTCTACGAGAAACCTAGAGGTTTAACGACTTGTTGCGCATGCTCAGTGCAATCGCATGACCTGCGAAAGTAGTCCAATAATTTTTGGTTTAGTTTTGTTGTTTTGCTCGAGGACGAGCAAAAGATAGATATGGGGCGTGATCAGTTGCTGATATTGCACATTCATTATAACATTCTTATACTTATTATATAATAAACACTGCTTTTAATCCTAATTATATTCTAATTTATATGCAGACCCATTGCTAAAGGAAAGGAAGAGAAATGAGCCCAAAAGTCCATCAAAATTCTGATTTAATTCAGAATTAATTCAAAATCAGAAAATAAGGGCAGATCAGATCGGTTGAAAACCAGTTAAAAAAATCTCTACAAATGAATTGGTTAAAGCCAAAGATTAAAGGCCATTTCGTCAAATTCAGGAGCTGAAACGGAAAATCCAGAACCAGATAAAGGGAAATCATCAAAACTAGGAGTTGTACCCCCTGAGTGTGGCCACTTGGCGACACCCAGTTTTCGCGGCCAAACCGAATTTCCACGGCTCTTATGTTTCTGTTGGGGGAGCGTTTGCTCCCTTATCTTCGTACACTCCTCCCCGTTGGATTTTGCCTATAAATACTGGGTTTTTCAGAGACTAGAAAAAATGACCATGTAGAGATAGATTTTAGGCCAGTTTTTTATTCTTTTTAGTATAGGTTTTTATTTTTCTTTTTATGCAATTTTTAGTTTTATTTATGTGATTCAGAGGAGATCAGAGTTTCATAGGAAAATGAGAGTGAAGTTTGTACTGAGAGTGACACCGGTGTAAGTTGTTCTTCTTTTCTCTTATTGTTACAAGATTGAATCTATAGTTACATTTGTATGTTCTTTGTTTTTTGTGTTCTTCTTCTTCCTTTCTACTTTTCTTCTTTGGTACCAATTGCTATGCAAGTGAGTCTTATAGCATAGAAAGAGCCTTGCCTTTGCGAGTGCCACCGATAGCTCATGACGAAGGATTTTTAGTCTTATTCTATATCATTTCATACCTGTATCATCTTGATGATTTAATGTGAAAGAGATGGGAATCAACTCTTATGGGCTATGCGTTGACGCCTCTACTTCAAGGTAACACATTGCCACAGATTCAAGGTAAGTATTTTTAACTTTCTTTTCTGTTAATTTTAGTTTAGATCACCAACACAACCTCTTTTATCACCTTTTTCAATTTCTTTTTATATATCCATTTCTATTTTTTCCACCTTCTCAATCTACCACTATCTTCTTAACTTAACTTTAACTTTTTTTTTCTTTAAAGAACTAAAGAAGATCTTTAACCATTGAATGTAACTTAAAAGAGAACTTGCTAAAAAAACTTCCATCGCTAGTCCCTCTTTGTGGATCATGACTCGTATAGCCACTTGCTATAGCGGTAGTATTAAGTACTTGCACTCTTTATTCTAAGTTCTGAAATTCTGTATTTTTGCGTGCAGGTAAAATCTCAATCAGTTTCATGTTTTGAAGAATCATTAACTAATTTTTTAAAAATTATTTTAAACTAGTTTCTTGATTCTTGAATTGGTAGAGTTTTCAAACATGTTAAATTATTTTCAAACTCTTATTTTTGAAAGCCCCTGCCACTAAAGGGCGGTTTGATGGGTGACCATCCCTTGTATGCTTTTAATGAATATCTTTCAAACATGTGCATGAAAAGGGTGGTAGTTATGAATTATACACTTGATCTTCATGTTATTTCATTTTTATATACTCATATTTGTTTTCTTATATATGAATGCTTCAAATTTCAAGTGATATTTTCATTTTAATACATATATATATGTGATTTAGATTGTGCTTATTTCATAATTGGTATTAATTTCACATTCAATTGGCATCAAAATTTACTATTACTATCTTAATAATTTTATTTATCTACAAGTGATACCAACATTTATTTTGTCAACTACATTTTGATTTTAATTGGTATCAAAATTTATATTGTTAACTTCAAAAAATTTCAAAATTTGTTTTAAAAGTGATCACAAATTTTTTTAAAATTTGTTTGATATGTAATCCTGATATGCAAATAGAGCTTAACATCTCCTCTATATATAGATTCATGTAGAGTGTACTTTACATATTGAGGAGTTTGACCTCTCTTCTATATGTGGTACACGTGTGTAGGGAAAGCTTAACATCTCTGCTTATACATTGTATATTATAACTTATGTGGGTTAGGGTCTAGTCATCCCTTCTCCATATAATGAATGTATGCAGGGGGAGTGATTAGTCTCTAATTTTGCATAATTTGTATCACATCTTCACATTGATTTCATATTAAATTCTGCTAATAAAGCTTTGCTTGCTTGATTCTAGGTCCATGGTGTGCAATGAAGAAGAAGACCCTAAATCACCATTTAATTGGTGATTAAAGGCCTATTAAAGATAGCCATTGACCTAGAGAGCTGATTCTGTCAAAACCTGGGGCTGCAAACCAGAACTGGGCACAGCGCCTGACAGAGGATAGACGGGACCGCGCGCGACTCGAAGCGCCGCGGCCCCAGTATGGCCACAGCCGCGGCCGCGTTTTGGGCCAGGGCTTGTCCCATGGCCCCCCTCTTCCCTGAAGCCTATAAAAAACCCCCTTGGTTTCCAGAGTTGGGGATATACAGAGTTTAGGATAGTTTCATTTCCATGTTGTAGTTTAGGATAGTTTAGTTTATGTTAGTTCTTCTTCCCCATTGTATTTTCCATTTTATTTTAGATCTTATATTAGGAGAAAGAGTGATAAATGAGTGGAATGCAAGAGTGCTTGTAATAGAAGGTGACAAGCTATGAAAGGTGCTCTCTTTACCTCTCTTTGTTTTCTATCTAACTTCTTTTACATGCATGGCTAATCTTTTCTCTCATGGAAACTAACTACTAACCACCAACTTACTAACTTCTTTTATGATAATCCACATGAATCTAATAGCCTCGATTTGGCCTTTCTCTTGCAAGAGCCATTGATGGCTCATGATGATGGATCTAACACTCTAAGTTCCCAACCACTAACAAGCTAACATTACTTTACTTCATGCTTAATCTTATTGGGTTTTGATGATTTAAGTATAGTTTACACTTGTTTGTTGAGTTGGGTTATGATGAGTTACATATGGGTCATGCTTTGAATTGCTCTTGAACCAAGGACTAGTGATGGTCAATGATACATGTGAGGCAACTATCACTAAGAGGTTAGCGTGTTGGTGGAGTCATTAGTAGTTAGTAGCCGTAAGTTTTCTTTCTCTTTCACTTGTTTTAGAAATATTCCAAAAATCACAAATACCAATCTATTCTATGTTTCCCACTTCTTCGTATTTCACCGTACTTCTCTTTTCATTCTTTGTTTTATTTCTTTTCATTCTTCAAAACTTTGAAGAACTTTTTAACAAACACGTGAATCAACCGGTAAAGCTTCTATCGCCTCCCGTCCTTGTGGATTCGACTCGTTTTAGCCTTTATGCTATAATGGAAGTATCGAGGAAGCCAAAGCGCACACACTTTAAATCTTAACTTCAAAACATACACTTTTTGTGTGCGGTTTTCCCTCGATCAAATTTTGGTGCCGTTGCCGGGGATGGGAACGGTTTAATTTCACATTTTTGTTAACTTTTCTTCTTTGTTTTTTGGTGTGCAGGTTAAAGATTTAGCATTGTAGAAGTCCACACTTGCTCAAGTGTGGTTGGGTAATTCTTGCATATTCTTATATTCTACTGCTAATTTTTGTTAAATATCACCTGTGCACTGTAAATAATTGTAAGAACTAAAATACAGAAATTGGATGTTTTAAAACGGTTTAGACATTTGCATCTAGGCACGTGTCAATTTTATTCCAATATACTGTATTTTATTCTTGTGTTGTTGTAATTCTGATAGGAGGTGTACATATTGTATTGCATATAGTTAGGACAAACACTTCAGTAATTTACTTGCTTTTTTGTGTTTATTCTTATCTATATTGCACATTTGCACAAATTAATTTTAGGGCAAAACCCAAAACAACATAAGGTGGGAAGTCATTACCCTCCCTTAGCCCAAAAATCACCTCCCCACTCACACAACCCAAGCCTAATAAAAATTACTAGACGTTGGCCCCTAGGGACATCTCAGACTCATTTAGGAGATTGACCTAAGGGGGAAGTTGATAGAATTTGACTCTTGCTAAATCGATGTCTAAGGTTGGGGATTGAGAGGCGAAACCTCGAAGAACGGTGGTTTGGCATAATTAGGCCCGTTGCTCCGGCACGGATACCTCCCACCGATCTTGCCCCTACCTGGCCGATTAACTTGTGGTCAGATTCTGATAATATACCCCCCATGGACAGTCTAACCAGTTAGGAGTCGACTAGGTCTAAGTCAACCCTAGCATAGGCTTGTTTTCTTTTTCTTTTTCTTTATTTGTTTGTTTGTTTGTTTGTTTTCTTTTTTGTATATTATGAAATGGACTTTAACAACAATAATTCTTTCAATCAAAATATGAATCCATATTTCACTCCGACCTCGTTTGACTCGGATAACTCCAACCCGACTATGTACAACATGAACCAACCATATGCCGAGTTGAGATTATCCGACTGAATATGACCCATATCTCCAATCCTATAACGAAGATTTTCAAAATAATTTCAACTCTTCACAGAGTCAATGGGGATTCACCTCCCTCGAGTCAAATTCTCAACCATCTTGTCTACAATTTTCACAATATTCATTCCCTAATTTTGATACTCCTTTTCCTGAACCACCAATTGAAGAAAAATCATCATTGGAAAGGACTTTGGAAGAAGCGATAGAGGCCTAGAAATAATTTGAAAACAATATGGCCTCATCATGTCCACAAAATTTCCAAAATTTACGTAGTTCTTTCCCAGAAAAACTCAAAGGAAAATCATTGTGGGAAAAAACTATGAAATTCGTGTAAGAGACCGAGCGCATAATGCAAAATACGATTGAATTCCCATGTCCATCAAATGTTCAAGAATCTTGCCATTTTGAAAATCCAGCTTCAATTTCATCATACCAACCTGAACTTGACCAACATCCAATTCATGATGCTTTGGCAAGTTATCCATTTTCTGAAATTGAACTTAAAGATGAATGTGAACCTGAGCTTCAAGTTAGCAATTCAAGCCCGTTCATTGAATCATTGTCGACTCCTGTAGCGCTACCTAAACTAAGTGACATTCTTGAGCCAGTTTTGATTCCCATCATTCCTGAAATTGACTCGATCATTTCACCTATTCACATTCTTTCTATGGACAAAAATCAAGATTCAATTTCATTACATACATTTGAACTTGCCCAAAATCTTGAAAATCACCTTGACATTTTGGCAAGTTATCCTTTTCCCGAAATTGAACTTGAGCTTGCAAGTGGTCCTGAACCTCAAGTTGGTCATTCTGTTTCACTTTTTGATTTAATAATGACCCCGATATCTTTACCAGATTTTTTCTCTATTCCGGAGTCAGCATTGAATCCTGTACCAGTACACCGTGAAATGGAATCACCAATCTCTCATGATCACACTTCATTCATAGGGAAAATGTGTGAATATCCATTCTTTAGTTTGGACCCTGTTTTTGAACCAATTTTGACTCTCATTGTTGACTTTCGACTTGATCTGAGTCAACTTTCCGAGTCGGTGTCGGTTTTTGTTCCTGTTCCATTAGAGTCCAAATCAATCATCTCTCAAAATCACCCTTCATTGTTGGATAAAAATGTTGAAGAAAATGACTCAGTCACTATTTTTGAAAATTGGAAATTAGATGGGGATAAAATTTTCAATAAGGCCATTCAATCCATCATTCTTTTATTGGGTCATGTTAGGGAGGTCATTGATAGGTTCCTGCAAGATCCACGCTATTTTGATTGGGTCGCAACGCTTGGCCCAATCAGACCACCACCAGAGCCACCCCCTTGAGGTAATCTTCCTTCCCTCTCCATTTGTTTCATATATTTACAAATTTACGATGCATTGATGACGATGCCTGAGATAAGTTTGGGGGAGGGTTTACTAACATAGGTAGTTTTAAGTTTTCTTTCTTTTATATTTCTTTTTAATTAAAAAAATTTAAAAAAAATCTTTTTCTCTTTTTACAAAACTTTTTGAAACAAGATAAATAGTTTTGATTTATTTTTAAGAAAATTAAGATTATCTTAAGAATGAGGAAGTCCTAAAATTATGAAATTTTAAACCGAGTCAAAATAATAGATCTTATTTAAATTTTAGGATAAGAAAGTAAAATTGAAAAAATTATTTGATCTTAAATTTTTTGCCTTAGATTTATGCACTCCACACTTACACAATTTTTGGGATTGAGACAAAGACTGAAAATGTCATAAAAATTTATGATAAATAAAAATCACTTATTGAAGTTGGGTAATTATGCCTCAGGAAGCATAATTATTCACACCTAAAATGGTGGACAAAAATAAAATAATCCCTTTTAGTTTTATGGCCTTGTTTACTCGAGTCCTTAAGTCCGAGGATGTTTTCTCATCTGGTGCCCTAAGACCATCTGGTTTGGGAGTCACCGGCTAAAGGCTCACTACCTGGGTAAATAAGAAAGCCTAAGAAAACTAAGGAAGAAAAAGAAAAAAAATAATAATAATATATATAAACAAATGGCATGAAAGTTAAAGTTGATATCCCAAAAATCTTCACAGTTCACTAAGTGCATAGTTTTCTAAGAATTTTATGAAAGATCAAAGAGTCAATTCAATTTTAAATTCTTACATTCAATTTATAACAAGATTTTTTGCATTTTGACTTAGTTTAAGAAAGAACAATTTCTGGTTAACCTCTGATCTTGGATCACTTATATTTTCACAAAAATACTTCAACACTTTTCTCTATTTCAAAATGCGTTTAAAAAAAATACTAACATTTGATTTCTTTTTTTATGGATTTTGTGGGTGTAATCCGCTGAAAACCCTCAGGAGACAAAACTACTCCTCTAGGGAAAACATAGAGGTTTAACGGCTTATTGCATATGCTCAATGCAAGCGCGTCACCTGCGAAAGTGGTGTAATAATTCCTTAGTTTTTTGTTTTGCTCGGGACGAGCAAAAGATAAGTGTGGGGGTGTGATTAGTCTCTAATTTTTCATAATTTGTATCACATCTTCACATTGATTTCATATTAAATTCTGCTAAGAAATCTTTGCTTGCTTGATTCTAGGTCCAGGGTGTGCAATGAAGAAGAAGACCCTAAATCACCATTTAATTGGTGATTAAAGGCCTATTAAAGATAGCCATTGACCTACAGAGCTGATTCTGTCAAAACCAGGGGCTGCAAACTAGAAACCGGGCACAGGGCCTGACAGAGGACAGACGGGACCGCGCGCGGCTCGAAGCGCCGCGCGCGCGGCCGTACCGCCGCGGCCGCGTTTTGGGCCAGGGCTTATCCCATGGCCCCCCTCTTCCCTGAAGGCTATAAAACCCCCCCTGGGGTTCCAGAGTTGGGGATATACAGAGTTTAGGATAGTTTCATTTCCATGTTGTAGTTTAGGATAGTTTAGTTTATGTTAGTTCTTCTTCCCCATTGTATTTTCCATTTTGTTTTAGATCTTGTATTAGGAGAAAGAGTGATAAATGAGTGGAATGCAAGAGTGCTTGTAATAGAAGGTGACAAGCTATGAAAGGTGCTCTCTTTACCTCTCTTTGTTTTCTATCTAACTTCTTTTATATGCATGGCTAATCTTTTCTCTCATGGAAACTAACTACTAACCACCAACTTACTAACTTCTTTTATGATAATTCACATGAATCTAATAGCCTCGATTTGGCCTTGCTCTTGCAAGAGCCATTGATGGCTCATGATGATGGATCTAACATTTTAACTTCCCAACCACTAACAAGCTAACATTACTTTACTTCATGCTTGCTCTTATTGGGTTTTGATGATTTAAGTGTAGCTTGCACTTGTTTGTTGAGTTGGGTTGTGATGAGTTACATATGGGTCATGCTTTGAATTGCTCTTGAACCAAGGACTAGTGATGGCCAATGATACATGTGAGGCAACTATCACTAAGAGGTTAGTGTGTTGGTGGAGTCATTAGTAGTTAGTCGCCGTGAGTTTTCTTTGTCTTTTACTTGTTTTAAAAATATTCTAAAAATCACAAATACCATTCTATTCTATGTTTCCCACTTCTTCGTATTTCACCGTACTTCTCTTTTTATTCTTTGTTTTATTTTCTTTTCGTTCTTTAAAACTTTGAAGAACTTTTTAACAAACACGTGAATCAACCAGTAAAGCTTCTATCGCATCCCGTCCTTGTGGATTCGACTCGTTTTAGCCTCTATGCTATAACGGAAGTATCGAGGAAGCCAAAGCACACACACTTTAAATCTTAACTTCAAAACATACACTTTATGTGTGCGGTTTTCCCTCGATCAGGGAGCTAACTTAACTTTTCTCCTCTTCATGAATGTATACCACATATACATCTTTATTGTTTGTTTGTCTTCGCCCCTTTGTTGATGAATTGACAAAAAGTGGGAGAAGAATTTAGAGTTTATATGCATGTTAAATATTTATTATTTATGCATATATATTTAGAGTTTAGTTTAAGTGTTGTCATTAAATATCTTTATTGTTTATTGGTATGCATGAGTTGAGGGAGAGCTTCTATAAAGCTTATCTTTAATCCATGCATATATAGCGCCATAATTTTTGTTATCATTAAAAAGGAGGAAATTGTTGGCCCGAAGGCCCTTCACTCTAGTTTTATTGATGATTAACTCATGTAGTTATAGTACTAATGATCTTCGTCTCTATTTAGTTTCAGATATTTAGTCAAGATTTTAGTCGGTGTTTAGCTTCAATGAAAGATTCGAAGTCCAGTTTTAAAGCTAGCACGTGTTGATTCAAGAGCTCACGCATCAAGATTGCATCAAGTACTCAAGAGGAGTCTAGCTCTTTAGATCATAGTTTGGACCAAGTCAAGATGGAGAAGAAGATTTTTTAGAGAAGATTTTCAAGACTTGAGTCTATGTTTGAAAGTGTTAAGATTTTGTATTTTAGATAAAATATAAAGGATAGATTAGTTGTGAATTGCTCAAGTTTATACGCACACACAAAATTTATATGTGTTTTCATAAAAATAGTTTTGATTTTAGAAAATACTATTTTGGTTTCGAGCTTCAAAGAAGATATCTTTATGTTTCATGAATAGAGTTCATCAAAACAAGTTTACATATTTTATATGTATTTTGGATTTCATCCATACACATTGATGGTTCAAATGTTTGGAAAAACTTATTTGATGTTTCCATATCATGTGTTTAAGTTTTGTATTTATCAAAACTTATTTTAGAGCTTATTATAAAAAATATAGATATTTCATCTTATATGTGTATTGGATCATATCCATACACACTATGCTTCATATGAGTTCTTATATCATGTTTTAGTATTTGAACAAGTTTTGAAAAAATTAGTTTTTCATTTCAATGTTGATTTTTGAAAAATACCGGTTTTTGTTTAAAGTTGAATTTCTATATCACAAAAATAGTTCAACTTATTTGTAATATGTGTTGATTTTTGATCACACATAAGTGGATTTCAAAGTATTTCAATGAACTGATTTTTGTGAATTTTATGTGATTTTATGGGATTTTATAGGATTTTAAAAGACCGAATTTTAATCCCTAATTAACCCTTACCTAGGCTTCTGGCGGTCGACCGACCGATCGACCCGACCAGAAGTCGATCGACCGCGTAGTCGATCGATGTGCAAAGAAACGTGCATAAGCCCTGGCTTGACGGCCGGTCGACCGGACGGTCGACCGATTCAGAGAATTCACTCTCTGGATCCAGCCCCAGTCGACCAAACGGTCGACCGGCCAGAGAGCTTTGCTCTCTAGTTCTTGCCTCGGTTTATTGATCGATCGACTGACAGGTCAAGACCTAGGTGCGGTCGATCAGACGGTCGACCGGTAACCCCAACAGTCATAAATATGACCGTTGGTCGGTCGACTGGCTAGTCGACCGACAGGTTATCTGCCATGGGAATTTGCCCCAACGGCTAGTTTTTGTAACTCTATAAAAGGGGGCTATTTTGGCTAGTTTTAAACAAGATTTGAAGAAGTTTTAGAGCCAGTTTTTTCCATCTCTCTTAAGATTTTTCTCCACATGTTTTTGGGCTAAAACTTTTATATCAAAAGGAGTGTTTTTAAGAGTGTTTTAAAAAGATCTTGAGTTTTCCACCACAACTCTATCTTGTTTTTCTCATACAAACTTGAGCTTTCTATTGTTATATCAATCCTCTTAGGATCCTTGTTGTGAGAGCTGTTTTTGTGATCAAGAGAAATGATCACAAGTTTCCATTCTTGTATTGTGAGGAGTTGTAGAGGTTGTGGCCTCGGTGAAGAGAGTTTTGTGGTGATCAAGTGAAGTGATCACCAAGTGTTCCAACTTATAGTTGGAGGAGTTTTAAGAGGTGCGGCCTCGGCAAGCTAGTGTACTTGCTTGTGTTGTTCTTGCGGGAACAAATGAGGGACTTACGGGTTCAAGAGTTCTTGAGCGAGCTCATTGTAGGTATTGCGGCACCAAGTGATCTTGCAGGATTGTTTATAGTGAAAATGTTTAGAAGGCGGGGACATAGTGCAAGTGTGCTTGAACCTCAAAACAATTCTCCCGTGTTAGTGATTGATCCTCTCTCTCTCACACTTGTGCTTTATATCTTGAATGCTCTTATTGTTCTTATATATTACATGCTTGATATTTCCTTGTGCTTCATTGATATATGCATGGGATTATTTGCTCACACTTGTATTCAACGAAGAGACCCATAGTGACACCTCAACTCTTAATCTAGAGAAATCTTGAGGAGATAGTCCAGAGCCCTTCACCGAAAAATCAGCTACACTCTTGTTTATACTTAGTGTGTTTAGCATAATAGTGTTAGTTTGCATAATTAGTTTTAATTTCGCATTTGTTTTGCATTAAATTAGCTTGCACCTATTCACTTACCCTCTAGGTGACCTACAAGGACTGGAGAAGAAGAACAGGAGCCAGATACAGAACAAGCCAATGAAGTGGCCCTTTCCACAGATAGACAGAGGGAATCCAGTCAGACCTACCGGTGCCCAACTAGCCAAGCAACCGCTCCATGTTCCTTCTCAGCAGTTTGTATGTGGGTGTTGCAAGAAGACCAGATACCTACAACCTGATTGTGGAATGGTTAACGGGCTATGTTTGTCAAGTGAATCCGACAATCACTCGATAGGTGATTGTCCATTCAAGAGGACATGTGTAACACCCCGTTGTTGTTACACGTACTTAGATACGTATTTAGATTTTTTGGTCATATTTTTTTGATTTGCTTTCCATATTTATTTTTTTTTGTGATTATTTATGTGATTGTTTTACATTGGATCCGGATTCGTGAACTCGGAGTCTGCCCTAGTCTGAACTGGGGTCTCGATCCTAGTGTACTACTAGATTTGGTCTTTTTGATAGTCAAATTTGATCGATTTCAGTTCCAAACATCATTATTCAATATTCTATATTTTTCATGATTTTCTAAAATTTTTCCGAATTAATTTATAAAATCTTCAAAATCGGTGTCGGCCGTATCACTAGTCAACACCAGGATTTTTAATTTACAAACGGAGTCAAATTTTTAAAATCCTCTTTCACATTATCTCTTAAAATCATTTTTTTTTATCGTGATGTATTTTTGAAGAATGTTCTGAATTTATCAAAACTCGGCAGGATTTGGTGTCAGCCAGTATCGCTGGTAGATTCCACGATTTTTAATTTGAAAATAGAATTTTATTTCTAAAAACTAATTTTGTATTTCTCCTCAGGATGATGTTTTCTATCTCTGGGTATTTTGGAGATTTTTCTGGAACGGTTGATATTTTCTGACATTATTATAATATTATTATTTTACGGAATTTTTTCATTTCTTTCTTTTTCCTTTTCTTTTTCTTTTCCCTTTTTCCCTTCTCATATTTTTCTTTCTTCTCTTTTCTTTTCCCTTCTCCTTTCTTTTCTTCTTCCCCTGGCACCAAAGGCAGCGCCTCCCTCTCCCATCTCCTTCCCTCTTAAATTCTCTCCCTCTCCCCGTAATCTCTCAATTCCTCTCTCAAATCCCACTCTCCATATCCCTCTCTCTCTCTCTCTCCCCCCTCCCCCCCCCACTTTTTAATTTCATCTCTCACCCTCTCTCCCTCACTCTCCATCGGTCGTCGCCACCGCACCCCTGGGTGCGTCGCCCCCTCCGGCCGGCGAGCCTACAGCCATTGCCTCTCCCAACTTCTTGCCTCTCCTCCATCTCCAACACCATCAACTTTACCACCATTTTTATCTTCTTCTCCTCCTTTTAAATCACAAACCCTACCCTTAACATCCTCCTCCCTCCTCCTTGGGGTGGTCGGTGGCCCCCCTAAGACTCCAGCGCTGGCGTCGACCGACACCGCTCCTCCTTGCGCCACCTGGCTGCGCGGCCGCGGCCAGGGAGCCACAGCCAGGGTCTCTGGCCCTGGATGCGTGGGTAGCATGGGGCAACAGTCCCCCTCCTTTTCCTTCCTCTTTCTCTAACAGTCTCTCTCTACAGTCTCTCTCTACTTTCTCTCTATTGTCTCTCTCCCTCTGTTTCTCTCTCTCCTATTCTCATTCTCTCTCTAGCTCTCTCTTTCTCTCTCTAGATAATTCTCTCAGCTCTTCCTCTTTCTCTCGCTTTCTCTTTCTTCTCTCTCTCCTCTCTCTTATTCTCTTTCTCTCTCTAAAAGTATTTACATATATTTTAATATATTTTGGTGACGTGCTCGCGTGTTTTGGACTTCAAGATTTTGTGGCTTTTTTAGATATTTAACTGAGTGTCCTCGCCTCATTTTGGGTTTTCCCGCTTCATCGGGTCGACCTGTATTGTATTCCGTATTTGAATTTGTATTTATATTTTGTATTGGGTTGTGCCCTTGTATTTATATGTGACTGAGTGCCCAAGATTGTACATGTACCATACCTGTAACAAATGCTTGTACTAGTGTAGTTTCATTCCTGTACAAATGCTATGCTTGTGATGTTGTCTATTACCGCTTTATTATATTCATGTGTTCGACCTTGACACTTTTGCAGGTACTATACCCAGCCTTTAGGCTACGTTCAGCCTCTGGGCTTTCTATACCCAACATTCGTGCTGTGTTCAGCCTCCGGGCTCTCATGCTCCGCCTGGTAGGTGAGCCTAGCGCTCAACGCTCTATCGCTAACTCTGTCCGTGTGCAGTTACGCCATGAGCAATTGCTGTACGTTATCGTGGCTTCGCCACGAGCAGTAACTACACTAGGTGTGATAGCGTTTAGCATTATGAGTTAGCCTCATTCCAGCTTGTCTAGCTCTGCTTGATTGTTTGCTTGTCTGCTCGCTGATCTTATTCCTGTCTCACTCAGCCTTCGGGCTTCACGACTCCACGATAGGTTAGAATTTATCACGCTAATATGCATGCTCGTATGGTACTAACATTGCAGGTACCCTTGTACCACTCTAAGTTTCTTCCCACTCTCGGGCTAGGTCTGCATCCTTATGGGTTTTATGGTAGGTACAGAGAGTGCACATAGACCCCGGGTGTACTTTAGCCTCTGGACTCTCGCCCACTTTCTCGAAAGAGGAGTGCGCCTAAATCGTCAGGTCTTTCATGCTCTGTCTGGTAGGCATGTTTAGCGCTCAACGCTTTACCACTAGATTCATTTAGACAGAATTCTGTTGGATTTTAGAGTCACCTTTTAAGCCGAGTCATTCTAGTAGCTCCGTCAAGCGCTCCTAAACACTGTTTGCTATCTGCACCTCCAGCACTGATTAAGCTTTGCTTGATTGTGCTTGGCTGTTACGCTATCACTTGACATATTTTCTCTCGATGTGCTAACACTTGCTGTATTATTACCTCATCTACATGTTATTACCTGACACTAGCCTGTATCACTTGACACCTGATGTGTTACTACCTGACACCTGACATGCTACTACTCAACACCTGCCCCTGTTATGATATTACTTATCACCTACCAGCTGTTATGTTACCTCTTGACTTGTGATTATCACATTTACAGGAATCCTGTACCTGTTATCCTGTATTGTATATAGTGACATGTATTTCCGTTATACATGTACTCATGTACTCCTGAATTCCTGATCATGTCCTGCTCATCCTAGTCCCGTAAATTAATAATTACATAATAAATTTTAATAAGTCAACTCGCATCGGGTTTGGAGGAAACTGATGGGTCCCGAATAGTTTCATATTTATGGTGGTCATATCGTGTCATGCGTGGCCACATACTTGAGGGATCACCTGGCGGCCACCAGAGATTCCGTAGAGTGTACTGGCACCCCTACTCCTCCTATTTATTCCTGTCGAGTATGCACAAGACATAGAATTATTTCTATGGGATATGTGATACCCTATTCCTACTTGGGTGTATAATAAGTCTTGGTACCTAGCGGTACGCTCTGGCTCAGCACTGGATACTCCTGAACCATTGTCTTGGGCATGTCCGGGACCCATTCTAAACATGGTTCGTCGAACTCCATTAGTTTCCAAATAACTTGCTTTACTTGTTGGAAGTGAAAGTATGTGAAATAGGACGCATACTAAAACCTACAACATAGATGGCCCCAATTATAATAAGATGCTGATATACAATTCCTTGTGTTGTTTTGCAATTCGAGTTGTATACGCTCGGATTACGGTAACATGGGATAAAGGTATATAGATGAGGGTTTCCTTATTTGGATTATTCCTTCGATGTACTAGTCTCATGGAGCCGTGACCTAAGCTAATACGATTTGTTTTGCTCGTATTTGGCATTAATCAGTTTTATCAGTTTTATGTTAGTTTAGGAGATATCTATTGTTGCTTTATCTACTTTACATTTTGCCTCCATACCTGCTCCTGTAGGCATGTGCTCATGACACTGTTTTCAATATTTGCTTATGACTAGGATTTATCGACACACATGTGCTTATTCATGCATGCCATTTGGCATTTGTATCACCACTCGTTGGGAAGTACTGACTCCCCTAGATCCTCATGTCCAGGTCTCAGAGCTTGGAGCTTATGGATTCTCCCAGTTGCTGATCAAAGTGGCTCAGTGGAAGCGTAGATCATCGGCAGACCGTCTGAAGCCCCATCCTTTCAGGCCCCCTGATCGGCTCTAGAGTTTCCTTGTTATGACTCTGAGCCTCTTTTTGTAACTGTACTCATATGTTGGAGTGTATAATGCACCGTGTACTTCTGTACTCTGATTCTTTCTTGTACTGATGCTTAACGTCTATAAGTGAGGGTATTTTTGACCTACATATACGTCGCAGTAACGTATCTGTACCCACAAGGCCGGGGCGTTACAACATGGAACACTACATCAGTTCAGCCAGCACTTCCAGCATCTCCTGCACCGTCAGTGATAAGGAACCCAGGACCTGCTAGCAGAGGAACTTCACTACCTCCTCAGCAACACACTTTTAGTCAGGTTCAGAAGGGAGCAAGAACTAGAGCACGCCATAGGAAAGGCCAAGCCTATAATCAACTATCGAGGAAGCCAAAGCATCAGAAGTAGTGGCAGGTAAAATCTTGATCCACTCAATTCTCGTTTTATCACTCTTTGACTCCGATGCATCACATTATGTTATATCAAGTAGATTTATTGTTTTGCATTCTATACACCTTGTATGTATGAGTGCTTAATAGGAAATTAGTACGGGGAATGGGGTAATTACTACTAATAGAATTTGTAAAGCTTGCACTATAGAGCTATGTGATAAGAAGTTAGAAGCAGACATGCTCGTACTAGACACTGGAGAGTACGAGGTGATCATAGGCATGACTTGGCTTAGCAAGTACCATGTAGTGTCGACTATCAGAACAAGAAGGTGACTCTCAATATCCTACAGCAAATGGAATTTCAATTTATCAGAGAGCGCAAGTCCACCAGGGAGAAGAAACAAGCAGATTGTTCCACTGCAGAAGCTCGGAAGAAGGTTCCAGTATGGGATAAGTTCTCAGAGGTATTTGAGGAGAAATCAGGGCTTCCACTTGACAGAGTTGTGGAGTTTTCTATTAATATTATTCTGGGGACGACCCCTATATCTAAAGCACCATACCAGATAGAACCAACAGAGTTGGCAATATTGAAGGAACAAATGCAAGAGTATTCTGATAAGGATTGATAAGGTCGGGTACTCCACCTTGGGGAGGACCAGTGTTATCAGCAAATGAGAAGGATGGTGGCAAGAGACTGTGTATCGACTACAGAGATTGAACAAAATCACTATTAAGAACAAGTAACCTTTACCAAGAATCGACGATCTCTTTGATCAACTCCACGGAGCCCACGTATTCTCAAAGCTGGATCTGCAGTTAGGGTATCATCAGTTGAAGGTGAAGAACGAAGATATTCAGAAGATAGCTTTTAGGACTCGTTGTGGTCATTATGAGTTTGTAGTTATGCCCTTCAGAGTAACTAACGCCCTAGCAGTTTTTATGGATCTAATGAGCCGCGTCTTCTCACTTTACTTGGACAAATTTGTGGTGGTTTTCATTGATGACATTCTGGTCTACTCTAAGAATGAAGAAGAGCATATAGAACACCAGAGGGTTGTACTGCAAACACTCCGACAAGTGCAGCTCCACGCCAAGCTAAGCAAGTATGAGTTTTGGCTTGAGAGCATAACACTGTTGGGCCACGTTGTTTAAAAAGAAGGAATCTAACTGGACCCCAGTAAGATTTAAGTAGTGAAAGACTGGCCAGTTCTGAAGTCACCAATAGAAATCAAGAGCTTTATTGGACTAGCCGGGTATTACTGAAGGTTCATGCAAAATTCCTCCAAGATTGTAGCACCGTTAACCAAACTCTTCAAGAAAGGAGAAAAATATATATGGACTGAAAAGTATGCAAATGCATTTGAGAAGTTGAAGAACAAGTTATCACAGCTCCAATCTTGTGCCCTCAGGGACAGGAGGTATGGTCATCTACAGTGACACATTCGGGAAGGGAATGTGATGTGTGTTAATGCAACATGGACATGTAATAGCTTATGTGTCTAGACAGTTGAGACCACATGAGAAGAATTACCCAAAACATGATCTAGAGTTGGAAGCAGTGATCTTTGCATTGAAGATATGGAGACATTACTTATTGGGAGATCGAGTGCTAATCTACACTGACCACAAGAGCTTGAAGTACATCTTCACCCAGAAGAAACTAAACATGAGGTAGAGGCAATGGCTCGGGTTTATGGCGGACTATGTCATAGACTTGCAACATCATCTCGACAAAGTTAATATGGTGCCTGATGCCCTGAATAGAAAGCCTGAAGCTAACAGGGTAGTGCAACTCACTTAGCAAAAGGAGCTACTCAAGAAGATGATGCGATTAGATTTGGTCGTGATTCGAAAAACCAGTACATTAAGGCAATTGATGGTAATTCAGATCCAGCCAACATTGATGGAGAAAATCAGAGAAGCGTGAAAAGAAAATGCCAGACTATAGAAATTCAGAGAACAAGTAAAAGCTAGACTAAGGTCAGATGTTCGTATACATACAGATGGAGCACTCTACTTTGGTGATAGAATATGTGTACATCAGGGCGAGATTTGATAGAAGGTGTTAGCAAAAGCTCAAAGCTCAGCCTATTCTATATACCCAGGAGGAATAAAAATGTATCAGGATCTGAAGAAATATTTCTAGTGGAATGTGATGAAGAGAGAAATTACACAATATGTGCTAAAGTGTTTGGTGTGTCAGCAAGTGAAGGCCGAGCATTAGAGATCAGAAGGACTTATTTAGCCATTGTCGATACCAGAATGAAAGTGGGAGAATATCACTATGGATTTTGTCATAGCGCTACCCTGAAATCTGAAAGGAAACAATGCAATATGGGTAATCATTGACCATCGCACGAAGTCGACACACTTCATTCCTTTCCAAATGGGACAGTCTACAGAACTGTTGGTATACAAATACATATGGGAGATAGTTCGACTACATGGAGTTCTAGTTAGAATCGTGTTGGACAGAGACACCAGATTCAAATGACATTTTTGGGAGAGCCTACATGAAAGTTTGGGGGGCCGTCTGAACTTTAGCACATCTTATCATCCAGAGACAGATGGATAATTCGAGCAAACAATATAGATTTTAGAAGATATGATGAGAGCTTGTATGCTGGATTTCAAGAGAACATGGGAAGATCATCTACATCTGATGGAGTTTTCCTACAATAACATCTACCTGGACAGCATCAAGATGGCATCTTTTGAAGCTTTGTATGGCAGGAAGTGCAGATGTCGTTGTGTTGGGATGAATTTGGTAAAAGAAGACGTTTATGACCAAAAGTTATATCCCAAAAAGTGATAAGGTTAGAATTACCCAAGAACATCTTCGGGCAGTACAGAGCAGGTAGAAGAGTTAGGCGGACATGAGTAGAAAACCACTGGAGTTCAAGTTAGGAGAGCGTGTTCTTAAAGATATCACCGACTAAGGGAGTGATTAGATTCGGTGTACGTAAGGTACATCGGCCCGTTTAAAATACTGGAATGAGTAAGAGAAGTGGCCTATAGGTTGTCATTACCACCATCACTTAAAGAAGTTCACAATGTATTTCAAGTATCTGATTGGTTTCCAATATTGCATATTTCATACCATATTTTCACACTTATTCTTTATAAAATATTGCTAATAATGGTTTTCTTGTGTTCCTAGGTCTATGGTGTGGAATGAAGAAGAAGATTAAAAAAACTCATTTATTTGGTGATTTTTAGGTCGTAATAGAGCCATTAACTTTGGAAGCTCATTCTGCTGCAGGGAGCAGAAAACAAGAAACCAGAGATCAGAACACAACCCATACTACAGGTACAAGGCCCACAATGTGGCGCTGCGCGAGCGGCCGCAACATGACCACAGAAATGCGGCCATGGCCGCATTTTCGTGGCCATGTCATGGAGCCATGCGTCGTACTTTGACGTGTGGCCCCGTATGGCCCAGTATGGCCCTCCTATACTGCCGGTTTTGCAAGCCCAGTGTTTTCCAAAATAGAGGAGGGGAGTTTTTAGTGTAGTTTTTAGAATAGTTTCTTCTCTTTAGTTTAGTTTAGTTGTTCTTCTTCTTTCTCTTTTGTATTTTCTATTTCTTATATATCTTATAATAGGGAAGAGAATAGCACATAGGATGATCGCAAGAGTTCTTGTAATGGAAGGTGACAATTTATGAAAAGTTCTCTCTTTATCTCTCCTTGTTTTCTTCTCTTAACTCTTTTTACATGCTAAGCTAATTTTCTCTCATTTCAACTAACTACTAACCACTAACTTACTTACTCCTTACTTGATAATCCACATGAATCTAATAGCCTCTACTTGGCCTTGCTCTTGCAAGAGCCATTGATGGATTCTAACACTCTGACATCCTAACTCTTTAACAAGCAAACATTACTTTACTCCATACTTGCTCTTGTTTAGTTTTGATGGTTTAAGTGTAGCTTGCACTTAGTTGTTGAGTTTGGATGTGATGAGTTATCTTATGGGTCATACTTTAAAAAGCTCTTGAACAAAGGACTAGTGATGGCTAAGGATACATGTGAGGCAACTATCACTAAGAGATTAGCATGGTTAGTGGAGCTATTAGTAGTTAGTAGTCATGAGTTTTCTTTCCTTTTTATGTTATTTTAGAAATATTTTCAAAAACCACAAATATCTTCTCTACAATGTGTATATCTTTGTTTCCACCATACAGTTCTCTTTTCATTCTTTGTTTTCTTTTCTTTTCATTCTTTGAAACATAGAAAAACTATTTATACACACGTGAATATACTGGTAAAACATCTATTGCTTCCCGTCCCTGTGGATTCGACCCGTTTAGCCTCTATGCTATAACGGAAGTATCGAGAAAGCCAAAGCATGCACTTTTAACTCATGATTTTAAAACATACATTTTTCATGCACGGTTTTCCAGTGATCAGTATCTCAGCTAAGAAGATACGTAAACGATGAGAGTCACGTGTTAGATTACTCAGAATTGGAATTGCAACAAGACTTGTCGTATACTGAGCAACCATTGGCCATATTGGACAAAAGTGTTAACACTCTAAAGAATTGAGCTATTTCATTGGTGCTGGTATCATAGGACAAGCATACTTGGAAGACGCAACCTGGGAACCAGAAGACGTCATCAGTGAAAATTATCCCTAACTTTTTGTGTCCTGAGTTGGTAACTCTTCCCCTGCCCCCTTGTCTTGCCAGCCCTAGTTTCCGTGTTTGCCTCTCCCTTAATGAAATTTTAAAGACAATTTTGTAAAGAGGTAGGTTGTAGCACTTCGATCCTGGGATACGTACCCAGTTACGTGTCCTGATTTTTCGCTAATCAGTCACATATATTGCATATACATTGTCACATTACCATACTTTTTATCTAATAAATCCTATTAATAAGTCTTATTCTTCTTTGTTAAATATAGGCCCATTGCTAAAAGAAAGAAAAGAGAAACAAGCCCAAAAGCCCATCAAATTCTGATTTAATTCAGAATAAATTCAAAATCAGGGAATCAGGGTAGATTTTGACAAATCAGAGAGGCTGAAAACCAGTTGAAATGAATCTTCCCAAATCAAGCGGTTGAAGCCAACAGTCAAAGGTTGTTTTGTCAAATCCTGGAGCTGAAATGAGAAAACCAGCAGAAGGTATGGGAGAATCACCAAACAAGGGAGTTCCACCACTTTGGTGTGGCCACCTGGCCACACCAGGGCCGCGTTTTCGCAGCCTTGTTAATTCTGTTGGGGGAGCGTTTGCTCCCCCAAAATTCCCACGACCTCTCCCCTCTGGTTTTTCCCTATAAATACCATTTTCAACAGAGAAGAAGGGGCGAAGACTAAGATTAGAATTTTTATTTATTTTTTAAAGTTTAGGCTGTTTGCTAGATAGAAAAAAAGTTGTATCTTTATTTTATAATTTATAGTTCAGTGCAAATACCAGTGAGAGAGAGGAATTGAGTGATTGTATTCTGAAGATTGAAGTGACATCAATATAAGGATCAAGCTACCTTTTCTTCCACTCCATTTTACGGTATGTCTTGCTTTATGTAACACCCCGCTCTCAGAATACGTACCTAGTTGCGTATTCATATTTTTTGATCGTATTTTTCAATTTACTTCCTGTATTTATTTTGTATTATGAATTATTTATATGATCGTTTTGTCTTGGATCCGGATTCGTGGACTCAGAGTCTGCTCTTCTCTGAAAGAGGGACTCGATCCTAGTGTCTTACTCAATTTGGTCTTTCCGGTATTCAGATTTCACCGATTTCAGTTTCAAACATCATTTTCTAATATTTTAGATTTTCTATGATTTTCTGGAATTTTCTTGAATTAAATGGAAAATCTTCAAAACTGGTGTCGACCAGCACCGCTGACCGATTCCTGAATTTTTAATTTACAGATGGAGTCAAATTTTGAGAAACTGCTTTCCCATATTTGCTTAGAATAATATTTACTATCTTAATTCATTTTTTGGGAATTTTCAGAATTTATCAGATTTCTGCCAGATTTGGTGTCGACTGATATTGGCGACCGATTTCAGAATTTTTAATTTAAAAATTATAAAGAATTTCTTGAAACAAATTTCACCGTGATTCTTAGAATAATATTCTTGATTTTTGAGAATTTTTGCGGGTCGTTCTGAGATACTTGATTTTCGGACGATTTCGGTATTTTTCCGAAAGTTTTCCGCATCCGCAACTAAATCCTGGGAATCCGCTACTCTAATTATTTTCACTTTTTCTTCCAAGAGAATATCTTCCTTTTTTAATTTATTTTCCTTTTTCCTTTTTCTTTCCTTCCTTTTCCTTCTACCAAATTCTACAAAATTCTCCATTCTTCCACCAAAAATATCTTCTCCAAAAATATCTCCTTTCCTCCAAAAATATCTTCTCCCAAAATATCCCAAACCACTCAAACTCCTCTCCCATCACCATGGCCGGCCAAAGAGCCACCTAACCCCTCCATTTTACAAAAACCCCCTCCCTAAACATTTTTACATCACCTTCACAATTCCAGTTCCTATATAAACTTTCCTTCTTCATTCCACTTCATTTTTCTCTTCACCAAAACTCTAACCACCGCCAACTCCTCCTTCATCTCCACCATAACAACAACCACTAAACTTCTCCAA
Organism: Agave tequilana; assembly: GCA_038442645.1. Classification (NCBI taxonomy): domain Eukaryota; kingdom Viridiplantae; phylum Streptophyta; class Magnoliopsida; order Asparagales; family Asparagaceae; genus Agave; species Agave tequilana. Next base: position 411,977 of record JAVJIF010001582.1, read on the forward strand.
CTCCTTATCTTCATCTTCTTCTTCCTGCATCTTCATGTAAACCACCACAAACTCCAACAACTCCACCAAAGCCTCCACCTTCTCCTTTACCTTCTCCAAAAATACCACCACCATCAAAACCCTCCACAAAACCACCACCCCATCACCACATCAAGAGCCGGCCACCTCCTTTGGATTGGGGCCGAGCTCTTCTTCGTCGGTAATATCTCCGATGATTATTCCGGTAATCGTTCGCGATTATTCCGGTAATCATTACGGTGACGATTACAACGACAAACAACTAACATCACCATCACCTCTACTATTTTCCACCACCATCTTCACTTCCACCATCACTTTCACCATCACAACACCACCTCCATCTCCACTACTTCAACCTCCAAACATCACCTCCTTCACCTTCTTTTTCATTACTCCATCAAAATCTAACTCCTCCACCAAATAACACCACCACCAAAGCAAGCACCTTTCCCTTTCTCTCTCCCTTCTCCTCTCTGTATATTGCTGACGCAGATCTCACCCCCGCGTCCAGGCAACTCCTTAATGCGGATCTTCGCGTTCTTGGCATCTGTTTAAACGCGGCCTTCGCGTTCTTGTACCGACGCAACGCGGAGTCCATGCCCGCGTCTGTGTCCCTTTCATGTCTGCACGACGCGGAGCTAATGCCCGCGTCTGTGTTCTTCTCATGCTAACGCGACGCGGAACCCATGACCGCGTCCGTGTTCAACTCGTGTCCTGACTTGAATGCGGGTCTTGAACCCCGCGTTTGTGGCACCTTTGCGACGCGACTCCCGCGTCTGTGACTCCCGCGTCTGCGACTCCCGCGTCTCACTCTCAAAACCCGCGTCTCCCTGTGCACTCTCTCCTTCCATATACTTCTCTCTCTAGTTTTCCTCTCTCTTTCTCTCTCTAACTCTTTCCCTCTCCTCTTCACTTATTATATTTATGGCGCGTACGCGAGTTCTATGGATTTCAGAGTTTTCGGTTCTTCCGGAGATTTAGGCGAGTGTCCTCGCTCACGCCACCATTTGGGTTTCCCCGCTTTGTCGGGTCGACATGTATTTTATCCCATGTTGACATGTATTTTGTATTGGGCTGAGTCCCTGTATTTGTGTATGGCCGAGTGCCAATGACTGGACATGTATTGCTCTGTGACGAATGCTTGTATTAGGGTAGTTTAATTCTTGTACATATACCATGCCTATGTTGTATTTTACTGTTTTATACCATGCGTGGCCGACCCTTCGTGGTCGTTGGACTCTGGGTTTCTGCCCACTCCTGGGATGGCTAGTAGCCACCGAGAGTGCGCATAAACCCCGAGCGTACTTGACTTCCGGACCCTTCAGCCTCCGGTCTCTCACGATCTCGAAAGGGAAGTGATTGGGACCGACAGGTCTCTCCGTCCTTCAGCCTCCGGTCTCTCACTATCTTGAAAGAGAGGTGATTTGGACTGTCAGGTTCTTCAGCTCCGCCTGGTTATCATGATCAGCACTCAGCACTTTACCACTAGATTCGTCTAGGCGAGAGGCTGCCGGATTTTCCACTCGCACCTTAAGCCGAGTTGTCCCGGTAACCTTGCCAGACGCTCCAGTGTTAAGTACTGTTTGCTATCTGTGCCTCCAGCTTGCTCAGCTCCGCTTGGTTGTGCTCAGCTACTACTCTATCATCATGCCACGTATTTACCTGATATGTTAACACTTGCTATGCCATTACTTCATACCTGTCATTTACATGCTACTATTTAACACCTGTTTGTATCACCTGACAACTGAGGTGTTATCACCTGACACCAAACATGCTACTACTTGGCAAGGCCCCTTGTTATGACATGACTTGCCATCCGGACTAATATCAATCTCTTGACATGATTGGTCACCTGCCAAATATCATCCTCCTGTCATGCTATCACTTGACACCCGGCATGATATACTTGACTCTCATGATTATCACGATAACGGGAATGATGACCTGATATCTTGATTTCAACTTGCTACATTATAGTACGAACAGTACTCCTGATATAGTACGAATCGTACTCCTGATACACATGTATTCCTGATATTCTTGACTTGTTCCTGCTCATTCTCGGAATCTGATAATCATCTAATAAACCGTAAAATGAGACAACTTACATCGGGTCGGGGGAAACTTGCGGCTATCAATATATGTTCGTGTTTACAGTGGTATTAGGCATGTTGTGCAACTAAAACTTCCGGTCTGACCTGTGGGCCTCCAGGGGACCGAGGGGAGAGCTGGCTCCCTCCTTCCTGGTACCATCTTGATAAGGGCATCCATAAGACCCTCCTGAATCGCCTTGCGGTAGGTTCCGTCACCAAGCAACGGAACATCCTGGGCCGTGGTCCCAGGTATGCACGGGACCCACTGTAAACATTGTTCGTTGATACCCCAGTTGGTTTCCAATAATAATCTTGCTTTACTCAGATGTGGATATATGTGTGCTGGGACGCTAGTTCACATATCTAGACATCAGGGTAAGACGAGTAATAATAATAATAATAAAAGATGCCAGCCATGGATCCGTTGTATGCTTTGCCGAGTTTGCTTCCATCGGGTTTTACATTGAATTTCCGGTTTTATGATTATTATCATATTAGCTACTCATATCATGTTTTATTACCCATGTTCCATTCCATCAGTCTACTGCTCCTATCTTATCATTCCATGAGTAGTTCCTGCTTGATATCAATTGTTATATATCTACCTGATTATACATGCTTATGCTCAGACACGGTTTTCAATGCATGATTATGATTCGGTTTTATCGATACACTTGTACTTATCTCAGCACGCCATCTGGCTTTTGTATCACCACTCGCCTGGGGAGTTCTATCTGACTCCCCTGGATTCTCATGTCCAGGTCATGGAGTTTGGAGCGTGTGGATTCCCCCAGTTGTTGATCAGAGTGGCGCAGCGGTAGCGTGGATCTCCAGCAGACCATCTGAAGCTCTATCCTTCCAGGTCCCCTGTGTGCCTCTCGAGTTTTCCTTTTGTAAACTCGTGAGTGCCTTTTTGTACTGTTCATACTTATACATCCTTTGTGTTCTCGCATTTGCGCCATGTTGGTGATGTAATATTATTATAATATTTGTTACCTCTGGTGATAACTTTGTAATTGTACTCATGTGTTGGAATGTATAATGCACCATTTGCTTTCGTACTCTGATTCTTGCCTGTACTGATGCTTAGCGTACATACGTGAGGGTATTTCTGACCTGCGTATATACGTTGCAGTAACGTCCCCGTACCCGCCGGATCGGGGCGTTACAGGATGGTATCAGAGCCTAGGTTCTACATCCTCAGTACGTCCAGACGGCAAATTAATGGTAAAGAAATTTGCAACTGGAATGCATGAGTCCTGGTTATACAGTCCAACTACAAGTACAGAGTTATCTATTCATTCTTGACCATCCTTCCTTTGATTCCTAATCCCTTCCATCTTTCCCCTATTTTGGTTTTTCGAAGCCTTTATACCAACTTAAGATATGAATAGACTAGAGAAGTAGCGGCTGGTTCTGAATGAAGCGATTATATGATCTCTTTGGCCAACTCTTTGAAGTTCAGGTATTCTCAGGATTGATCCTAATTGGGTTATCTTTCAGGAGTCAATAGTCGGAATTCTCTACGGATATTCTACATTCTCGGCTATATCTTTCAGAGTGATTGATGCCTGGTATTCAGAATTCTCAATTATCGGTCTTCTTTATTATGCTCATGACTATCAGGGTTTCCTATATCTTCAGTATTCTGGCTTATTCTCGGAGGGCTATCAAGTATCCAACTCTATTGCAAAGTAACGACATCAGATCAGTATTATTTGGTACCGTTCAAAAACTTATACAGCCAGAGGTGCAGAAGATATCTATATTCTGATTACTTTTTCGTCAACTTGAGAGCCCTACCTATAGTACTTCATATCTTGAATGGTATAAATTCCACCCATGTCCCCTTTGTGTTCATTTTACCCCTAATCGAAATTGCGAGGACGCAATTTTTTGTAAGGTGGATGGAATGTAACACCCCGCTCCCAGAATACGTACCTAGTTGCGTATTCGTATTTTCTGATCGTATTTTTTGATTTACTTCCTGTATTTATTTTGTATTATGAATTATTTATATGATCGTTTTGTCTTGGATCCAGATTCGTGGACTCAGAGTCTGCTCTTCTCTGAACCAGGGACCGATCCTAGTGTCTTACTCAATTTGGTCTTTCCGGTATTCAAATTTCACCGATTTCAGTTTCAAACATCATTTTCCAATATTTTAGATTTTCTATGATTTTCTGGAATTTTCTTGAATTAAATGGAAAATCTTCAAAACCGGTGTCGACCAGCACCGCTGACCGATTCCTGGATTTTTAATTTACAAATGGAGTCAAATTTTGAGAAACCGCTTTCCCATTTTTGCTTAGAATAATATTTACTATCTTAATTCATTTTTGGAAATTTTCAGAATTTATCAGATTTCTGCCAGATTCGATGTCGACCGATATTGGCGGCCGATTTCAAGATTTTTAATTTAAAAACTATAAAGAATTTCTTGAAACGAATTTCACCGTGATTCTTAGAATAATATTCTTGATTTTTAAGAATTTTTGCGGGTCGTTCCGAGATACTTGATTTTCGGACGATTTCGGTATTTTTCCGAAAGTTTTCCGCATCCGCAACTAAATCCCGGGAATCCGCTACTCTAATTAATTTCACTTTTTCTTCCAAGAGAATATCTTCCTTTTTTAATTTCTTTTCCTTTTTCTTTTTTCTTTCCTTCCTTTTCCTTCCACCAAATTCTACAAAATTCTCCATTCTTCCACCAAAAATATCTTCTCCAAAAATATCTCCTTTCCTCCAAAAATATCTTCTCCCAAAATATCCCAAACCACTCAAACTCCTCTCCCATCACCATGGCCGGCCAAAGAGCCACCTAACCCCTCCATTTTACAAAAAACCCCCTCCCTAAACATTTTTACATCACCTTCACAATTCCAATTCCTATATAAACTTTCCTTCTTCATTCCACTTCATTTTTCTCTTCACCAAAACTCTAACCACCACCAACTCCTCCTTCATCTCCACCACAACAACAACCACTACAACTTCTCCAACTCCTTACCTTCATCTTCTTCTTCCTCCATCTCCATGTAAACCACCACAAACTCCAACAACTCCACCAAAGCCTCCACCTTCTCCTTTACCTTCTCCAAAAATACCACCACCATCAAAACCCTCCACAAAACCACCACCCCATCACCACATCAAGAGCCGGCCACCTCCTTTGGATTGGGGCCGAGCTCTTCTTCGTCGGTAATATCTCCGATGATTATTCCGGTAATCGTTCGCGATTATTCCGGTAATCATTACGGTGACGATTACAACGACAAACAACTAACATCACCATCACCTCTACTATTTTCCACCACCATCTTCACTTCCACCATCACTTTCACCATCACAACACCACCTCCAACTCCACTACTTCAACCTCCAAACATCACCTCCTTCACCTTCTTTTTCATTACTCCATCAAAATCCAACTCCTCCACCAAATAACACCACCACCAAAGCAAGCACCTTTCCCTTTCTCTCTCCCTTCTCCTCTCTGTATATTGCTGACGCAGATCTCACCCCCGCGTCCAGGCAACGCCTTAATGCGGATCTTCGCGTTCTTGGCATCTGTTTAAACGCGGCCTTCGCGTTCTTGTACCGACGCAACGCGGAGTCCATGCCCGCGTCTGTGTCCCTTTCATGTCTGCACGACGCGGAGCTAATGCCCGCGTCTGTGTTCTTCTCATGCTAAGGCGACGCGGAACCCATGACCGCGTCCGTGTTCTTCTCGTGTCCTGACTTGAATGCGGGTCTTGAACCCCGCGTTTGTGGCACCTTTGCGACGCGATTCCCGCGTCTGTGACTCCCGCGTCTGCGACTCCCGCGTCTCACTCTCAAAACCCGCGTCTCCCTGTGCACTCTCTCCTTCCATATACTTCTCTCTCTAGTTTTCCTCTCTCTTTCTCTCTCTAACTCTTTCCCTCTCCTCTTCACTTATTATATTTATGGCGCGTACGCGAGTTCCATGGATTTCAGAGTTTTCGGTTCTTCCGGAGATTTAGGCGAGTGTCCTCGCTCTCGCCACCATTTGGGTTTCCCCGCTTTGTCGGGTCGACATGTATTTTATCCCATGTTGACATGTATTTTGTATTGGGCTGAGTCCCTGTATTTGTGTATGGCCGAGTGCCAATGACTGGACATGTATTGCTCTGTGACGAATGCTTGTATTAGGGTAGTTTAATTCTTGTACATATACCATGCCTATGTTGTATTTTACTGTTTTATACCATGCGTGGCCGACCCTTCGTGGTCGTTGGACTCTGGGTTTCTGCCCACTCCTGGGATGGCTAGTAGCCACCGAGAGTGCGCTTAAACCCCGAGCGTACTTGACTTCCGGACCCTTCAGCCTCCGGTCTCTCACGATCTCGAAAGGGAAGTGATTGGGACCGACAGGTCTCTCCGTCCTTCAGCCTCCGGTCTCTCACTATCTTGAAAGAGAGGTGATTGGGACCGTCAGGTTCTTCAGCTCCGCCTGGTTATCATGATCAGCACTCAGCACTTTACCACTAGATTCGTCTAGGCGAGAGGCTGCCGGATTTTCCACTCGCACCTTAAGCCGAGTTGTCCCGTAACCTTGCCAGACGCTCCAGTGTTAAGTACTGTTTGCTATTTGTGCCTCCAGCTTGCTCAGCTCCGCTTGGTTGTGCTCAGCTACTACTCTATCATCATGCCACGTATTTACCTGATATGTTAACACTTGCTATGCCATTACTTCATACCTGTCATTTACATGCTACTATTTAACACCTGTTTGTATCACCTGACAACTGAGGTGTTATCACCTGACACCAAACATGCTACTACTTGGCAAGGCCCCTTGTTATGACATGACTTGCCATCCGGATTAATATCAATCTCTTGACATGATTGGTCACCTGCCAAATATCATCCTCCTATCATGCTATCACTTGACACCCGGCATGATATACTTGACTCTCATGATTATCACGATAACGGGAATGATGACCTGATATCTTGATTTCAACTTGCTACATTATAGTACGAACAGTACTCCTGATATAGTACGAATCGAACTCCTGATACACATGTATTCCTGATATTCTTGACTTGTTCCTGCTCATTCCCGGAATCTGATAATCATCTAATAAACGTAAAATGAGACAACTTACATCGGGTCGGGGGAAACTTGCGGCTATCAATATTCGTGTTTACAGTGTTATTAGGCATGTTGTGCAACTAAAACTTCCGGTCTGACCTGTGGGCCTCCAGGGGACCGAGGGGAGAGCTGGCTCCCTCCTTCCTGGTACCATCTTGATAAGGGCATCCATAAGACCCTCCTGAATCGCCTTGCGGTAGGTTCCGTCACCAAGCAACGGAACATCCTGGGCCGTGGTCCCGGGTATGCACGGGACCCACTGTAAACATTGTTCGTTGATACCCCCGTTGGTTTCCAATAACAATCTTGCTTTACTCAGATGTGGATATATGTGTGCTGGGACGCTAGTTCACATATCTAGACATCAGGGTAAGACGAGTAATAATAATAATAATAAAAGATGCCAGCCATGGATCCGTTGTATGCTTTGCCGAGTTTGCTTCCATCGGGTTTTACATTGAATTTCCGGTTTTATGATTATTATCATATTAGCTACTCATATCCTGTTTATTACCCATGTTCCATTCCATCAGTCTACTGCTCCTATCTTATCATTCCATGAGTAGTTCCTGCTTGATATCAATTGTTATATATCTACCTGATTATACATGCTTATGCTCACGACACGGTTTTCAATGCATGATTATGATTCGGTTTTATCGATACACTTGTACTTATCTCAGCACGCCATCTGGCTTTTGTATCACCACTCGCCTGGGGAGTTCTATCTGACTCCCCTGGATTCTCATGTCCAGGTCATGGAGCTTGGAGCGTGTGGATTCCCCCAGTTGTTGATCAGAGTGGCGCAGCGGTAGCGTGGTCTCCAGCAGACCATCTGAAGCTCTATCCTTCCAGGCCCCCTGTGTGCCTCTCGAGTTTTCCTTTTGTAAACTCGTGAGTGCCTTTTTGTACTGTTCATACTTATACATCCTTTGTGTTCTCGCATTTGCGCCATGTTGGTGATGTAATATTATTTAATATTTGTTACCTCTGGTGATAACTTAGTAATTGTACTCATGTGTTGGAATGTATAATGCACCATTTGCTTTCGTACTCTGATTCTTGCCTGTACTGATGCTTAGCGTATATACGTGAGGGTATTTCTGACCTGCGTATATACGTTGCAGTAACGTCCCCGTACCCGCCGGATCGGGGCGTTACAGGATGGTATCAGAGCCTAGGTTCTACATCCTCAGTACGTCCGGACGGCAAATTAATGGTAAAGAAATTTGCAACTGGAATGCATGAGTCCTGGTTATACAGTCCAACTACAAGTACAGAGTTATCTATTCATTCTTGACCATCCTTCCTTTGATTCCTAATCCCTTCCATCTTTCCCCTGTTTTGATTTTTCGAAGCCATTATACCAACTTAAGATATGAATAGACTAGAGAAGTAGCGGCTGGTTCTGAATGAAGCGATTATATGATCTCTTTGGCCAACTCTTTGAAGTTCAGGTATTCTCAGATTGATCCTAATTGGGTTATCTTTCAGGAGTCAATAGTCGGAATTCTCTACGGATATTCTACATTCTCGGCTATATCTTTCAGAGTGATTGATGCCTGGTATTCAGAATTCTCAATTATCGGTCTTCTTTATTATGCTCATGACTATCAGGGTTTCCTATATCTTCAGTATTCTGGCTTATTCTCGGAGGGCTATCAAGTATCCAACTCTATTGCAAAGTAACGACATCAGATCAGTATTATTTGGTACCGTTCAAAAACGTATACAGCCAGAGGTGCAGAAGATATCTATATTCTGATTACTTTTTCGTCAACTTGAGAGCCCTACCTATAGTACTTCATATCTTGAATGGTATAAATTCCACCCATGTCCCCTTTGTGTTCTTTTTACCCCTAATGGAAATTGCGAGGACGCAATTTTTTGTAATGTGGATGGAATGTAACACCCCGCTCCCAGAATACGTACCTAGTTGCGTATTCGTATTTTCTGATCGTATTTTTCGATTTACTTCCTGTATTTATTTTGTATTATGAATTATTTATATGATCGTTTTGTCTTGGATCCAGATTCGTGGACTCAGAGTCTGCTCTTCTCTGAACCAGGGACCGATCCTAGTGTCTTACTCAATTTGGTCTTTCCGGTATTCAGATTTCACCGATTTCAGTTTCAAACATCATTTTCCAATATTTTAGATTTTCTATGATTTTCTGGAATTTTCTTGAATTAAATGGAAAATCTTCAAAACCGGTGTCGACCAGCACCGCTGACCGATTCCTAGATTTTTAATTTACAAATGGAGTCAAATTTTGAGAAACTGCTTTCCCATATTTGCTTAGAATAATATTTACTATCTTAATTCATTTTTTGAAAATTTTCAGAATTTATCAGATTTCTGCCAGATTCGATGTCGACCGATATTGGCGGCCGATTTCAAGATTTTTAATTTAAAACTTATAAAGAATTTCTTGAAACAAATTTCACCGTGATTCTTAGAATAATATTCTTGATTTTTGAGAATTTTTGCGGGTCGTTCCGAGATACTTGATTTTCGGACGATTTCGGTATTTTTCCGAAAGTTTTCCGCATCCGCAACTAAATCCCGGGAATCCGCTACTCTAATTATTTTAACTTTTTCTTCCAAGAGAATATCTTCCTTTTTAATTTCTTTTCCTTTTTCCTTTTTCTTTCCTTCCTTTTCCTTCCACCAAATTCTACAAAATTCTCCATTCTTCCACCAAAAATATCTTCTCCAAAAATATCTCCTTTCCTCCAAAAATATCTTCTCCCAAAATATCCCAAACCACTCAAACTCCTCTCCCATCACCATGGCCGGCCAAAGAGCCACCTAACCCCTCCATTTTACAAAAAACCCCCTCCCTAAACATTTTTACATCACCTTTACAATTCCAATTCCTATATAAACTTTCCTTCTTCATTCCATTTCATTTTTCTCTTCACCAAAACTCTAACCACCACCAACTCCTCCTTCATCTCCACCACAACAACAACCACTACAACTTCTCCAACTCCTTACCTTCATCTTCTTCTTCCTCCATCTCCATGTAAACCACCACAAACTCCAACAACTCCACCAAAGCCTCCACCTTCTCCTTTACCTTCTCCAAAAATACCACCACCATCAAAACCCTCCACAAAACCACCACCCCATCACCACATCAAGAGCCGGCCACCTCCTTTGGATTGGGGCCGAGCTCTTCTTCGTCAGTAATATCTCCGATGATTATTCTGGTAATCGTTCGCGATTATTCCGGTAATCATTACGGTGACGATTACAACGACAAACAACTAACATCACCATCACCTCTACTATTTTCCACCACCATCTTCACTTCCACCATCACTTTCACCATCACAACACCACCTCCATCTCCACTACTTCAACCTCCAAACATCACCTCCTTCACCTTCTTTTTCATTACTCCATCAAAATCCAACTCCTCCACCAAATAACACCACCACCAAAGCAAGCACCTTTCCCTTTCTCTCTCCCTTCTCCTCTCTGTATATTGCTGATGCGGATCTCGCCCCCGCGTCCAGGCAACGCCTTAACGCGGATCTTCGCGTTCTTGGCATCTGTTTAAACGCGGCCTTCGCGTTCTTGTACCGACGCAACGCGGAGTCCATGCCCGCGTCTGTGTCCCATTCATGTCTACACGACGCGGAGCTAATGCCCGCGTCTGTGTTCTTCTGATGCTAACGCGACGCGGAACCCATGACCGCGTCCGTGTTCTTCTTGTGTCCTGACTTGAACGCGGGTCTCGAACCCCGCGTTTGTGGCACCTTTGCGACGCGATTCCCGCGTCTGTGACTCCCGCGTCTGCGACTCCCGCGTCTCACTCTCAAAACCCGCGTCTCCCAGTGCACTCTTTCCTTCCATATACTTTTCTCTCTAGTTTTTCTCTCTCTTTCTCTCTCTAACTCTTTCTCTCTCCTCTTCACTTATTATATTTATGGCGCGTACGCGAGTTCCATGGATTTCAGAGTTTTCGGTTCTTCCGGAGATTTAGGCGAGTGTCCTCGCTCTCGCCACCATTTGGGTTTCCCCGCTTTGTCGGGTCGACATGTATTTTATCCCATGTTGACATGTATTTTGTATTGGGCTGAGTCCCTGTATTTGTGTATGGCTGAGTGCCAATGACTGGACATGTATTGCTCTGTGACGAATGCTTGTATTAGGGTAGTTTAATTCTTGTACATATACCATGCCTATGTTGTATTTTACTGTTTTATACCATGCGTGGCCGACCCTTCGTGGTCGTTGGACTCTGAGTTTCTGCCCACTCCTGGGATGGCTAGTAGCCACCGAGAGTGCGCTTAAACCCCGAGCGTACTTGACTTCCGGACCCTTCAGCCTCATGTCTCTCACGATCTCGAAAGGGAAGTGATTGGGACCGACAGGTCTCTCCGTCCTTCAGCCTTCGGTCTCTCACTATCTTGAAAGAGAGGTGATTGGGACCGTCAGGTTCTTCAGCTCTGCCTGGTTATCATGATCAGCACACAGCACTTTACCACTAGATTCGTCTAGGCGAGAGGCTGCCGGATTTTCCACTCGCACCTTAAGCCGAGTTGTCCTGGTAACCTTGCCAAACGCTCCAGTGTTAAGTACTGTTTGCTATCTGTGCCTCCAGCTTGCTCAGCTCTGCTTGGTTGTGCTCAGCTACTACTCTATCATCATGCCACGTATTTACCTGATATGTTAACACTTGCTATGCCATTACTTCATACCTGTCATTTACATGCTACTATTTAACACCTGTTTGTATCACCTGACAACTGAGGTGTTATCACCTGACACCAAACATGCTACTACTTGGCAAGGCCCCTTGTTATGACATGACTTGCCATCCGGACTAATATCAATCTCTTGACATGATTGGTCACCTGCCAAATATCATCCTCCTGTCATGCTATCACTTGACACCCGGCATGATATACTTGACTCTCATGATTATCACGATAACGGGAATGATGACCTGATATCTTGATTTCAACTTGCTACATTATAGTATGAACAGTACTCCTGATATAGTACGAATCGTACTCCTGATACACATGTATTCCTGATATTCTTGACTTGTTCCTGCTCATTCCCGAAATCTGATAATCATCTAATAAACCGTAAAATGAGACAACTTACATCGGGTCGGAGGAAACTTGCGGCTATCAATATATGTTCGTGTTTACAGTGGTATTAGGCATGTTGTGCAACTAAAACTTCCGGTCTGACCTGTGGGCCTCCAGGGGACCGAGGGGAGAGCTGGCTCCCTCCTTCCTGGTACCATCTTGATAAGGGCATCCATAAGACCCTCCTGAATCGCCTTGCGGTAGGTTCCGTCACCAAGCAACGGAACATCTTGGGCCGTGGTCCCGGGTATGCACGGGACCCACTGTAAACATTGTTCGTTGATACCCCCGTTGGTTTCCAATAACAATCTTGCTTTACTCAGATGTGGATATATGTGTGCTGGGACGCTAGTTCACATATCTAGACATCAGGGTAAGGCGAGTAATAATAATAAAAGATGCCAGCCATGGATCCGTTGTATGCTTTGCCGAGTTTGCTTCCATCGGGTTTTACATTGAATTTCCGGTTTTATGATTATTATCATATTAGCTACTCATATCCTGTTTTATTACCCATGTTCCATTCCATCAGTCTACTGCTCCTATCTTATCATTCATGAGTAGTTCCTGCTTGATATCACTTGTTATATATCTACCTGATTATACATGCTTATGCTCACGACACGGTTTTTAATGCATGATTATGATTCAGTTTTATCGATACACTTGTACTTATCTCAGCACGCCATCTGGCTTTTGTATCACCACTCGCCTGGGGAGTTCTATCTGACTCCCCTGGATTCTCATGTCCAGGTCATGGAGCTTGGAGCGTGTGGATTCCCCCAGTTGTTGATCAGAGTGGCGCAGCGGTAGCGTGGATCTCCAGCAGACTATCTGAAGCTCTATCCTTCCAGGCCCCCTGTGTGCCTCTCGAGTTTTCCTTTTATAAACTCGTGAGTGCCTTTTTGTACTGTTCATACTTATACATCCTTTGTGATCTCGCATTTGCGCCATGTTGGTGATGTAATATTATTGTAATATTTGTTACCTCTGGTGATAACTTTGTAATTGTACTCATGTGTTGGAATGTATAATGCACCATTTGCTTCCGTACTCTGATTCTTGCCTGTACTGATGCTTAGCGTATATACGTGAGGGTATTTCTGACCTGCGTATATACGTTGCAGTAACGTCCCCGTACCCGCCGGATCGGGGCGTTACCCTTTATTTACTTGCATTGTTCTTTGTCTTCTATGAGTAGCTAAATCGATTTTCTGGGCTCACTATTACTCCTCTCTCTGATCCCTCTTCTTTTCGAATGGTTTTGATGAAAAGACCCAATGAATCATTTGCATGCCTAACTTAAGCCTTTCTTCTTGAAAGTGTTCTTGAAGGCACATGAGGATGGGTTTAAACTTTTAAATTTCTACTTCTTTTAAAAACGTCTCTTGAACTTGTTTTTATCTCATACTTGAACTTCTTGATGATTTAACATTCAATTCGAGATGATTTCTTAAAGAAAAGAATTAACTTTTCCAACCATCTTATGTGCTTTACATAAAACTTTCTAAAATCAATCTTAAGTTTTTACCTATGATCAAGTTGAGGCATTAAGGATTTCAATAGAAGAACATATCATTGAGTAGTGAGATAGTGAGCCCAGATTTTCTTCTTTATTAAAAAATAACAAATCACTTTTCAAACTTTATACAAAATTCACCTTTCCAATGTCTTCTCTAAATTTGCAACTTTTCTTTTAATCATCTCCCTTCTCTCCATTTTCTTTTTCAACTTAAAAGAAAGACACCAACTTCACTCTTTGTTATTTAAAAAAAAATACTGAAAAGCTTCTATCGCATTCCTCCTCATGGGCACGACCCGTTAGCCCAAAGCTACACAGTAATTCTCTTATCTCTTTGATATTATAATCAAATTTTTGTCGCCGTTGTCGGGGAGGGAACGGTGTAATTATTTTTTTAACAAGTTTGTGTTGGCCCAAGGTTACAATCAATAGGTTTTTGAGTTTTGATGATTACAAAACATATATAGTTATTTGTACTAATCATTTTTAGTGTTTAAGTGTGTTTCAGGGTTCTAAGGATTCAAGTTGTGTTCTTCCCTAAAGTAAGGTACTTTTGACTCAAGATGACTCAATTCGGGTTCAAGGATTCAAGCTATACAACATTCTATAGAGAAGCCCTTATTTGAAGATCATGTAGTCACCTAGAACCTTGTAAGAATTAGTTTGTTAAAGAATGAGGTTATGATAAAGTTGGCTCAAGAAAACACACACACACTTTCATTTTTCAAAATACGGTTTTTGTTTTGGTTAATTGATTTAAGTACATGTCTTGATTGTTATACATGACTCAAATTATTTTATATTTTTACATCCTGTTTATATCATGTATACTAACCCTTATAGCATGCTACTTAATCATATAGCCATTTAAAATTATTTTAAAAATTATTCTAAGTTCAAAATTTTTCCTATAAAAATTCTGTTTCAGGCCCAACGGTCGACCGGCTCTAGTTCAGGCCTGATCGGTCGACTGCACCGGTCGACCAGGCCTTGTGGCTTTGGCGTGCATGTTTGTGCACGTCTACCGGTCGACCGGACCGGTCGACCGACTGACATACCATTGCTCTCAGGTTTTGTCGGTCGATCGGGCCAGTCGACCGACAGAACAAAGTATTGTTTTTGTTTAACCTCTAGTCAGCTGACCAGTTGACCGTGTCCAATGGCTAGTTGCCAAGATTGACTGACGGTCGACCGGGCCGGTCGACCTTTCCGGTCGACTGACAGCCGCCAGCAGCCCCAACGGCTAGTTTTCTTAGTTTTGTTTCTTAGATTTGATTGTGATGTTTATGTCAGCTATCTCTGAATTTTTGGGGGCTATTTTCTGACCTATTAAACTAGTTATAATAATGATTAGATCTCTTCTAATCCCTATAAATAGATGGCATTGGTCCCTTGTTAAAATAAAGAAAAATTCCCTTTGTTTTCAAGTTTCCAAAAGAAAGAAAAGTTTTCAAAGCTCTCAATTTTCTAGTGCATTCTTGGTTACTATTTTTCAGTGGATTTCAAGCTCTTTTACTTTCTTTGCAACTGAATTTTTCTCACTACACTTCTTGAGCCAAAAACCATTCCCATTCTATAAGGAGTTGTAAGAGAGAAGTGTGTGGTCCTTGTTGATCACTTTGTTACTTGTAGTTCTTTGTGCTTGAGATCCCTCTTGTGTAGAGGTTGGATTGGTGGGAGTTCGGTACTCCGGTCTTGTGTAGACCTCTTATAATTTTCTCAGTGGATATAGTGAAAATCCTTCACGGTGGTGAAGGCGGGGACGTAGAGCGGTGGCTCGAACCTCGTAGCAAATTCCTTGTGTTTGCGATTGGTGTCTTATTGCTTTTTATTGCTTTACAATTTTATGATACCTCTTGCTTGCACTTCTTTATTGCTCCCATTTCATTCATTTGCATTTTTCGGTCTTTACTCATCTCAACAAGAAAGCAATTGCGCGCCTCAACTCATAATCTAGAGGAATCAAAGAGGAGAAGTTCTAGAGCCCTTCACGGGGAATTCAGCTTCAATTTCTTGTTTTGAGAGACCGATCATCATACTTTAATACTTTTTTAAAAGATCATTAGATTAGCATTAACACCTATTCGCCCCCTCTAGGTGTTTTTCAATTGGTATCAGAGCTTTGGTCTCTATGCTCTTGGCTTAACAACCTTAGAGAGATCCTATATTGCTCATCACTCTATTTTTTTTCATACCCATACACTTAGTAAAGATGGCCGAAGGAATTAAGACCCCACCCAAGTTTGATGGCCTTAATTTTCCCATATGGAAGGTTAAGATGACCGTGTTTTTGCAATCCTTAGGAAGCCGGGTTGCAAAGGCAGTGACCAAACCTTTTAGTGCACCCCTTGGTGATGAGGACACTTTGTCCGATATTGGAACGAAGGAGTTTGATGCTAATACTAGGGCACACTATGCCTTGCTTTAAACTCTTAATGACGATGATATTTATAGAGTCATCCATTGCAAATCCGCACATGAGATTTGGACTCACTTACTTGTCACTCATGAGGGGACTTCACAAGTAAAGGGGGCAAAAATCGACCATCTTCGTTCCCAATATGAAAATTTTTCTATGCAAGAGAATAAAACCATAGATGATATGGTTACTAAGTTTACAAAGATTACTAATGGACTTTCTTCTTTAGGTGACGGCATTGACAACGACCAAAAAGTGAGAAAGATCATCCGTGCACTCCCTCCATCTTAGGAAGTCAAAACCACTACTTTGAAGGAGCTAAATGACAAGGAAGAAATGGAGCTTATAGGTCTCATTGGGAATCTCAAGACCCATGAGATGGAAAGAAAAGCAAGAGAAGAGATGGCTCCTCCCAAGAAGAAAGCTATTGTCTTCAAGAGTTCTTCCACCTACTCCGACGACGATGATGAAGAAAAGGAAGATGAGGATCTTTCTCTTCTTGTAAAGAACGTTCGGAGAATGTACAACAAGGCAAAGTTTTAAAATAAAAGGAGATGGCAAGGTAAAGAAGAGAAGAAAATCATTTGCTTCAATTGCCGGAAACCGAGTCATATTGTTGCGGAATGCACGGAAAATAAAAGCAAACCCTCCACTTCTAAGAAGCCATACAAAAAGAAAGCTTTAAAGGCTACTTGGGATTCGAAGAGTGAATCTGATGAGGAAGTCGACACCGCCAACATGTGCTTCAAGGCAAATGAAAGCACAAGCAAGGTAACTTCTGATATATCTATTGATTGTGAGCTTTCTATAAATAAACTAAGAGAAGCTTTTGAAGAACTATCTCATAACTATGATTTTCTCAAAAAGAAATACTTAAAAATGAAAAAGGAAAATGAATCACTCAACCACAAAGTTTTCATTCTTACAAAAGAAAAAGATGAATTGTTTTCTACTCTATCTTCCACACAAAAGGATTTTGATAACTATAAAAATTCTTGCAAAGGTAAATTTCTACAAACTGATGAAAATGAAATTTTCATGCTAAAAGAGAAAATTCATTCATTAGGAGTAGTCTTGAAGAAATGTGAATTTGATAAAACTAGATTAGATGCTATGTTTTCTAAGAAACATGTCCCAAAGAAACATTCACATGCTATTCATACTCATGCTCATAAATCACAACCTTTACATCATGCCAAGCACCCTAAACATGCCAACACTCCACACACACATCATGCATTCATGTATGGTAAAGTCTTTTCTTGCACATATTGTGGTCGTAAAGGTCATTTGGTTAAATTTTCCTATGATAGGATTAACGCATCGCATAATCATGTTTGGGTTCGGAATACTAACATTCAAGGACCCAAGAAAGTTTGAGTACCAAAGTCAACAAATTTGTTAAATGATGTAGGTACATTCCAAGGCCCAACGATGTAAAGGGATGTGGTATCTTGATAGTGGTTGCTCAAGGCACATTACTTGGGATATCAACAACTTTGCAACCCTATCAAGATACCATGAAGGTGGCACCGTCACCTTCGGAGATGACGCCAAAGGAAAAATCATTGGTATTAGTAATGTTAAACTTGGTACATCTCCTTTAATAGAAAATGTTGTTTTAGTTGATGGCCTCAAGCATAATCTCTTGAGTGTTAGTCAACTTTGTGACAAAGGTTTTGATGTTGTTTTCGATAACCTAGCATGTAGAGTTATTAATAGACAATCCAATACATGTATATTTTTTTGGATTTCGTGAAAACAATGTATACATGATTGACATGTCTAATATTCTTTGCAATGTTACTTGTTTGAAAGCCCTCGATGATGACTCTTGGTTGTGGCATAGGAGATTAGGCCACATTTCTTTTGACCATCTATCTAGATTAAACAACAAGAAAATGGTGAAAGGTATTCCTTGCTTGAACTTTGAAAAGGACCGCATTTGCGATGCGTGCCAACTTGGGAACAAACCAAGTCCTCTTTCAAGTTAATTAAGGATATCATAACATCACGACCCTTGGAGTTGATCCATATGGATTTGTTTGGTCCTACTCAAACCAAAAGTCTAAGTGGGAATCGTTTTGCTTTCGTTTTAGTTGATGATTTCTCTCGTTTTACTTGGGTTTTCTTTTTAGAACACAAAAATCAAGCCTTTTCATATTTTCAAGTCTTTAAGAAAAGAGTTGAAAAGGAAAAAGATTCTTCTATTTTAAGAATAAGAAGTGATAGAGGTAGTGAATTCAATAACCAACCCTTTACCACTTTTTGTGAAGAACATGAAATTAAGCATGAACTATCTTGTCTTAGAACTCCACAACAAAATGGATTCGTTGAGAGGAAAAATCGTACATTACAAGAGAGGGCTAGGACAAAGATAAATGAGTACGGTCTCCCTCATTACCTATGGGCTGGGGCCGTTAACACATCTTGCTACATATCAAATAGAGTTTTCTTATGCAAAAAACTTCTAAAACATCTTTTGAGATCTATTTTTCTAGAAAGCCAAATGTTTCATACTTTAAAGTTTTTGGTTGTAAATGTTTTGTTTTGAATACTAAAGATAATTTAGGTAAATTTGTTACAAAGTCTTATGAAGCAATTTTTGTTGGTTACTCTAATACTAGTAAAGCTTATAGAATTTTCAATAAGTCATCCTTGACTATTGAAGAATCTATACATGTAAAGTTTGAGGAATCTAATGTATTTGTTAAGAATGTTATAAAAATAGATTCCCCAAATGAAGACATGGAGAGAACTACTCTGAAGGACTCACCTACTCTTGAAGACATGCCAAAGGATGATAAAGGAAATGAAGTTCAAGAAAATGAGGTTCAAGGAAATGAAATTCAAGAAGTTGAAGTGGAGACTACTCAACCACTTCCAAAGGATTGGAGATATAATCCACATCATCCCAAGGATCTTATTATAGGTGAAGTATCAAAAGGGGTAACTACTCGTTCTAAACTTCATGATCTTTGTGGGCACTATGCATTTATTTCTCACTTTGGACCAAAGAACATCCTTGAAGCCGAGGGCAACTCATTTGGGTTGCTAGCCATGCAAGAGGAGCTCAATCAATTCGAGCGCAACCAAGTTTGGCATCTTGTTCCTAGGCCCCACGATAGACCAACAATTAGTACTAAGTAGATCTTTAAGAACAAGTTAGATGATTCGGGAAATATTGTTAGGAATAAAGCTAGGTTAGTGGCCCAAGGTTACACTCAAGTCGAAGGTATCGATTTTGAGGAAACCTTTGCACCTGTAGCACGGCTTGAAGCCATACGGATGACACTTGCATTTGCTTCTTATAAAGATTTTAAACTTTTTCAAATGGATGTAAAAAGTGCTTTCTTAAATGGATTTATTGAAGAGGAGGTGTATGTTGAACAACCCTCCGGGTTTGTTGATCCTACACATCCGATTTTGTTTTCAAACTTGACAAAGCTCTTTATAGTTTAAAACAAGCCCCTAGGGCTTGGTATAAAAGACTTTCTTCATTTCTAATTTCTAATGGTTTTAATAAAGGAAAGATAGATACTACTTTGCTTACTAAACATGTTAAAAATAATATACTTATAATTCAAATATATGTTGATGATATCATATTTGGTTCTACTAATGAAAATCTTTGTGAAGTTTTTGAATCATGCATGAAAGAAGAAATTTGAGATGTCTATGATGGGCGAGCTTAACTATTTTCTTGGTCTCCAAATCAAGCAAAGGAAGGATGGAATCTTCATCAATCAAACCAAGTATACGAAGGAACTTATCAAGAGATTTGGGCTTGAAGAGGCTAAGACAAGCAAAACTCCCATGGCTACCACCACAAAGCTTGACAAGGATGAACAAGGTACAAGTGTAGACATTAAGCTTTATCGTAGCATGATTGGTAGCTTGTTTTATTTAACGGCTAGTAGGCCGGACATTATGTTTTGTGTATGTCTTTGTGCTCGATTTCAATCGGGTCCTAAAGAGTCCCATTTGATTGCGATAAAACGCGTTATTAGATACCTTAAGGGCACAATTGAAATGGGTTTGTGATATCCGAAGACCGGACAATTTTTCTTGACGAGTTTTTCGGATGCCGACTATGCGGGTTGTAGAGTGGATAGGAAGAGTACAAGTGGAACATGTCAATTTCTCGGTAATTGTCTTGTTTCATGGTTTTCCAAGAAACAAAATTCGGTAGCCCTCTCAACCGCGGAGGCGGAGTATGTTGCAGCGGGGGCTTGTTGTGCACAAATCCTTTGGATGAAACATACTCTCCTTGACTATGATTTGCATTTTGACCATATTAAAATATTTTGTGATAATACTAGTACTATTCATATGACTAAAAATGCAAATCAACACAGTAAGACTAAGCACATTGACATTTGGTATCACTTTCTTCGAGATCATTATGAGAAAGGTGATATTGAAATTGAATATGTTTCTACCGATTTTCAACTTGCCGATATTTTTACAAAACCACTAGACTATACTAGATTTTCCTTTATTTGTGGTGAATTGAATATTTGTGTTATGGAATCATGAATTTTTTTTAACAATGTTTACCCTTTTTGATGTATGACAAAAAGAGGGAGAAAAAGTTAGCTTATTATTATTTTGAGTTTTGAATTATGTATTTTGAGTTTTGAGTTATAAAAAGTTACTTTTGAGTTTTGAGTTTTAAGTAATAACAAGTTAGTTTTGAGCTTTGAGTTTTGAATTTTGAGTTTTGGATTTCGAGTTATAAAAGGTTAGTTTTTGAGTAATGAGTTTGAGCAATATGTTCCTATGTCTTTCTTATGCAAAAGTTCTTAGTTTCTACTTTTCATGTATATAGCCATTCATATATATAGCATGATTTGAGGTGGAGCTTCCAAGCTTCTTTCCCATGTTTTTGTTAAATAACTCATATGTTTTGTCATCATCAAAAGGGGGGAGATTGTTGGCCCAAGGTTACAATCACCCGGTTTTGAGTTTTGATGATTACAAAACATATATAGTTATTTGTACTAATCATTTTTAGTGTTTAAGTGTGTTTCAGGGTTCTAAGGATTCAAGTTGTGTTCTTCCCTAAAAGGAAGGTACTTTTGACTCAAGATGACTCAATTCGGTTTCAAGGATTCAAGCTATACAACATTCCATGGAGAAGCCCTTATTTGAAGATCATGTAGTCACCTAGAAACTTATAAGAATTAGTTTGTTAAAGAATGAGGTTATGATAAAGTTGGCTCAAGAAAACACACACACACTTTCATTTTTCAAAATACGGTTTTTGTTTTGGTTAATTGATTTAAGTACATGTCTTGATTGTTATACATGACTCAAATTATTTTATATTTTACATCCTGTTTATATCATCTATACCAACCCTTATAGCATGCTACTTAATCATATAGCCATTTAAAATTATTTTAAAAATTATTCTAAGTTCAAAATTTTTCCTATAAAAATTCTGTTTCAGGCCCAACGGTCGACCGGCTCTAGTTCAGGCCTGATCGGTCGATCGCACCGGTCGACCGGGCCTTGTGGCTTTGGCGTGCACGTTTGTGCACGTCTGCCGGTCGACCGGACCGGTCGACCGACTGACATACCCTTGCTCTCGGGTTTTGTCGGTCGACCGGGCCAGTCGACCTACAGAACAAAATATTATTTTTTTTTAAGCTCCGGTCGACCGACCGTCGACCGTGTCCAACGGCTAGTTGCCAAGATTGACTGACGGTCGACCGAGCCGGTCGACTGACAGCCGCCAGCAGCCCCAACGGCTAGTTTTCTGAGTTTTGTTTCTTGGATTTGATTGTGATGCTTATGTCAGCTATCTCTGAATTTTTGGGGGCTATTTTCTGACCTATTAAACTAGTTATAATGATGATTAGATCTCTTGTAATCCCTATAAATAGATGGCATTGGTCACTTGTTAAAATAAAAAAAATTCCCTTTGTTTTCAAGTTTCCAAAGAAAGAAAAGTTTTCAAAGGTCTCAATTTTCTAAGTGCATTCTTGGTTACTATTTTTCAATAGATTTCAAGCTCTTTTACTTTCTTTGCAACTGAATTTTTCTCACTACACTTCTTGAGCCAAAAATCATTCTCATTCTATAAGGAGTTGTAAGTAGGGGTGAGCATCGGTCGGTTCGGTTCGGTTTTTGCTAAATTTTACAAAACCGAACCGAACCGATTAGACTTAGTAACCGAACCGAACCGAACCGACTAAGTTCGGTTCGGTTTTTCGGTTTTTTCGGTTAGGCTAATATTTTCTCATCATTTCTTATATTTTTAATCACCATTATATTATCATCCTTTAATATTCTAATCTCAAATATTCAATACCCAAATTAAAAATAAGAAAAAGGCCTTAACCTTAATGTGAATTAAAAATTTCATATTCTAAAACTTTTACGCTATATTTGGGCTCTTATATCAAAACTCACATAATTATTACTAACTTTTAATGGCAAGAATGAAAAAAAAAGAACTATATTAATATAAATATTATTCTTAATTGTGATGGTGTATTTAACATAACTTTCACATATTCAACATAAAAAAGATGGTACTGCTAGAAGAAATGAGATAAGTTTTTACTAGTTTTTTTATGAACTATATGATTCACTAAGAGATAGGGTAAGAGATTCGTTCGGTTCGGTCGAGTTCGGTTTTTGACACACAAAACCGAAACCAAACCGAACTAGAGCGGTTCGGTTCGGTTCGGGTTCGGGTTTCGGTTTTTGGTCGGTTATTTCGGTTATAACCGAACTCTGCTCACCCCTAGTTGTAAGAGAGAAGTGTGTTGTCCTTGTTGATCACTTTGTTACTTGTAGTTCTTTGTGTTTGAGATCCCTCTTGTGTAGAGGTTGGATTGGTGGGAGTTCGGTACTCCGGTCTTGTGTAGACCTCTTGTAATTTCCTCAGTGGATATAGTGGAAATCCTTCACGGTAGTGAAGGTGGGGACGTAAAGCGGTGGCTCGAACCTCGTAACAAATTCCTTGTGTTTGCGATTGGTTTCTTATTGCTTTTTATTGCTTTACAATTTTGTGATACCTCTTACTTGCACTTCTTTATTGCTCCCATTTCATTCATTTACATTTTCGGTCTTTACTCATCTCAACAAGAAAGCAATTACGCGCCTCAACTCATAATCTAGAGGAATCAAAGAGGAGAAGTTCTAGAGCCCTTCACGGGGAATTCGGCTTCAATTTCTTATTTTGAGTGACCGATTGCATCATACTTTCATGCTTGTTTAAAAGATCATTAGATTAGCATTAACACCTATTCACCCCCCCTCTAGGTGTTTTTCAGTTTGGCGTCTTATTTCAGGGACGTCAAGATTCTGTCTAGCATTCAAGCTTTGCAGGAGAAGACTTGTGATTAGTTACATATATTGTATATACATTATCACCTTAACATACTTTTTAGCTAATAAATCCTATTAATAAGTCTTCTTCTTCTTTGTTTAATGTAGGCCCAATTGCTAAAAGAAAGGAAAGAGAAACAAGTCCAAAAGCCCACCAAATTCTGATTTAATTCAGAAGAAATTCGAAATCAAGGAATCAGGGCAAAATCTTGGCATATCAAAGAGGTTGAAAACTGGTTGAGAAGAATCCTCCCTGAAGCAAGCGGTTGAAGCCAACAATCAAAGGCTGTTTCGTCAAATCCTAGAGAAGAAACGAGAAAACCAGAAGAAGATACAGGAGAATCACTAAACCAGGAGCTCCCACCAATTGGGTGTGGCCACCTGGGCCGCGTTTACGTGGCTATGTGGTGTCAGTTGGGGGAGCGTTTGCTCCCCCAATCTTCCCGGGATTCCCCTTTTTGGTTTTTCCCTATAAATACCAGTTTCAACAGAGCAAAAGGGAGCGAAGACTAGGATTAGAATTTTTGTTTAATTTCGAAGGATTTAGGCTCTTTGTTAGATAGTACAAAAGTTGTATTTTTATTTTTCAATTTGTAGTCCAGTACCAATACTTGTGAGAGAGAGGAATTGAGTGCTTGTACTTGAAGATTGAAGTGACATCAATACAAGAATCGAGCCACATTTTCTTTCACTCTTATTACGGTATGTCATGTATTATTTACTTGCTTTCTTCTTTGTTTTCCATGAGTAGCTAGATCGGTTTTTTGGGCTCACTACTGTACCTCTCTTCAATTCTTCTTCTCCTCTGATTTTAATGAAAAAGACCCAATGAATCATTTGCATACCTTACTTAAAGCCTTTCTTCTTGAAAGTGTTCTTGAAGGCACATGAGGATGGGTTTGAATTTTTAAACTCGTATTTTTTAAAGAACGTATCTTGAACTGTTTTTATTTCATACTTGCTTCTTCGCGCTTGATGATTTAACATCTGATTCAAAACGATTTCTTAAAGAAAAGAGTGAACTCTTCCAACCATCTTATGTGCTTTACTTCAAACTTTCTAAAGTCAGTCTTAAGTTTTACCCATGATCAAATTGAGGCATTTAGGATTCCAATAGAAGAATGAACAGTTGAGTAGTAAGATAGTGAGCCCAGATTTTCTTCCTTATTATAATCAACAGAACAATTTTTGAGCTTTTTAAATCACCTTCTCCAAAGCCTTCTCTAAAGTTGCAATTTCTCTTTTAATCATCTCCTTCTTTCCATTCTTTTTTCACTAAAAAACGAGCACAATTCTTTGTTATTAAACGAATCACCGAAAAGCTTTCATCGCATTCCTTCTCGTGGACATGACCCGTTAGCCACAAGCTACACGGTAAATTCTTAACTCTTTGATTGTTCTTTCATTTTCTACAATCAATTTTTGGCGCCGTTGCCGGGGAGGGAACGGTGTATTTATTTTTTAACAAGTTTTGTGTGTTGTTTCAGTGACTTGAAGATTCAGATCTAGCATTCAAGCTTTGCAAGAGAAGACTTGCAAATTCTGTTCCCCTGCTCTCGAAAATAGGAAACAGAATTTCAAGAAATTACGTTGCAAAAAAAACTGAAAATTCCATTGGACTACTAAAACTCTTTTTTGCAGGACATATTGCTCGCAAAAAAATTAAGTTTTTGTATGTTATATTCTTGGTATATCTGCTATCCACCATCCCTGTTTTAATCTAACAGTAATTTGAGTGATTTTTAATTTCTTAAAAAATGTTTAGACTTGCATTCTAGGCATTTGTCTAATTACGTTTACTTTACAATTACTGTTGAAGAGAGCTGGAGACAACGTACGTATGCATAGCATATAGTTTAGGGAACATTCTTGGGTGATATTTGCTTTTGAATGCTACTTTTCTATATCTTGCACACTTTGCACAATTAACTCTAAGGGCAAAACCAAATTCAAGATAAGGTGGGGAAGTCATCACCCTTCATTAGCCCACAAACATCTCCCAACACGCACAACCTAAGCCTAAGTAAAATCTGATAGACGTTGGCCTTAGGGACATCTTGAACTCACTAAGAGATTATCCTAAGGGGGAAGGTGTTAGAATTTGACTCCTGCCAAATCAGTGTCTAGGAAGGGGATTGAGGGCCGAAAGCCCAAAGGTTGGTGGTTACTTAATTAAGGAACGTTTTTTACGAATAACCTCCCACCAATCTTGACCTGACCTGGCTGATTAGCTTGTGGTCAAAGTCAACATTTTACCTCCTGTGGACAATCAACCAGTTAGGAGTTGTCTAGGTCAAGGTTACCTTAGACTAGGCTTGGTTGTTTTCTCTTCTTGACTCTTGGTGAACTTGTTCGTGATTGTGTTTGTGTATGCAAGTGTGGTCAAGAGACCCTAATTCATCTAGGTTAACTAAAAACACATCACCACCCAATTCGAAACAAGACCAGATTCGGTTATGGATCGACCGACATCTTTGCAGGATAGGTTTTATCCTATTAGAACATCACTTCCATCCTGCATTCAACTTCCATCGATTGGTGAACATAACTTTGAGCTTAAGCCACAGTTCATCAATACACTCCCGAAATTCCATGGCTTAGAGTCCGAAGATGCTTATTTCTTCATAAGAGAATTTGAAGAAGTATGCTTAATAATGAAAATCCCACACCTTGCAGATGATGCTATTAGGTAGAGATTTGTCCCATTTGCTCTTAAGGACTTAGCCAAGAAATGGCTCTATAGCTTAGCGGCCGGCTCTATCACATCCTGGGATAGTTTCATCAAGGTCTTCTTGAAGAAATTCTATCCAATCCACAAGTCCGCTCTCGTTAAGAAAAACATCATGCAGTTCAAGCAAGAACCTAGTGAACCGTTTTGGAGGTACTTTGAACGCTTCAAAGACCTCCTTGTCCAATGTCGTCATCATGGAATAGAGAAATGGCGACAATGTCAAATTCTTTATGACGGTTTAGACTACTCGACCAAGACCCTTTTAGAAAGCATGTATCAAGGGGGATTCTTGCAGAAGGATGAGCATGAAGGTTGGGATTTATACGAGAATCTAGCTGAAAAGACCATCCAATGGGAACCTACTAGTGAAAGCTCTAGAAATCCAAACTCTATCTCTTCAAAAGGAGGTCTCCATTCGATTGAATCATCCATAGCTAACGAGACTAAGTTAGCTAACCTAGCGAGAAGACTGGAAGCTTTAGAAATTAAGGAACCAAGTCAATTCAATCAAGTCAGCCCAAACCAATTTTCAACTCTTGGTTGTACTTACTGTCAGGCCATGAATCATGTGTTTGAGGAGTATCCTGTATTTCAAGCTCACCAACACTTTTTTGAACCGATGAATGTTGCCTTTTCAAGGCCGAACAATGATCCTTACGCTCCAACGTACAATCCTGGCTGGAGAAATCACCCAAATTTCTCATGGAGCCAACAAAATAATGACCACCCACGGTCAAACCATGCAAGCCACTTCCATCATTCCAATAATTCTTCCAATCATCAACCCAACTTTTCCAATCACCCTCACAATTCTCCCAACAATTTTTCAAATTATCAACAAAATTTCCCCAACCAAGCTCCACCTTCCTTCCAGAATCCTCAACTTGAAAGGAGAATGACTGATTTTGAGAGAAACATGGAAAGGTACATGAAGAACCAAGATTCCCTCATGCAAACAATACAGAGGTTAGAGGGTCAAATGAGCCAGTTAGCCAACCCGCGACATGAGAGGCAAAAAGGTACCTTGCCCAGTCAACCAATTATGAATCCTACGAATTCACAACAAGCTCATTTGGTTGAGGATCAATCTCTGAATTAATGTAATGTTGTTCATACATTGAGGTCAGGAAAGAAAGTTGATAACCAAGTGTCAACACCACCTAATCCTAGTCAGCACAATCACACTTCAGCATCCACCTCATCTAATCCCACTCCTCCTAAATTTGATGAATCTGAAAAAGATAAGTCAACCAGTCATGTGCACCAGCCTATAGCACCATTTCCTAATAGGCTAAAAAACAGCAAAATCCACACATGGATAAGATAATTGAGATCTTTAATCAAGTAAAGATAAATGTGCCACTTCTTGATGCCATCCAACAAGTCCCATCTTATGCTAAGTTTCTTAAGGACATGTGCACCAAGAAGAGAAAGACTAATGTACCTAAAAAGGTCTTCTTAGCTACTAAAATTAGTGAGCTACTATCAGGTCCGATCCCTGTTAAGTACAAGGATCCAGGTAGTCCAACCATTGCCTGCACAATAGGACAAGCCGAGATTAGTCGTGCACTTCTTGACTTGGGAGCAAGTATCAACTTGCTTTCATTCTCAGTTTATCAAAAACTCAGGTTGGGCAATCATAGTCCAACTCGAGTCACTATCCAACTGGCTGACCGTTTAGTGAAAGTTCCAAAAGGGGAGATTAATGATGTCCTTATCCGGGTAGGGGAGTTTATTTACCTTGTCGATTTCATAGTTCTAGAGACACAACCTGTGTCTAACTCCAATCATAGGGCTCAAACTCCTGTTATCCTAGGGCGACCATTCCTTGCTACTGCCAATGCCATCATCAATTGTAGGAATGGGTCCATAAGGTTAACGTTTGGGGACATGACTAGAGAAGTCAATGTCTTCAACCTAGAAAAACAACCTCGTAAGATAAGAGATCAAACATTTGAGGTAAACTTTGTTGAAAATAATTGTGATGAAGAAAGTGAAGATATAGAAGACGAGTTGCTGTTTCTTAATGAATTATTTATGAAAGAATGCGATTATCTTGATGAGAAGGCATATGTCAGAGATTCTAATGTTAGATTACCCTTTAAAAAGGGGAAATTTGATTTGAATATCTTCACTTTCGATGAGCCAACCAATAATGTATCGCATGAGGATATAATTCAAGAACCTCCGATTGACATACTCTTTGAAAATCTCTTTGAAGAAGAACTCATGTGTTTGGATGAACCAACTAGGGATCTTTTGAATAATTACACATCTCTAGGGGAAAGTGTTGACCTAAGCTTTGAGGAGATATATGGAACTGAGTTAAAATTCCTAAGCATTCATAGTGAGGAAGTTCCAACTGAGAAGTGTGGTGGTGATCAATTTTTAAATAATGAATGTAGAAATGTGAGGAAGGAAAACCTAAAGAAGTTGAGACAGGGGAGGAAGAGAGCTAAAATGACAGAAAAATTGGCCTCCCCACTATGCCCTATAAAGAGGACCCATTGGAATGACGGGAAGAGAGCTAGAGGGATAAGACTGAAAAAGATCTAGGTATGAGAGAAACTTGATGTTGTACATATTTTTGTATAATATATGCACCTCTTTTACATTTCATTTCATGCATGTATACATTTCTTTCATACATTGGGGACTATGCATGAGATAAGTATGGGGGAGGGTTCTAACATGACTGACTGATATATAAAAAAGAAAAAAAGAAAAAAATATATAAAATAAACTTTTTGAAAGGTTAGAACAATATTTTGATATATTTTTTGTAAGAAATTATGTCAATTTTAAGGAATAGAAAAATCATAATTAGGATTTCTTATACTTGGTCAAAGTCAGATAACTTGTTTGATGTTTAGGTTAGGAAGAAAATTTGTGAAAGTAATTTAGTCTTGATATTTACCTTGATGAAATATGCTCACTAAATACACTTACATACTCAGGGTTTAAAAACAGAGACTCTTATGCCTTATAAAAAATATAAACAAATCTAATTATTGATTAGCTAGGTGCTTTGGCCTAAGAAAGCCTTGGTATTTATGCAAAAGATAATTAGATAAGTTTGAAAAAAAAATTGTATATATATAAATCCTCTGATTAAGCTGGGTATTTATGCCTCATGAAGCATAAGTATTCACGCCTAAAAGGGGTACATCTATAAATAAAAACCTTAGTTTCGTGGCCTTGTCTGCTCGAGTGTTTAAGTCCTTAGGGGTGTTTTCTCACCTAGTGCCCTAAAACTGTCCGGTTTGGGTGTCACCGACTGAAGGCTCATTACATGGGCAGATTAGAAAGCCTAATGAAATTGAGGAATTAAATCCACCAAAAATACATATAAATAAGGAATAGGAGTTAATGTTAAAGAACCCTTAGTCAACTTCATAATCACGAGGGTGCATACGACTCAAAGTAAATTAATAGACTAGATGAGAAAAACAATTTAACTCCTTACTTTGATTGATGACATGTTGTTGAATAGAGACTAAGTTTAGGAATAAAAAATTTGATATTCCTATAACTTATAGATTACTTAAACTCTGACAAATATACTTCAAATATTTTCTCTTTTCAAAATGCTTTTCGAAATTACTAACTTTTTTCTCTTTCTTTATGGATTTTGTGGGTGCAATCCACTGAAAACCCTCACGAGACAAATCTCGTCCTCTAGGGGTAACCTAGAGGTTTAACAGCTTGTTGCACATGCTCAGTGCAATCAAGTGACCTGCGAAAGTGGTCTAATAATTGATTAGAATTAGTCTGATGTCTTGCTCGAGGGGGAGCAAAAGATAAGTGCGAGGGTGTGATTAGTCACATATATTGCATATACATTGTCACCTTACCATACTTTTTAGCTAATAAATCCTATTAATAAGTCTTCTTCTTCTTTGTTTAATGTAGGCCCAATTGCTAAAAGAAAGGAAAGAAAACAAGCCCAAAAGCCCACCAAATTCTGATTTAATTCAGAAGAAATTCGAAATCAAGGAATCAGGGCAAAATCTTGGCATATCAGAGAGGTTGAAAACCGGTTGAGAAGAATCCTCCCTGAATCAAGCGGTTGAAGCCAACAATCAAAGGTTGTTTCGTCAAATCCTGGAGAAGAAACGAGAAAACAAGAAGAAGATACAGGAGAATCACCAAACCAGGAGCTCCCACCAATTGGGTGTGGCCACCTGGCCACACCAGGGCCGCAGAACGCGGCCCTAGCCACGTTTTCGCGGCAATGTGGTGTCAGTTTGGGGAGCGCTTGCTCCCCCAATCTTCTCGGGATTCCCCCTTTTGGTTTTTTCCTATAAATACCAGTTTCAACAGAGCAAAAGGGAGAGAAGACTAGGATTAGAATTTTTGTTTAATTTCTAAGGATTTAGGCTCTTTGTTAGATAGTACAAAAGTTATATTTTTGTTTTTCAATTTGTAGTCCAGTACCAATACTTGTGAGAGAGAGGAATTGAGTGCTTGTACTTGAAGATTGAAGTGACATCAATACAAGAATCGAGCCACATTTTCTTCCACTCTTATTACGGTATGTCATGCATTATTTGAAAAAACACCTAGAGGGGGGGTGAATAGGTGTGAATGCTAATCTAGTGATCTTTTTAAACCTTAATTAAATGAGTGATGCAACGATCTCTTAAAAACACGACTAAGAGCCGAATACCCCTTGCGAGGTTCTGAACTCCTTCCTCCCAATTCCCCTTAAATGGGTTAGAGGTGCGTAATGCAACCGTGTTGTATTGAGGTGTGATCGATCAATGCCAAGTATGATGATGAAGATGAATGCTCACAAAGTAAAACAACAAGTATAGCAAGTAAGGTAAACAACACAAGATTCCACAAGTAGAGGGTTAGTTCTCAAGCAATTAATTCAAGGCAATATAAAGCAATAGAAATAAAAAGCAAGAAGAACGCAAAGGCAATCGCAAACAAGATGATTTGTTTCGAGGTTCGAGCACACTTGCTCTAGTCCCCGCCTTCACCTCCGTGAAGGGTTTCCACTATCCACCGAGGATGCCTTTACAATTGGGTCTACCGAAGACCGAGCACCGAGCTCCACCGAGTACAAAGGACCTCTACCGAAGAGGTTGCTCCACAAGAAGGAATTACAAGAACAAAGTGATCACAACTTGATCACTACACTTTTCTCAATTTCTTTTACAAACACTCTCACTCCAATTACAACTTCACTATAGAATGAGTATAGAATTTTTTGGCTCTATGAAGTGTGGTGAGAAAACTTCAGTTGTAGAGTGATATAGAGAATCAAACACAACTGAAAACAATCTTGAAAGAGTAGGAATTGAAGGCTTAAAACAATTTTTCTTTTCTCTTTTGAAAACAACAAAATTGAGGATTTTTCTTAGTAATGAGAAGAGAGACTTCTCCTCTATTTATAGGGTTAGAAAATAGGTTAAAAACAATTTCTTTTCACCTAATTCAACCTGCAAAAGCTCCCCAACCACTCTCCAAAAGTCTGCTAAAACAGAAAAAGAAACAGTTTTTCAGAAAATCCCAAAGAGGAAAGAGCCGTTGCTGAGTTGCAGGCTTGGCGGTCGACCGGTCCGGTCGACCGCCAGCCTAGCTGGATATGGCCGTTGGCTCCCGGTCGACCGACCAAAAAGGAGGAAACACAGTTTCCTTCTTCCGGTCGACCGGTCCGGTCGACCGAAATTTCCCGAGAGCAGAAGGCTCTCTGCCGGTCGACCGGTCCGGTCGACCGACGGACATGCACAAACAGTGCATGTCCAGGCACAACGCCGGTCGACCGGGCGGGTCGACCGATGTTGCCTGAGGCTGAAAACTGGGCTGTTTGAAGAGGGAATTTTTGTGAAAACATTTTGAAAATACCTATAGCTAAGTATATATGCAGAAAATAGTTTATATACATGTTTTAAACAAGTTTTTCAAGATATAAAGCTTTGGTACATGTACATATAAACTAAGGCATAAACTAAAGCTTTGGTACATGTTTTTAAACAAGTTTTTCAAAATATAGGAAATACATGAAACAAGTGTGTGTGCAAATCCTAGAGCCAAATTTCCTATATTCAAACTTTAACATTCTAAACTTACAAACTTGCTAAAAAACTTCAAGGCTATTCTTCAAGTGGGCTATCTTCACTTGATCTTCAATATTTGCAACTTGAGCCCAAATTGAATTGTCTTGAGTCCAAGAACCTTGTATTTGAGTGAGAGTACTTCTAGTGTGATGATAAACCTGAAACACACTTAAACAACAATTGTTATTAGTACAAATAACTAATATGTTTTGTAATCATCAAAATACACTAAACAAGGGTGATTGTAACCTTGGGCCAACAATCTCCCCCTTTTTGATGATGACAAAACATATAGTTATTAAACAAATAAAGAGAGGAAAAAGCTTGGAAAGCTCCCTCTCAAACAATGCTATGTAACTATCATGAATATGAAAAACTATGTAATCATACATAAAGTATTTGAAAAAGTCATCACCATAAACTTTGTCAAGGAAAACCAAATAATGAACAAATTTTTATTTCAAAAATCTTTCAAAAATCTAAGTATATTTTTCTCCCAACAACATTTAATCAACTTATATTCAATTTAATCAACTTATATTCTTTTTCTCCAAACTTATATATCCAAACTTATATATTTTTCTCCCCCTTTTGTCATACATCAAAAAGGGTTAAAACATATCAAAATACAAACATGTCAAAACAAAAGTATTTTAAGAATCAATCATACATACATTCAACTCACCACAAATAAAGGAAAATCTTGCATAATCTAAAGGTTTAGTGAAAATATCGGCAAGTTGAAAATCGGTAGAAACATAGTCAATATCAATATCACCTTTTTCAAAGTGATCTCTAAGAAATGATACCTAATATCAATGTGCTTGGTTTTACTATGTTGATTAGCATTTTTGGTCATGTGAATTGTACTAGTATTATCACAAAAAATCTTAACATGATCAAAATGTAAATCATAGTCAAGGAGAGTATGTTTCATCCAAAGAACTTGTGCACAACAAGCTCCGGCCGCAACATACTCCGCCTCGGCGGTTGATAGGGCTACCGGAATTTTGCTTTTTGGAAGACCAAGATACAAGACAATTACCTAAGAATTGACATGTTCCACTTGTGCTCTTCCTATCTACCCTACAACCGCATAGTCGGCATCCGAAAAACTCTTCATTTCAAATAATCCGGTTTTAGGATACCACAAACCCAATCAATTGTGCCCTTAAGATACCTAATTATGCGTTTTACCGCTATTAAGTGTGATTCCTTAGGACATGATTGAAAACGTGCACATAAACAAACGGAAAACATGATATCCGGCCTACTAGCCGTCAAATAAAGCAAACTACCAATCATGCTTCTATAAAGTTTAATGTCTACACTTTTACCTTGTTCATCCTTGTCAAGCTTGGTAGTTGTTGCCATGGGAGTTTTGCTTACTTTTGATCCTTCAAGCCCGAATCTTTTGATTAGTTCCTTTGTGTACTGGCTTGATTGATGAAGATCCCATCCTTCCTTTGCTTGATTTGGAGTCCAAGGAAATAGTTGAGTTCCCCCATCATAGACATTTCAAATTCATCCTTCATGCATGACTCAAAAGCTTTGCAAAGAGATTCATTAGTAGAACCAAAAATAATATCATCTACATAAATTTGCACAACAAGAATATCTTTTTCTACATGTTTTGTAAACAATGTTGTGTCAATTTTACCTTTCTTAAAACCATTGGAAATCAAAATGAAGACAATCTTTCATACCAAGCCCTAGGGGCTTGTTTTAAACCATAAAGAGCTTTGTCTAATTTAAAAACAAAATCCGGATGTGTAGGATCAACAAACCCGGGGGGTTGTTCAACATACACTTCCTCTTCAATAAAACCATTAGAAAAGCACTTTTAACATCCATTTGAAATAATTTGAAGTCTTTTATATGAGGCATATGCTAGTGTCATCCGTATGGCTTCAAGCCGTGCTACGGGTGCAAAGGTTTCTTCAAAATCGATCCCTTCGATTGAGTGTAACCTTGGGCAACTAACCTAGCCTTGTTTCTAACTACATTACCCGATTCATCCAACTGTTCTTAAAGATCCACTTAGTACCAATTGTTGGTCTATCGTGGGGCCTAGGAACAAGGTGCCAACTTGGTTGCGCTCAAATTGATTGAGCTCCTCTTGCATGGCTAGCAACCAATATGAATCGGCTTCGGCCTCTAGGACATTTTAGGTTCTATGTGTGAAATAAATGCATAGTGGCCACAAAAATCTTGAATTTTAGAACGAGTAGTTACCCCTTTTGATACTTCACCTATGACGAGGTCCTTGGGATGATGAGGGTTGAATCTTCAATCCTTAGGTAGTGGTTGAGTAGGCTCCACTTCATTTGTTTGATGTTCATTCCTTGGGCCTCTTCCACTTTGGCTTCACTTCCATCATCATCCTTTGGCTTGTCTCCCATGGTAGAAGCATCCTCCAAGGTGACTTTCTCCAAGCCTTCATGCAAGGCATCTATTTCTACAACATTCTAACAAACTTGTTAGATTCCTCAAACTTAACATGAATAGACTCTTCAATAGTCAAGGATGATCTAATGAAAACTCTATAAGCCTTACTAGTGTTTGAGTAACCTACAAAAATAGCCTCATAAGATCTAGCATCAAACTTTCCTAAATTGTCTTTTGTGTTTAAAACAAAGCATTTGCAACCAAAAACTTTAAAATAGGAAACATTAGGTTTTCTAGAAAAATACATTTCAAAAGAAGTCTTAGTAGTATTTTTACACAAGAAACACGATTTGATATGTAGCATGATGTATTAACGGCCTCGGCCCACAAATAATGTGGTAGACCGTATTCACTTAGCATTGTCCTAGCCATCTCTTGTAATGTTCTATTTTCCGTTCAAACTACTCCATTTTGTTGTGGAGTTCTAGGACAAGAAAGTTCATGCTTTATTCCATGTTCATCACACAAAAGTGTAAAGGGTTGGTTAATGAATTCACCTCCTCTATCACTTCTTATTCTCAAAATCAAAGAATCCTTTTCTTTTTCTACTCTTTTCTTAAAGTTTGGAAATACGAAAATGCTTGGTTTTTATGTTCAAGAAAGAAAACCCATGTAAATCTTGAAAAATCATCAACCAAAACATAAGCAAATCTATTCCCACTTAGACTTTTGGTTTGTGTTGGGCCAAAAAGATCCATATGGATTAATTCCAAAGGACGTGATGTCATGATATCCTTAATTGATTTGAAAGAAGACTTAGTTTGTTTCCCAAATTGACATGAGTCACAAACTCGGTCCTTTTCAAAATTCAATGAAGGAATACCTTTCACCATTTCCTTTGAATTTAATCTAGAAATATGATCAAAGAAATATGCCCTAATCTCCTATGCCACAACCAAGAGTCATCATCGAGGGCTTTTAAACAAGTAATATTACAAGACATATTTAACATATCAATCATATAAACATTGCTTTCACGAAAACCGAAAAATACACAAACATTAGAAGTTCTATCAATTACTTTACAAGAAGCATTATCAAAAACTACATCAAAACCTTTATCACAAAGTTGACTAAACACTCAAGAGATTATGCTTGAGGCCATCAACTAAAACTACATTTCAATTAAAGGAGAGGTGCCAAGTTTTACATTACCAATACCGATGATTTACCCTTGGCGTCATCTCCGAAGGTGACGGTGCCACCTTCATGATATCTTGATAGGGTTGCAAAGTTGTTGATGTCCCAAGTCATGTTCCTTGAGCAACCGCTATCAAGATACCACGAACCTCTACGTCGTTGGGATTTGAAAGTACCTACATCATTTAAAACAATTGTTGACTTTGGTACCCAAACTTTCTTGGGTCCTTGAAAGTTAGTGTTACGAACCCAAACATTATGATGTGATGCACTTAGTCTATCATAACAAAAATTAGCTAAGTGTCCTTTCCGCCCACAATGTGAACATGAGTACACTTTTCTATACATGAAAGCATGATGTGTAGTGTGAGCATGTTTTGGGGTTTTGCCATGTTGTTTAGGTTGTGTAGCATGAATATGAACATGAGCATGAGCATTTTTCTTTGGGGCTTGTTTCTTAGAAAACATAGCCTCAATCCTTTTCTTATCAAATTCACAATTTTTCAAAACAACACTTAATGAGTCTAATCTTTCCCTAAGCATGGAAACTTCATTAGAATCAATTAGTGGGGCCTTACCCTTGCAAGAAGTCTTATATTTTTTCAAAATCATTTTAGTAGGGTCAAGGTGGAAACTAAATTATCCTTTTCTTTTGTAAGAGTAAAAACTTGATGACTTAAAGATTCATTTTCCTTTTTCATTTTTAAATACTTTTTCTTTAAGAAATCATAGTTTTGTGACAACTCCAACAAAAGCTTCTTCTAACTCATCCATAGAAAGTTCATCATTATGAGAAGGGGAAGAGGTTACCTTGCTTGTGCCTTCATTAGCCATGAAGCACATGTTGGCGGTGTCTATCTCCTCTTCGGATTCGGTCTCCGAATCCCAAGTGCCTTCATAGCCTTCTTCTTGTATGGCTTCTTTGATGTGGAGGTCTTTGCTTTGTCCGGACACTCCGAACTATGTGTCCCGTTTTTGACAATTGAAGCACACAAACTTCCTTTCTTCTTTGCCTCCTTGCCATCTCCTTCTACCTTGAAACTTTGCCTTGTTGTACATCCTCCGAACATTTTTGACTAGAAGTGAGAGCTCTTCGTCATCTTCTTCTTCATCATCTTCGTCGGAGTGTGATGATTGACACTTGAAGGCAATGGTCTCTTCTTGGTAGGAGCCATATCCTCCCTGCTTTCCTTTCCATCTCATGGGTTTTGAGGTTCCAATGAGACCTATGAGTTTCATCTCTTCATTGTCATTGAGTTCCTTCAAGGTTGTAGCTTTAACTTCCCATGAAGGAGGAAGAGCCCGGATGATCTTCCTTACTCTTTGATCATTGTTGATATCTTCACCTAAAGAAGAGAGTCCATTAGTAATCTTGGTAAATCTTGTAACCATATCATCTATGGTTTCATTGTCTTGCATGCTAAATGTTTCATATTGAGACCGAAGAAGTCAATCTTAGCCTTCTTTACTTGTGAGGTCCCCTCATGAGTAACTATTAAGTGTGACCAAATCTCAAATGCGGATTTGCAATGTATAACCCTAGCTATGTCATCATCATTTAGGGCTTGAAGAAGTGCATAGTGAGCTTTGGCATTGGCATCGAATTCCTTAGTCTCTATTTCGGACCAAGTGGATTCGTCACCGGGGGGTACACTAAAGGACTTAGTCACGGCCTTTGCAACTCGGCTACCTAGAGATTGCAAAACACGGTCATCTCTAACTTTCCATATGGGAAAGTTAAGTCCATCAAACTTAGGAGGGGTTTTAATTCCATCGGCCATTTTTACTATATGAATATGAATGAAATGATTAGCAATTAGGATCTTCTCTAAGGTGGTTAAACCAAATCCTAGAGTCCAAGCTCTGATACCAATGAAAAAACACCTAGAGGGGGGGTGAATAGGTGTGAATGCTAATCTAGTGATCTTTTTAAACCTTATTAAATGAGTGATGCAACGATCTCTCAAAAACACGACTAAGAGCCGAATACCCCTTGCGAGGTTCTGAAACTCCTTCCTCCCAATTCCCCTTAAATGGGTTAGAGGTGCGTAATGCAACCGTGTTGTATTGAGGTGTGATCGATCAATGCCAAGTATGATGATGAAGATGAAATGCTCACAAAGTAAAACAACAAGTATAGCAAGTAAGGTAAACAACACAAGATTCCCCAAGTAGAGGGTTAGTTCTCAAGCAATTAATTCAAGGCAATATAAAGCAATAGAAATTAAAAAGCAAGAAGAACGCAAAGGCAATCGCAAACAAGATGATTTGTTTCGAGGTTCGAGCACACTTGCTCTAGTCCCGCCTTCACCTCCGTGAAGGGTTTCCACTATCCACGCGAGATGCCTTTACAATTGGGTCTACCGAAGACCGAGCACCGAGCTCCACGAGTACAAAGGACCTCTACCGAAAGGTTGCTCCACAAGAAGAATTACAAGAACAAAGTGATCACAACTTGATCACTACACTTTTCTCAATTTCTTTTACAAACCTCTCACTCCAATTACAACTTCACTATAGAATGATATAGAATTTTTTGGCTCTATGAAGTGTGGTGAGAAAACTTCAGTTGTAGAGTGATATAGAGAATCAAACACAACTGAAAAACAATCTGAAAGAGTAGGAATTGAAGGCTAAAACAATTTTTTCTTTCCTCTTTTGAAAACAACAAAACTTGAGGATTTTTCTTAGTAATGAGAAGAGAGACTTCTCCTCTATTTATAGGGTTAGAAAATAGGTTTAAAAACAATTTCTTTTCACCTAATTCAACCTGCAAAAGCTCCCCAACCACTCTCCAAAAGTCTGCTAAACAGAAAAAGAAACAGTTTTTCAGAAAATCCTAAAGAGGAAAGAGCCGTTGCTGAGTTGCAGGCTTGGCGGTCGACCGGTCCGGTCGACCGCCAGCCTAGCTGGATATGGCCGTTGGCTCCGGTCGACCGTCCGGTCGACCGACCAAAAAGGAGGAAACACAGTTTCCTTCTTCCGGTCGACCGGTCCGGTCGACCGAAATTTCCCGAGAGCAGAAGGCTCTCTGCCGGTCGACCGGTCCGGTCGACCGACGGACATGCACAAACAGTGCATGTCCAGGCACAACGCCGGTCGACCGGGCCGTTCGACCGATGTTGCCTGAGGCTGAAAACTGGGTGTTTTGAAGAGGGAATTTTTGTGAAAACATTTTGAAAATACCTATAGCTAAGTATTATGCAGAAAATAGTTTATATACATGTTTTAAACAAGTTTTTCAAGATATAAAGCTTTGGTACATGTACATATAAACTAAGGCATAAACTAAAGCTTTGGTACATGTTTTTAAACAAGTTTTTCAAAACATAGGAAATACATGAAACAAGTGTGTGTGCAAATCCTAGAGCCAAATTTCCTATATTCAAACTTTAACATTCTAAACTTACAAACTTGCTAAAAAACTTCAAGCTATTCTTCAAGGTGGGCTATCTTCACTTGATCTTCAATATTGCAACTTGAGCCCAAATTGAATTGTCTTGAGTCCAAGAACCTTGTATTTGAGTGAGAGTACTTCTAGTGTGATGATAAACCTGAAACACACTTAAACAACAATTGTTATTAGTACAAATAACTAATATGTTTTGTAATCATCAAATATACACTAAACAAGGGTGATTGTAACCTTGGGCAACATTATTTACTTGCTTTCTTCTTTGTTTTTCCATGAGTAGCTAGATCGGTTTTCTGGGCTCACTATTATACCTCTCTTTAATTCTTCTTTCCTCTGATTTTAATGAAAAGACCCAATTAATCATTTGCATGCCTTACTAAAGCCTTTCTTCTTGAAAGTGTTCTTAAGGCACATGAGGATGGGTTTGGATTTTTAAACTCGTACTTTTTTTAAGAACTTATCTTGAAACTGTTTTTTATTTCATACTTGGTTCTTCGCGCTCGATGATTAACATCCGATTCGAAACGATTTCTTAAAGAAAGAGTGAACTCTTCCAACCATCTTATGTATTTTACTTCAAACTTTCTAAAGTCAGTCTTAAGTTTTGCCCATGATCAAGTTGAGGCATTTAGGATTTCAATAGAAGAATGAACAGTTGAGTAGTGAGATAGTGAGCCCCAATTTTCTTCCTTATTATAATCAACAGAACAATTTTCGAGCTTTTTAAATCACCTTCTCCAAAGCCTTCTCTAAAGTTGCAATTTCTCTTTTAATCATCTCCTTCTTTCCATTCTCTTTTCACTAAAAAACGAGCACAATTCTTTGTTATTAAATGAATCACCGAAAAGCTTTCATTGCATTCCTCCTCGTGGATACGACCCGTTAGCCACAAGCTATACGGTAAATTCTTAACTCTTTGATTGTTCTTTCAATTTAGCAATCAACTTGCTATTCTGTGCCCCTACTCTCGAAAGTAGGAAACAGAATTTCAAGAATTACGTTGCAAAAGTTAAAAATTTTGTTGGACTACTAACTCTTTTTTGCAGGACATATTGCATGCAAAAATTAAGTTTTATGTGTTATTATTCTTGCTATATCTTCCATTCACGATCCCTGTTTTAATCCAACAGTAATTTGAGAGACTGTTAATTGCTTAAAAAAACTTTTAGACTTGCATTCTAGGCATTTGTCTAATTACGTTTATTTTATAATTACTGTTGAGGATAGCTGGAGACAAGGTACGTATGCATAGCATATTGTTTAGAAAACATTCTTGGTGATATTTGCTTTTGAATGTTACTTTTCTATATCTTGCACACTTTACACAATCAATTTTAAGGGCAAAACTCAAATCAAGATAAGGTGGGGAGTTATTACCCTTCCTTAGCCCACAAACCATCTCCGAGCACGCATAACCTAAGCCTAAGTAAAATCTGATAGATGTTGCCTTAGGACATCTCGAACTTACTAGGAGATTATCCTAAGAGAAAAGGTGTTTGGAATTTGACTCCTGCCAAATCAGTGTCTAGGAAAAGGATTGAGGGCGAAAACCCCGAAGGCTGGTGGTTTGGCTTAATTAGGCCCGTCATTTTTGCACAGATACCTCCCACTAATCTTGCCCTGACCTAGCTGATTAGCTTGTGGTCAAGTCTGCATTATACCTCCTGTGGAAAATCAAACCAGTTAGGAGTTGTCTAGGTCAAGGCTACCTTAGACTAGGCTTGTTTTTTTCTCTTCTTAACTATTGGTAAACTTGTTTGTGATTGTGTTTGTGTATGCAAGTGTGGTCAAGAGCCTAATTCATCTAGGTTAACTAGAAACACATCACCACCCAAGTTCGAATCAAGACCAAATTCAGTTATGGCTCAACTGACATCTTTGCAAGATAGGTTACATCCCATTTGAACCTCACTTCCATCCTGCATCCAACTTCCATCGGTTGGTGAACACAACTTTGAGCTCAAGCCACAGTTCATCAACACACTTCCTAAGTTCCATGGCTTAGAGTCAGAAGATGCTTATTTCTTCGTAAGAGAATTTGAGAAGTATGCTTAATGATGAAAATCTCACACCTTGCAGATGATGCTATTAGGTTGAGATTCGTCCGATTTGCTTTTAAGGACTTAGCCAAGAAATGACTCTACAGCTTAGTGGCCGGCTCTATCACATCCTGAGATAGTTTTATCAAGGTCTTCTTGAAGAAATTCTATCCAATTCACAAGACCGCTCTCGTTAGGAAAAACATCATGCAGTTCAAGTAAGAACCTAGTGAACCATTTTGGAGGTACTTTTAAAGCTTCAAAGACCTCCTTGTCTAATGTCCTCATCATGGAATTGAGAAATGGCGACAATGTCAAATTCTTTATGACGGTTTAGACTACTTGAAAAACACCTAGAGGGGGGTGAATAGGTGTTAATGCTAATCTAATGATCTTTTTAAACAAGTATGAAAGTATGATACAATCGGTCACTCAAAACAAGAAATTGAAGCCGAATTCCCCATAAGGCTCTAGAACTTCTCCTCTTTGATTCCTCCAGATTATGAGTTGAGGCACGTAATTACTTTCTTGTTGAGATGAGTAAAGACCGAAAAATGTAAGTAATAAAATGGATGCAATAATGAAGTGCAAGCAAGAGGTATCACAAGATAAATGTAAAGCAATGAAAAATAATAAGAAAACCAATCGCAACTCAAGGAATTTGTTTCGAGGTTCGAGCCACCGCTCTACGTCTCCGCCTTCACCACCGTGAAGGATTTCACTAT
This sequence comes from Agave tequilana, assembly GCA_038442645.1. Classification (NCBI taxonomy): domain Eukaryota; kingdom Viridiplantae; phylum Streptophyta; class Magnoliopsida; order Asparagales; family Asparagaceae; genus Agave; species Agave tequilana. The sequence continues at coordinate 454,176 of JAVJIF010001582.1, forward strand.
ATCCACTGAGAAATTACAAGAGGTCTACACAAGACCAGAGTGCCGAACTCCCACCAATCCAGCCTCTACACAAGAGGGATCTCAACACAAAGAACTACAAGTAACAAAGTGATCAACAAGACCACACACTTCTCTCTTACAACTCCTTATAGAATGGGAATGATTTTTGGCTCAAGAAGTGTAGTGAGAAAATTTCAGTTGCAAAGAGAGTAAAAGAGCTTGAAAACTACTGATAAATAGTAACCAAGAATGCACTTAGAAAATGGGAGCTTTGAAAACTTTTCTTTCTTTGGAAACTTGAAAAATAATAGGATTTTTCTTGATTTTAACAAGGGACCAATACCTCTATCATAGGGATTAGAAGAGATCTAATCATCATTATAACTAGTTTAATAGGTCAGAAAATAGCCCCCAAAATTTAGAGATAGCTGACATAAACATCACAATCAAATCCAAGAAACAAAACTCAGTAACTAGCCGTTGGGGCTGCTGGCGGCTGTCGGTCGACCGGCCCGTCAACCGGCAATCAATCTTGGCAACTAGTCATTGGACTCGGTCGACCGGTCGGTCGACCGGAGGCTAAACAAAAGCAGTACTTTGTTCTGTCAGTCGACTGGCCCGGTCGACCGACAAACCCGAGAGCCATGGTATGTCAGTCGGTCGAACCGGTCGGGTCGACCGGTAGACGTGGACAAACGTGCACGCCAAAACCACAAGGCCCGTCGACCGGTTGCGGTTACCGATCAAGCCGGAACTAGAGCCGGTCGACCGCCCGGTCGACCGTTGGGCTGAAATAGAATTTTTATAAGAAAAATTTTGAACTTAGAATATTTTTAAATAATTTTAAATGGCTATATGATTAAGTAGCATGTTATAAGGGTTGGTATACATGATATAAATAGGATGTAAAAAATATAAATTAATTTGAGTCATGTATAACAATCAAGACATGCAGCTAAATCAATTAACTAAAAAACAAAACCGTATTTTAAAGATGAAAGTGTGGTTGTTTTCTTGAGCCAACTTATCATAACCTCATTCTTTAACAAACTAATTCTTATAAGGTTCTAGGTGACTACATGATCTTCAAATAAGGGCGTCTCCATGGAATGTTGTATAGCTGAATCCTTGAACCCGATTGAGTCATCTTGAGTCAAAAGTACCTTCCTTTTAGGGAAGAACACAACTTGAAACCTAGAACCCTGAAACAAACTTAAACACTAAAAAATAATTAGTACAAATAACTATATATGTCTTGTAATCATTAAAACTCAAAAATCGGGTGATTATAACCTTGGGCCAACAATCTCCCCTTTTTTCGGTTGATTATAAAACTCAAAAATCGGGTGATTATAAAACTCAAAAATCGGTTTAACATTACCAATACCAATGATTTTTCCTTTGGCGTCATCTCCGAAGGTGACGGTACACCTTCATGGTATCTTGATAGGGTTGTAAAGTTGTTGATATCCCAAGTCATGTGCCTTGAGCAATCACTATCAAGATACCACAACCCTTTACGTCATTGGGCCTTGAATGTACCTACATCATTTAACAAATTTGTTGACTTTGGTACCAAAACTTTCTTGGTCCTTGAAAGTTAGTATTCCGAACCCAAACATGATTATGCGATACATTAATCCTATCATAGCAAAATTTAACCAAATGACCTGTACGGCCACAATATGTGCATGAAAAGACTTTACCATACATAAATGCATGATGGGTGTGTGGAGTGTGGGCATGTTTAGGGTGCTTGGCATGATGTAAAGGTTGTGATTTATGAACATGATCATGAATAGCATGTGAATATTTCTTTGGGACATGTTTCTTAGGAAACATAGCCTCTAGTCTATTTTTATCAAATTCATATTTCTTCAAAACTACTCCTAATGAATCAATTTTCTCTTTTAGCATGACAATTTCATTCTTATCAATTTGTGAAAATTTACCTTTGCAAGAAATTTATAGTTATCAAAATCCTTTTGTGTAGAAACAAGAGTAGAAAACAATTCATCTTTTTCTTTTGTAAGAGTAAAACTTTGTGATTGAGAGATTCATTTTCCTTTTTCATTTTCAAATATTTCTTTTTGAGAAAATCATAGTTATGAGATAGTTCTTCAAAAGCTTCTCCTAGTTCATCTATAGAAAGCTCACAATCAATAAATATATCGGAAGTTACCTTGCTTGTGCTTTCATTTGCCATGAAGCACATGTTGGTGGTGTCGACTTCCTCATCGGATTCACTCTCCAAATCCCAAGTAGCCTTTAAAGCTTTCTTTTTGTATGGCTTCTTGGAAGTGGAGGGTTTGCTTTTATTTTCCGGGCATTCCGCAACAATATGACCCAGTTTCCGGCAATTGAAGCAAATGATTTTCTTCTCTTCTTTACCTTGCCATCTCCTTTTATTTTGAAACTTTGCCTTGTTGTACATTCTCCAAACGTTCTTTACAAGAAGAGAAAGATCCTCATCATCCTCTTCTTCATCATCGTCGTCGGAGTAGGTGAAGAACTCTTGAAGGCAATAGCTTTCTTCTTGGGAGGAGCCATCTCTTCTCTTGCTTTTCTTTCATCTCATGGGTCTTGAGTTCCCAATGGGACCTATAAGCTCCATTTCTTCCTTGTCATTTAGCTCCTTCAAAGTAGTGGCTTTGACTTCCCAAGATGGAGGGAGTGCACGGATGATCTTCCTCACTTTTTGGTCATTGTCAATGTCGTCACCTAAAGAAGAAAGTCCATTAGTAATCTTAGTAAACTTAGTAACCATATCGTCTATGGTTTCATTCTCTTGCATAGAAAATTTTTCATATTGGGAACGAAGAAGGTCGATTTTTACCCTCTTTACTTGTGAAGTCCCTTCATGAGTGAAAAGTAAGTGAGTCCAAATCTCATGTGCGGATTTGCAATGAATGACTCTAGAAATATCATCGTCATTAAGAGCTTGAAGCAGGCATAGTGTGCCCTAGCATTAGCGTCAAACTCTTTCGTAGCAATATCAGACCAAGTGTCCTCATCACAAAGGGGTGCACTAAAAGGTTTGGTCACCGGCTTTGCAACCCAGCTTCCTAAGGATTGCAAAAACACGGTCATCTTAACCTTCCATATGGGAAAGTTAAGGCCATCAAACTTGGGTGGGGTCTTAATTCCTTCGGCCATCTTTACTAAGTGTATGAGTATGAAAAATGAATAGAGTGATTAGCAATATAGGATCTCTCTAAGGTTGTTAAGCAAAGAGCCTAGAGACCAAAGCTCTGATACAAATTGGAAAACACCTAGAGGGGGGTGAATAGGTGTTAATGCTAATCTAATGATCTTTTTAAATAAGTATAAAAGTATGTGCAATCGGTCACTCAAAACAAGAAATTGAAGCTGAATTCCCGTGAAGGGCTCTAGAACTTCTCCTCTTTGATTCTTCTAGATTATGAGTAGAGGCGCGTAATTGCTTTCTTATTGAGATGAGTAAAGACCGAAAAATACAATAATGAAATGGATGCAATAATGAAGTGCAAGCAAGAGGTATCACAAGATAAATGTAAAGCAATGAAAAACAATAAGGAATCGCAAACTTAAGGAATTTGTTTCGAGGTTCGAGCCACCGCTCTACGTCCCCGCCTTCACCACCGTGAAGGATTTCCACTATATCCACCGAGGAAATTACAAGAGGTCTACACAAGACCGGAGTACCGAACTCCTACCAATCCAACCTCTACACAAGAGGGATCTCAACAAAAAGAACTACAAGTAACAAAGTGATCAACAAGACCACACACTTCTCTGTTGCAACTCCTTATAGAATGGGAATGATTTTTGGCTCAAGAAGTGTAGTGAGAAAAATTCAGTTGCAAAGAGAGTAAAAGAGCTTGAAAACCACTGAAAAATAGTAACCAAGAATGCACTTAGAAAATTGAGAGCTTTGAAAACTTTTCTTTCTTTTGGAAACTTGTAAAATAATAGAATTTTTCTTGATTTTAACAAGGGACCAATGCCATCTATTTATAGGGATTAGAAGAGATCTAATCATCATTATAACTAGTTTAATAGGTCAGAAAATAGCCCCCAAAATTCAGAGATAGCTGACATAAGCATCACAATCAAATCCAAGAAACAAAACTCAGAAAACTAGCCGTTGGGGCTACTGGCGGCTGTCGGTCGACCAGCCTGGTCGACTGGCAGTCAATCTTGGCAACTAGATGTTGGACTCGATTGATCGGTCGGTCAACCAGAGGCTAAACAAAACAATACTTTGTTCTATCGGTCGACTGGCCCGGTCGACCAACAAAACCCGAGAGCAAGGGTATGTCAGTCGGTCGACCGTCCGGTCGACCGGCAGACGTGCACAAACATGCACGCCAAAGCCACAAGGCCCGGTCGACCGGTGCGGTCGACCGATCAGGCCTGAACTAGAGCCGGTCAACGCGCCCGGTCTGAAACAGAATTTTTATAGGAAAAATTTTGAACTTAGAATAATTTTTAAAATAATTTTAAATGGCTATATGATTAAGTAGCATGCTATAAGGGTATACATGATATAAATAGGATGTAAAAATATAAAATAATTTGATCATGTATAACAATCAAGACATGCACCTAAATCAATTAACCAAAATAAAAACGTATTTGAAAAATGAAAGTGTGTGTGTGTTTTCTTGAGCCAACTTATCATAACCTCATTCTTTAACAAACTAATTCTTACAAGGTTCTAGGTGACTACATGATCTTCAAATAAGGGCTTCTCTATGGAATGTTGTATAGCTTGAATCCTTGAACCCGAATTGAGTCATCTTGAGTCAAAAGTACCTTCCTTTTAGGGAAGAACACAACTTGAATCCTTAGAACCCTGAAACACACTTAAACAATAAAAATGATTAGTACAAATAACTATATATGCTTCGTAATCATCAAAACTCAAAAACTGGGTGATTGTAACCTTGGGCCAACACTACTCACCAAGACCCTCTTAGAAAGCATGTGCCAAGGGAGATTCTTGCAGAAGGATGAGCGTGAAGGATGGGATTTATATAAGAATCTAGCTGAAAAGACCATCCAACGGGAACCTACTAGTGAAGGCTCTAGGAATCCAAACTCTATCTCTTCAAAAGGATGTCTCCATTCAATTGAATCATCCATAGCTAACGAAGCTCAGTTAGCTAACCTAGCGAGAAGACTTGAAGCTTTAGAAACTAAGGAACCAAGTCCAGTCAATCAAGATAGCCCAAACTAATTTCCAACTCCGGGTTGTACTTACTGTTAGGCCATGAATCATGTGTTTGAGGAGTGTCCTATATTTCAAGCTCAATAACACTTTTCTGAACTGATGAATGCGGCCTTTTCAAGGCCAAACAATGACCTTTACGCTCCAATGTACAATTTTGGCTGGAGAAATCACCCAAATTTTTCAAGGAGCCAACACAACAATGACCACCCACGGTCGAACCAAGCAAGCCACTTCCATCATCCCAATAATTCTTCCAACCATCAACCCAACTTTTCGAACTACTCTCACAATTCTCCCAACAATTTTTCAAATTATCAACAAAATTTTCCCACCAAGATCTACCATCTTCCTTTCAGAATCCTCAACTTGAAAGGAGAATGACTGATTTTGAGAGAAATATGGACAAGTATATGAAGAATCAAGATTCCCTCATGCAAATAATACAAAGGCTAGAGGGTCAAATGAGCCAGTTAGCCAATCCACAACATGAGAGACAAAAGGGTACCTTGTCCAGTCAACCAATTATGAATCCTAGGAATTCACAACAAGCTCATTTGGTTGAAGATCAATCATTGAATCAATGTAATGTTGTTCATACATTGAGATCAGGAAAGAAAGTTGATAACCAAGTGTCAACATCACCCAATCCTAGTCAGCACAATCATACTCCAGCATCCACCTCATCTAGTCCTAATCGTTCCAAAGTGACGAATCTGAAACAGATAAGTCAACCAGTCAGGTGTACAAGCCTATAGTACCATTTCCTAATAGGTTAAAGAACAACAAGCAAAATTCACACATGGATAAGATAATTGAGATATTTAATCAAGTTAAGATAAATGTGCCACTTCTTGATACCATCCAACAAGTCCCATCCTATGTAAAATTTCTTAAGGACATGTGCACCAAGAAGAGAAAGACTAATGTACCCAAGAAAGTCTTCTTAGCCACTAACATTAGTGAGCTACTATCGGGTCCGATCCCTGTCAAGTACAAGGATCCGGGTTGTCCCACCATTGCCTGCATTATAGGACAAGCCAAGATTAGTCATGCACTTCTTGACTTGGGAGCAAGTATCAACCTGCTTCCATTCTCAGTTTATCAACAACTCGAGTTAGGGGATCTTAGTCCGACTCGAGTCACAATCCAACTGGCTGACCGTTCTGTGAAAGTTCTAAAAGGAGAAATTAATGATGTCCTTATCCGGGTCGGGCAGTTTATCTACCAAGTTGATTTCATAGTTCTTGAGACACAACCTGTCAATCCTAGGGCTCAAACTCCTGTTACCTTAGGGCGCCCATTCCTTGCTACTGCTAATGCTATTATCAATTGTAGGAATGGGTCTATGAGATTAACCTTTGGGGACATGACTAGAGAAGTCAATGTCTTCAACCTAGAAAAATAACCTCTAAGATAAGAGACCAAACATTTGAGGTAAACTTTGTTGAAAACAATTGTGATAAAGAAAGTGAAGGAATAGAGAATGAATCGTTGTTTCTTAATGAATTATTTAAGAATGAATGTGATTATCTTAATGAGAAGGCATATGTCAAAGATCCTAATTTTAGATTACCCTTTAAAAAGAAAAATTTGATTTGAATATCTTCACTTTCAATGAGCCAACCAATAATATGTCGTATGAGAATATAATTCAAGAACCTCTAATTGACATACTCTTTGAAAACCTCTTCGAAGAAGAACTCATGTGCTTGGATGAACCAACTAGGGATCATTTGGTTAATTACACATCTCCAGGGGAAAGTGTTGACCTAAACTTTGAGGAGATATATGGAACTGAGTTAGAATTCTTAGGCATTCATAATGAAGAAGTTTCAACTGAGAAGTATGGTGAGGATCAATTTTTGAATAATAAATGTAGTAATATGAAGAAGAAACACCTAAAGAAGGTGAGACTAAGGAGGAAGAGAGCTAAAATGATAAAAAAAAATTGGCCTCCTCACTATGCCCTATAAAGAGGACCCATTGGAATGATTGGAAGAGAGCTAGAGGGATGAGACCGAAAAAGATCTAGGTGTGGGAGAAACTTGATGTTGTACATATTTTTGTATAATATAAGCACCTCTTTTACATTTCATTTCATGCATCTACACATTTCTTTCATACATTGGGGACAATGCATGAGATAAGTGTGGAGGAGGGTTCTAACATGACTAAATATAACTAAAAAAAAAAAGAAAACTATATATATATAAAAAAACTTTTTGAAAGGTAAAGACAATATTTTGATATATTTTTTGTAAGAAATTAAGTCAATTTTAAGGAATAGGAAAATCATAATTAGGATCTCTTACACTTGGTTAAAATAAGATGACTTGTTTGATTTTTTGGGTTAGGAAGAAAATTTATGAAAATGATTTAGTCTTGATCTTTACCTTGATGAAATATACACACTTTACACACTTACACACTTAGGGTTCAAAAACAAAGACTCTTATGTCTTATATAAAAAATAAAAAAAGAAAAAACTATATATTTATAAAAAAATAAACAAATCTAATTATTGATTAGCTAGGTGCTTTGGCCTAAGCAAGTCTTGGTATTTATGCAAAAGATAATTAGATAAGTTTGAAATATATATATATATATCCTCTGATTAAGCTGGGTATTTGTGCCTCATGAAGCATTAGTATTCACGCCTAAAAGGGGTATATTTTATAAATAAAAACCTTGATTTCGTGGCCTTGTCTGCTCGAGTGTTTAAGTCCTTAGGGTGTTTTCTCACCTGGTGCCCTAAAACTATCTGGTTTGGGTGTCACCGACTAAAGGCTCGTTACATGGGCAGATTAGAAAACCTAATGGAATTGAGGAATAAATACCACCAAAAATAAATATAAATAAGGCATAGGAGTTAATGTTAAAAAACCCTTAGTCAAACTTCACAGTCACGATAGTGCATATGACTCAGGGTAAAGTAATAGACTAGATGAGAAATACAATTTGACTCCTTACTTTGATTGATGACATGTTTTTGAATAGAGACTAAGTTTAGGAATGAAAATTTGATATTCCTATAACTTATAGATTACTTAAACTTTACAAATGTACTTCAAATATTTTCTCCTTTCAAAATACTTTTCGAAAATACTAACATTTTTTTTCTCTTTCTTTATGGATTTTGTGGGTGCAATCCACTGAAAACTCTCACGAGACAAAACTCATCCTCTAGGGGTAACCAGAGGTTTAACGGCTTGTTGCACATGCTCAGTGCAATCGAGTGACCCGCGAAAGTGGTCTAATAATTGATTAGCATTAGTTTTGATGTTTTGTTCGAGGGTGAGCAAAAGATAAATGTGGGGGTGTGATCAGTCACATATATTGCATATACATTGTTACATTACCATACTTTTTATTAATAAATCCTATTAATAAGTCTTATTCTTCTTTGTTAAATATAGGCCCTTTGCTAAAAGAAAGAAAAGAGAAACAAGTACAAAAGCCCATCAAATTCTGATTTAATTCAGAATAAATTCAAAATCTAGGAATCAGGGCAGATTTTGACAAATCAGAGAGGCTGAAAATCGGTTGAAATGAATCTTCCCAAATCAAGTGGTTGAAGCCAACAATCAAAGGTTGTTTCGTCAAATCCTGGAGCTGAAACGAGAAACCAGCAGAAGATATGGGAGAATCACCAAAGAAGGGAGTTCCACCACATAGATGTGGCCACCTGGCCACATCAGGGCCGCTAGCCGCGTTTCCACAGCCTTGTTAATTCTGTTGGGGGAGCGTTTGCTCCCCCAATCTTCCCACGACCTTTCCCCTCTGGTTTTTCCCTATAAATACCATTTTCAACAGAGAAGAAGGGGGCGAAGACTAGGATTAGAATTTTTGTTTATTTTTTAAGGTTTAGGCTCTCTGTTAGATAGTATAAAAGTTGTATCTTTGTTTTGCAATTTGTAGTTCAGTGCAAATACCAGTGAGAGAGAGGAATTGAGTGATTGTATTCTAAAGATTGAAGTGACATCAATACAAGGATCAAGCTACCTTTTCTTCCACTCCATTTTACGGTATGTCTTGCTTTATTTACTTGCGTTGTCTTTATCTTCCATGAGTAGCTAAATCGGTTTTCTGGGCTCACTATTACTTCTCTCTCTGATCCCTCTTCTTTTCGAATGGTTTTGATGAAAAGACCCAATGAATCATTTGCTTGCCTAACTTAAGCCTTTCTTCTTGAAAGTGTTCTTGAAGGCACATGAGAATGGGTTTGAATTTTTAAATTTCTACTTCTTTTAAAAACGTCTCTTGAACTTGTTTTTATCTCATACTTGATTCTTGATGATTAACATTCAATTCGAGATGATTTCTTAAAGAAAAGAATTAACTTTTCCAACCATCTTATGTGCTTTGCTTAAAACTTTCTAAAATCAATCTTAAGTTTTTGCCTATGATCAAGTTAAGACACTAAAGATTTCAATAGAAGAACATATCGTTGAATAGTGAGATAGTGAGCCCAAATTTTCTTCTTTATTAAAAAATAACAAATCACTTTTCAAACTTTATACAAAATTCACCTTTTCCAAAGCCTTCTCTAAATTTGCAACTTTTCTTTTAATCATCTCCCTTCTCTCCATTTTCTTTTTCAACTTAAAAGAAAGACACCAACTTCACTCTTTGTTATTTAACAAAAACACCGAAAAGCTTTTATCGCATTCCTCCTCGTGGACATGACCCGTTAGCCCAAAGCTACACGGTAATTCTTTATCTCTTTGATTTTACAATCATTCGCCCATATTATTTTTATTTTTCCATATATATTGTTTAATTTTTGGCCATATTCAGGACCCATATCCAGCCTAAGACCCTGGACCCAGCCCAGTCTAGACTTGGCCGGCCCAGCCCAGCTAGAGCCCTGACCTGCCCCTAATTTCCTTCCCTTTTTTCTTTTTCAATTTCTTTTCTTTTCATTTTTCTTTTTCCTTTTTCCCTTTCTTTTTTCTTTCTTTTCTTTTTCTTTTTCCCTTCCATTTTTCTCTCTCCTCTTGCTTCCCCTCCCATGCACACATTGGCGCATGCACCCCATACCCCTGTTAGCCACTTGTTATACCTCTCCTTCCATCAGCACACTGCACCCGGCTGCCTTCCCCCTGCATGCAGCTGGCCCTCCTCCCTACCCCATGATCATTCTCTTCCCTCTCTCCCCTATTTCTCTCTCAATCTCCCTCTCTTCCTCTCTCTACACCCCCTCTCCCCTCACCTGGCCACCAGTGACCTTCAGCCCCAGCCACCCTACTGCCAACCTCCCCTACCTCTTCTCTTCCCTGGCGTGTAGCCCCACCCCTTCGGCCATCCCCTGGACTCCCCACCTCCTCCGAGCACTGCCACCACCTTTCTCTTTAAATCTCTTTCTCCTTCCAATTCTCCCTGGCTGCACCCCCTCGACCTGGGTGCCACCACCTTTCGGCGCATCCCTCTGGCCAACCCCCCGCGTGTCACCTCCTCCTCCACCTTCCCCTCTGGCCGCGCAGCTAGTAGGCCAGACCGAGCCCAACTACAGCCCCGGGCCTACCTTCTTTGCCCTCTCAATTTCCTCTTCTCTTTCCCCTAGTTGTGGGCCCACTTGCACCCTGGCCAGCACTCGACCAACCAGCGTACCCTCAGGCCAGTCGAACCCCTCCCCGTTCTTTTCCTCTTGCATGTTAGGTCCGCCGGAGCTTCTTCATTGTCTGGCGCCCGGTCGTCAACTAGGTGAGTGCCTTTCCTTTGCTTTGAGATCACTCGTACTCGCGTTTAGTCTCCATGCTCATTTTAGCCTTTGGGCTCTTGCTTAGCCTCTGGGCTCATTTTAGCCTTTAACCTCCAGGTTTTTTACTAGCTCCGTCGGGTAGGCAAGCATAGTGCTCAGCGCTTGTATTTCTAGCTTTACCACGAGCATAACTTCACCGTGGGCGTTAGCTTCGCATATGCATAGCTTCGCCATAGACGTTTATCTTTGCCTCGAGCGTTTAGCTTCCTCGCGTGTAGCATTCATACGCTAGCTTCACAGCGAGCAATAGCTTCATCAAGCGCGTTAGTGCTTAGCGCTTTACGCTAGCTTCACCTAGAGTCTAGCTCCGCCATGTGCCAAGCGCTATACATCGCGAGCTTAGCTTCGCCCATAGCTTAGCCTCGTCGAACATGGTCTAACTTTGCTCTGGCTTTCACTGGCCCCACCTGGCTATTTATAGATTAATTTCTAATTAGTTGTAGTATAGTTGTGAAGAGTTTGAAATGATTCCTGTACTGTGTACTTCAACCAATACCACCCGACCTGTTAATCACTGATCCTGACCGATTGACCACCTGATACATGATTATCACCTTTACGGAGACTTGACACCACTTATCGTATTATACACCCTGAAATTTTATACTCCTCTATCAAGCATGTTCCTCCTGTTATAATAATCTGGTTAATCCCCGTAATCTGATCATCACGAACCTAAAATATTGATAGTTAGACAACTTACACCAGAATGGGGTAAACTGATGGATACTAATATAGTTTCTGTGTTTATAGTGGCCATACAAATGTTGCACAACTAAGGCATGGGATTCTACATCGAAGCCACCGGTGTTTCTGTGAAGTGTATTGGCGCCCCTACTCCTCCTGATCTCCTGTCGGGTGTGTCCTAAGCCCCTAGGCCTATTCCTATGGGAGCGACGACACCCAATTCTTGTTCGGGCGCACAGTAAATCCTGATGCCTAGTCATACGTTCTTGTTCAGTGCCAGATATTCCTGGTCGTTGTTTCGGGTATGTATAGGACCCATTCTAAACATGGCTCATCGAGCTACATCAGTTTCCAATAACCAACCTCGCCCAATTTATATGCAGAGATATATGGTATGCGACACATACCGAAACATACAAATTGGACAACTCTTAATAATAATTAATAATTTGAGTGTATTCTTGTTTTATTCTATTTTATCGCTCTGTGTGATTGGTCTATGCTTGCCTGACTGAGCCCACGCACTTTAATTCTGTACACGTGTGTTTGCATGTGCACGCTACTTGGCTTTATTTTACGTACTAACTGGGTTGCTTTCTGACACCCCTAGATTTGCATGTCCAGATCCCGGAGCTTGGACCGAGGCAGAATCATCAGCTGAAGATCAGGCTTACTTTGAGAAGCAAGCAGACCAGCAGTAGAACCTTCCCAACCTGGCCCTCTTGATCGGCTTGTGAGATTTTACTTTGCTGCTCATGAGCATCTTTCAGTCTTATATAGTGTAAATAGTACTTTTGCGTCACTGGTGATGTAATATTCCTATAATGTTATGTCACAATCTGTGATAACTATGTACTTGTACTCTTTTATTGGAATGTATAAATATCACGTATTTCTGTACTCTGACTCCTATACTGTACTGATGCTTAGAGTACATATGTGAGGATATTTCTGTTCTGCGTATGTACATCATGGTAATGACCCTGTAGCCCTACTCAGGTGGAGTGTTACACCTATGAACACATCTTTTCTCGCTCTTGGGTCCAACTTGTCTTCCTTTATATGATAGTAGGTCGGACATCCAAATACCCATAGCGAATCATAATCCTGAGCCACTTTTCCTGACCAAACCTCTAAAGGAGTTTTATCTCCTATTGTAAATAAAGGTAACTTATTAACGAAATGGCAAGCATATTGTTGGCCCGAAAGCCTTTTACCCTTGTTTTGATGATGACTAACTTATGTAGTTATAGTACTAATGATCTTGCTTTATTAAATTTCAGATATTCAATCAAGATTTTAGTCAGTGTTTAGCTTCAATAAAAGAATCGCAGTTAAGTTTTGAAACTATCAAATGTTAATTCAAGAGCTTGCGCTTCAAGTTCGCATCAAGAACTCATGATGGAGTCATCACTCTTTGGATCGAGTCATCTTAGAGAAGAAGATCGATTAAATTTGAAGTCAATGTTTGAAGCTATCACTTGTTGATTCAAGAGCTCGTGCTTCAAGTTCACATCAAGAACTCGAGATGGAGTCATCGCTCTTTGGATTGTGTTTGGATCGAGTCGTCTTGGAGAAGAAGATCGACAAGAAGACTTTGGTATAGGTTTGTTTGTTTAGATGTTTATTAGTTTAGATCTTGTGTAAGGATCGAATAGTATTAAATTGCTCAAGTTCACACACACAAGTTATTTATCGCTTTCATGAAACTAATATATTCATGATAAATAGTTTTGGTTTCGGTTTAACTATTTCATTTTAAGAGTTTACATTTTCATGGTTTATAATTGCATAGAATAAGTTTCATAATTTAAAAATATGTTTGATTCTATTCACACATATTAGAGCTTTATTGTCTATTGAGAAACTTACTTCTATGTGTTTTGGGTTTTTCATGTATATGCTTTTGTGTTTCGGATTATCATATTTACATCTTTCCATTTCATGAATAGATTTCATCAAAAGAAGTTTACATAGTTTATACATATTGGATCTCATCCATATACATTGATGGTTCATATATGCTTAGATAACTTATTTTGATGTATCTATTTCATGTGTTTAAGTTTTGTTTTATCAAAACTTATTTTGTTATTTATTGTCAAAAACAAGTCTATATTCATTTACTATGTGCGTTGGATTCTATCCATACACATTATGCTTCAAAACTGTTTTAATAACTAGTTTTTGTATTTACACAAGTTTATAGAAAATTGGATTTCCATTTAGAAGTTTGGTTTTTGGAAAATACAGTTTTTGATTTTTGCCTATATTTCTTTATCTCAAAAATAATTCAAATGTTTGTAATATGTGTTAATTTTTTATCACACATATTTGTAATTTAAAGTATTTATATGAACTTATTTTTGTTGAATTTATTGAGATTTAATTGAATTTTTATAGATTTAACAAGTTGGTTTTTAAACCCTAAATTTGGGTTTGGGCTGCTCACGACGTGCACACATGCATCAGCCCATTGGGCGATTGACCGGTTAACCGACTGGCTCAACCTTAGTTTCTGTTGGGGGCTGGTCGACCAGGAGGTCGACCAACAAAGAGTTAAAACTCTCTTTACTTTGGGAGCAGTCGACCAGGCGATCGACCGGCAACACCAACGGTCATAAAAATAATCATTGGCCGGTCGACCGGGCAATCGAATGACGGGCCAGTTTGGCCTGGATTCTAAGCCCAATGGTTAGAATTTTCCGGGCTCTATATAAGGGTTGTTTTGGCTAGTTTTTGGTAAGATTTCAAGTGTTAATATTTTCCCAATTAAACAAGTTTTCAAAACAAGTTTTAGAGCTTAAAATCTTATATCTTTATTTGGTTTCAAAGTTTCAGAAAATAAATGGAAAATAAGTTTTGGGAATCTAGTTTCTATTCTTCCATTCCTTTATTATTTTAAGAGTTTTCCCAAGTGTTTTCCATTGTGTTTTTTCCAACATTTTTGATCACTCATATACTTAAGCTTTTCATTGCAAATCTATCTTCTAAGATCTTGTATTGTGAGAGCTGTTTTGTTTGTGATCCTTTGAGTTCACCAAGTATTATTTGTGATATTTGTGATCACCAAGTTGTAATTTTCTCTTTGCTTTGTGTTTGGATTTGTGCCTACCTTTTTGTATAGAGGTGTGAGAGTTAGAGTTGTGTGCTCCTTGTTTGTAAGATAGTGTAACTTCTCGGTGGAGGTCCCTTATAGAAGATTCTTAGTGGATAGTGAAAATTCTTCTGTGTAAAGGCGGGGACGTAGAGCAATGGTTCGAATCTCGAAACGTATCCTTGTGTTTGTGTTTGGATCTCTCAACTCTCTCTCTTATATCTTGCATTGTTATTATTACTCATATCTACAAATGTTTGATATTATTTGTGTGCTCACACTAGTATTCAACTAAGAGTGCTATTGAAGTACCACAACTCTTAGTTTAGAGGAATCGTGAGGAGAAGTTGTAGAGCCTTTCACAGGGAATTCGGCTTCACTCTTAGTTATACATTGTGTGTTAGTGTAAAAATTTTTAGTTCCGCATTATTTTTCATATAGCTTAGCACTACACCTATTCACCTCCTCTAGGTGTGCTTTCAATTGGTATCAAAGCTAGCGCTCCTAATATTTGATTTAACCACGTAGGAGTGTGATCCTCATTTTCTAGTCTATATATTTGTTTTGCAGATATTTATTCATTGCACTCATGGATTATCTTACTCCACCCATGTATGATCCTTCGAGCAATGATATAGAGAAGTTTAAGATGAGTGCATATATAAAAGAATTAAGATTGCATTTTTATTTTGCCACTACTAAAAGTTCTTATATTAGTAATAACAAGTACATTGAGGCTAATGCACAAGTATTGATTACACTTAGGCAATCACTAAGCAAAGATTATTTATCTATGATTTCTTATTGTGATTCTGCTTTTGCAGTGTGGAACTTTAATCTCTCCTAAGGAACAAGTTTCACATGATGTTTAGAGAGAACCCATTGGAGATGAGTCCGATCAAGCTTGATATATGGTCCAAGGGATTGACTCCCTTGAGGTAACTTCGGACACTCATCTAGATGATTGTGCTAGCTCTTTCAATGATCATGATATTATGGATGCACATGCTTTGAATGAAGAGCTTTTTATGTGTTTGTGAAAACTTGCTTTCAAGATATAAAGTTTTGAAAAAGAAAAATTTTGATTTAAAGATGGAAAATGAGACTTTGTTTACAAAACTCGATTTGATTTTGAAAAGAAGGTTGAGATTTCAAGCGAAAGGGATTCTTTGAAAACTCAACTTGATCTTATTTTAAATGAAAATGAGATTTTAAAAAACAAAAATGATTTTGATGTTGTTTTGAAGAATGGTGTTTTGTCTTCAAAACTGAATTTTTTTTAAAGGGGAACGATTCTTTGAAAAGCAAATTGCTTTGATTTCAAAAGAAATGGATTTTATTTTAAAAAAAAGTTTCTTTGAAAAATAATTCTGATTCTCATATTTGTCATGATTCTATTACTTCATTTTCTTATGATAAACATTTTGTTTATATTTCTTGCTCCACATCTTCTTCCACTATTGATAATGATATTCATGCCTTGAAGAAGAACTTTGATTGTTTGGACTCCACTTTGAACAATGTGCCATGAATCACAAGAGGTTGGAATCCATATTTCGCAGAAAAACATACTCCACATTTACATGCACACCTTTCATGGCATACACATGCTTATCATGCTCACACACATGATTCCATGTATGCTAGAATATATACTTATACACATTGTGGTTGTACGGGTCACCTTGCAAAATTTAGTTATGATAGAATAAATGCTATAAATTTTGCAAGAAATATTTGGGTTAGGAGAGGTGCTAACCCCGGAGGACCAAAGAAAGTTTGGGTACTAAAATTCATTATAATTTTTTTTGATATAGGTGTGGGATCTCACAAGACGTGAGAGAATTGATGACTTAGTGGTGGATGCGTTTGAGCTTAATGGACACTACATTGGATGCATCGCTATCAAGAAAGTTTTAGTCAGAGGACCACCATGCTTTGGAGATATAGAGACTAGTTTATTCTGTTTGGTAACTATCTCTATCCTCCATACTTTGTTTATGTTTATATGCTTTCATGTTTTTAGATTGATGATTTTTAACATATCTTAGTTTTCATACTTATTATATTTAAATGCAATGCCTATTAGACTTGTGATATACATAGATAGTTTGTGAGATACACACATATTTGTATAAATTTATATCTTTTGTGTTCTAACTATAGTTTAGCTATGTATGCATATCCTTGTTGTAATGGCACTAACATTTACACTTATGATCATATTAGTTTATCTTCCATATTTTGATGTTTTGTGCATATCATGTTTTGATTACCTCTTTAGATGTAATTTTTTTTAAAACTTATGTTTGTACTTATACAATTAATGATCTATACTTGATTCTTATGTTTAGATACTTTGTTGTTCTTATGTACTCATTACATATGCTTATATGACCTACTTTTGATGATTCTTTCATTTACACTTGTATTCCTTATTTATTTTTATATCACATCCTTGACATGTTCCGTTTTCATTAAAATGTGTTTAGCTTCATATATATATAAATTTTATCAAAACTACTTGTTATACATGTTCTATCCTTGAGTCACTTACTTTATATGCCAGGTACTCTATTGTGGACTCAATTCATATTTGGGATAAATATGTATGCTTTAGTTTTGACAAAAACGTACATATGCCTTGAAGATTGTTTAGTTTTTTATGATAATAGAATTTTTCATGATTTATGATTTCATGTTTATGAAAAGAGTTTCATATGGTTTTGATGATATTGAGCTTCATTATCTATCTCCATGTATATATTTCTTACATGATTTTTGGGCACTCGATATATCTTGTTTACTCATGATATTGGATTCATGAGAATCTATGTGCTTCATAGCCCTTTGAGTGTCAATTTTTATATATTTAGCATGTTTTCATGGGATATATATTTATTTTTTTCTTACTTGAAGGATTTTGAACTAATTTTCAAATTACTTTAAATTAGTTCTTTATTCTTCACTTGGTAGAGTTTTCAACCTGTACTATATTATTTTCAAAAGTTATTTTTGAAAACTTTTACCCTTTAAGGGCGGTTGGTTGGGCGACCATGCCTTGTATGCTCACATTGTATATCTTTTTAAACATGTGTATGATAGGGTGGATAATATGAGTTATACACATGATTCCTATGTTATTTTATTTTTGTATACTCATTCAAGTTTTTCTTATATATGTATGCATCATATTTCAATTGGTATTTAAATTAATCATACATACATACATATATATATGAGTTCTTGTGCTAGATTAATAATGTTTACACATATATGTTTTATAGCACAAATTATTTTATACCAAACTTGATTTAGTTTTAAATGTTAATTGGTATCTTTTACAAGAATATGCATTAGTTTTGTGGTATTTCAACAAGAGGGAGAAAAATTCTTGATTTTATTATCAATCGGTATCTTACTCTCACTCTTTTTGAGAAAAATATTTTATTTTAGAAAATGCTTATATTTTCTATATTGGTATCAATTGTTTACAATTGATATCTATATCACAAAACGGTTTAGAATTTAAATTTTTGGTATTATGGATTATTTATCTTCAATTGGTATAGTTTTATCCATGTTGCTTTTCAATCGGTATATTTTTTTTGTATCAAAATTTGTTTTGTTAATTACAAGTGTTTTGTTTTGTTTTAATGGTTTTCAAAGTTTGTTTTGATATATATTGCTTATATGTAAGGGGAGCTTAATATCTCCTCTATATATAAATCATGATGAGTGTAATATATAAAGAAGAGTTTGATCTTTTTCTATGTGGTACATGTGTGTAGGAGGCGCTTACATCTCTGTCTATACATTATATATTATGCATATATGGTTTAGGGTTTAGTCATCTCTTTCTTCATGTATGCAGGGAGAGTTAACTTTATAGTCTCTCCTCTTCATGGATTTATATCGCATATATATTTACCTTATTTTTCTTTACTCCTTTGTTGATAAATAACAAAAGGGGAAGAAAGATTAGTTTATATATGCATATTTGAATGATTTTAGTATTTATACATGCTTATATGTTTTATGCATATCCATATGCATATGTTTTATAGGTTTTGATATCTGGAATTCTTATTGGATATCCATTCAGTTAAATCAATTATATATATATATATATATATATATATATATATATATATTATATATATATATATATATATATATATATATTCATGTTTATTTGTGTTTATGCATATATATGTTCTTATGTTTAAGTGCTTCATTGAATATCTATATGTTTTATTATTCATTAGTTAAGGGGGCTTCTATGAAGCTTATCTTTAATCCATGCATATATAATCTCATAAGTTTTTGTCATCATCAAAAGGGGAGATTATTGGCCTGAAGGCCTTTCACCCTAGTTTTGATGATGACTAACTTATGTAGTTATAGTACTAATGATCTTATGTTTATTAAGTTTTAGATATTCAATCAAGATCTTAGTCAGTGTTTAGTGATTGTGTTGGAAGTTGCACATCGAAAATACAAAATTTTAGGAATACCAAACAGAAGTGGAAGTGCTCATGCTACCGCTATAGCGAGTGATTATACGGGTCGTGATCTACAAGGAGGGACTAGCGATGGAAGTTTTTATAAGTTCTTTTTAGTTCACAAAAAATGGTTAAAGTTCTTCTTTCAGTTCTTTAGAGAAAAGAAAATAAGATGTTAAATTGTTAAGAAAGTGGTAGATTGAGAAGGTGAAGAAAAAATAGAAAATGATTCTGTGTAAAGAAAGTGAAAAATAATGAATAGAGTTGAGAGATGGTGATGTTGGTGATCTAAACTAAAAATTAAAAGAAAGAAATTTAAACCTAAAAAAATACTTACTTACCTCTTCGACACCTGCTTATCTTTGACCGTATCGACAATGTAACTTTGTTTGAAGGCGAGCAAAGTATGACAAATAGGATCTTCCCCATTCCCGATTTACATTACGAAATGAAGGGCAAGCTACACTACCATAGGAATGGCTATCCATCACCATAATTCATCAACGGCGCTTTCAAGGGCAAGGTAACTTTGAGGCTATCGGAGTCATTTGGATTTACAAACACATAAGAGGGAAGCAAACAAAACAAGGGTAAAGAAGAAAGAAACTTTGATTTGATTCAAATAATAATGAAAGAAAAGACTTGCTTACATCGTATCACCCTCTGTACAAGCTTTGCTCTCATTCCTCCATGAAACTCTCCTCTCCTCTCTGTTACATAAATAAAACAAAAATTACATAAAAAAAACAAAAAATCTAAGTTACAAACTATACAAGCCTAACTTCTACTCTCTGCTTGATCGTCCCTCTGCCACTTATGTGTGAGTATTTATAGAATGAAAATGGATAAGGAAACGAGTCAAAGATAGGGAGAGCTGGCTATTTTTGAATTTGAATCCTCCCCTTATCTCCAAACTTGATTTGATGTAGATATTCAATTCTGATTTACATCTTGTAAGCGTTTAATTACTAATATAACTTATCAAGTGATAGAATTATAAACAGTGATCAACGTAAGAGTTGTAGTCTTTTAAGTCTTCTTTCTGGATCATCGTGAATCATCAAATTTGAGTTTAAGTAGAGAAAGTTATGTTTTAAATACTAAAATATATCCAGTCTAAATCTGAGTCTAAATTGTTTTATCTTATCCGTTGATCTTCTCTTTATCCATTTATCCCTTTAGATTTTGAATTTCAGCTTTAGATTTGAACGTTCTATTTCTTTATCCTCAGTGAAACCGATAGGGCCTTCTTCTAACCCATTTTTCTTTTGAATTTGAATGATATTATCTCATCTGATATACCAATTCTTCAGATTAGATGGCATTTAGAACCTCTAGATTTGAATCGATCCCTTTCTTTTGAACTTTTGGATTTAATTGGATAAATCTGTCTATCTCTCTTTTTTCTTTTTAATTACCCTTCACGCCATTAAACATGAAAATACATTAATAATAGAGTTTTATTTAAATAAAAATGCAGAAGTGTGACACATATGACATGAAAATATGCAACGCACGTGTGTGATCACACCCCCACACTTATCTTTTTCTCGTCCTCAAGCAAAATATCAAAACTAACCTAAGAATTTATTAAATCACTTTCGCATGTCACGCGAATGTACTGAGTATATGCAACAAGCGGTTAAACCTCTAGGTTACCCCTAGAGGACGAGTTTTGTCTCGTGACGGTTTTCAGTGAATTGCACCTACAAAATCCATAAAAAAAAAAAACAAAGTTTTAGTATTTTCGAAAAGCATTTGGAAAAGAGAGAAAATATTTGAAGTATTATTATAAGAGTTCAAGTAATTTATACGTTGTAGGAAAATCAAATTTTTTTTCCTAAACTTAGTTTCTATTCAAAATCTTGTTATCAATCAAGGTAAGGAGTCAAGCTGTATTTCTCATCTAGTCTATTTCTTTACCCTAAGTCATATGCACCTTCGTGACCGTGAAATTTTGACGAAAGGTTCTTTCACTTTAGCTCTTATGCCTTATTTTTTATTTATTTTTTATATTTTGGTACCATTATTTTTTAGTTCTATTAGGCTTTCTAATCTACCCATGTAATGAACCTTTAATCGGTGACTCCCAAACCGGACGGCCTCAGGGTACCAGGTGAGAAAACACCCCAAGGACTTAAGGACTCGAGCAAAAAAGGCCACAAAAGTAAGGATTTTATTATATGGACCACTTTTAGACGTGAATACTTACACTTTTTATAAGGCACAAATACCCAGCTTAATTAGAGAATTTTTTATATAAATACAAATTTTTGATATATAAAGCATGCATATTTCATCAAGGTAAAAATCAAGACTAAATTACTTTTCTAAATTTTCTTCCTAACTCTAGAAATCGAACAAATAATCTTATTTTGACCAAGTATAAGAAATCCTAATTATGATTCTCCTATTCCTTAAAACTGACTTAATTTCTTACAAAAAAATATGTCAAATATTGCTCTCTTTTAAAAAAAATTTAAGATAGAAAAATATTGATTTTTTTATTTTAAATAAAAGAAAACCTATGTTATGTTAGAGCCCTCCCCACACCTATTTTATGCATTGTCCTCAATGTATGAATGAATGCATAGATGCATGAAAAAAAAAGGGAAGAAAATATTACGTTAAGGTGGTGGTTTCGGTGGTAGTCGGATTGGGTCAAGCGTTACTACCCAATCAAGAAAATGGTGGTTCATAGAATTCACCTTTATTGACCTCTTTTCTATATACATAATTACAATCTCTAATATAAATAGGATCATGAAAGATCCTATCATGAAACTTATTTCCTTTACATGATCAGTCTTGAAAAATTATCATTGAGTCATTATGGTCAATACCTATGTCCAACAAAAGAATGTGACTTGGTGGAATAATTGACTTGGATTCAAGAGTGATAGGTTCGGGGACCATTACTAACTCAGGAAATTTAACATTGGGTTCGAGAGTCAGTTTTGGTTCAAGAGTTGAGTCCAAATCAAAAATTTTAAATTCACATTCTTCTCCCATCAATGAAATGTGACTATCCAAATTTGGTGATACAATTTCTAGATCTATAGGTAGGAAAATAAATATTGGCTCCAAAATTGGTCCAAATTGGGTAATGATATCGGAGTCAATATAAAGTTGAAAATGAAAATTGAATCACAAGGTTAGGGATCAGGGTCACATTCACATTCAAGTTCAATCTCATTGAAGGAAAATTTGCCAATTTGTTCAAGGTTTAGAATTGGTCAAGTTCAAATTTGTGTGCTAAATTGAGTCTTGACCAAAGTCTCCAAGACATCAAGATTCTTCACTCGTATCAATATGGCTAGGGCACTCTGGCATGGTCGAATATGTGTTAATAGAGTTTTCTCATTCCTATCTTTCACTACATTGATATAACGACTCATTTGTACTTTTAACCTATTAATTGAAATGAAAAAATTATTTTTAGACTAAATTAGGTTTTCTATACTCCTATTTGAGTCCATAGGTTGTTCTTCTTGTTGTGGGATCAAAACATGGAGTAAGGATCTTGGATTTGGGAGTCTTGTGGGAATTATGAGTCCATCATTTTCAGCTTTTGTTCTTGGGACTCAATCATAGTTTCTGTATGTTTCATAGCCTCAGATTTTTCTTCTATTGGTTGATCATGACTAGAAAAATTATAGGTTGAATGTTGGAATGGTGGTTGACAATATGACTCGGGAGAGTTGTATCCACATTGACTCTATGATAAGTAGTAATGATTATTCCAAACTTGTTCATAATATTAGGACTGGGGCATGTATTGATTTAGTTTAGACCAATCCGACACACTTGGTTCGTTAAAGTTATGATATGCCTTGTTGGTAATATACGAGTCAAAAGTGGTCAGGGTGTAATATGAATTATCATTAAAATTGAAAAAATAATTGTTATAAGCTATATCACACAAGAAATGTAAAAAACAAACAAATAAACAAAACAATAAAAAAGAAAAAATCTAACATAAGTTAGGGGAGACCTTAAACCCAGACAACTTCTAACTGGTTAGATTGTTGATTAGTCTCTAATTTTGCATAATATTTATCACATCCGCATATTTATTTGGTATAAAATTCGGCAAATAAAGCTTTGCTTTCTTGATTCTAGGTCCATGGTGTGCAATGAAAGAGAAGACCCTAAATCACTATTTAATTGGTGATTAAAGGCTTATTAAGATAGCTATTGATTTAGGAGGCTGATTCTGTCAAAACCAGGGGCTGCAAACCAGAAACCGGGCACAGAAACTGATAGGAGACAAATAGGACACGGCGCGGCTCAAAGCGCCACGCACGCGGCCACCACAGGCCACGGGCGTTTTCGCGGCCGTACGGCCGCGGCGCGCGCCAGGCTTCGGGCCAGGGGTTATCCCCCTGGCCCCCATTCCCGTGGTGCCTATAAATACCCCCTTGGGGTTCCAGAGCAGGCGATATACAGAATTTAGGGTAGTTTTTTATTCCATGTTTTAGGTTAGTTTAGGTTAGGTTAGTTCTTCTTCTTCATCTTTGTATTTTCTTTTTTATTTTAGATCTTGTATTAGGAGAAGGGTGCTACATGAGTGGAATGCAAGAGTGCTTGTAATAGAAAGTGACAAGCTATGAAAAGTGCTCTCTTTACCTCTCTTTATTTTCTATTTAACTTCTTTTACATGTTTAAATAGTCTTTTCTCTCATGGCAACTAACTACTAACCACCAACTAGTCTAACTTCTTTTATGATAGTTCACATAAATCTAATAACCTCTACTTGGCCTTGTTGACACTTAAAAAAGACAAGATTCTTATTGGTCCGAACAATGTCTAAACTTGTTGACATTTACAAAAGACAAGTGAAAGACGAGCTGAAGACTAGTTTTCACCCATCTCCGAGGACAAGGAAGCAACTTGGACTCCACTGATCCAGCAAGCAGACAGTGAACCCGGATTGTTTCTGAACAGACCTCAGTAGGTCTAAAATGCTAGCACTTAGCATTACATGAGCCCAAAGGGATAGCCTCGCTTGAGAGGCTAATATCACCCAACTTCGCCTCAAAGCCATCCAAAGCCTCGCCAAGAAGCTAACTCGCAAACTTCGCCACAGAGGACTTCCAGCTCCGCCAAAGGGTTTCTTTCGGACTTTGCCAGAAGATGTCTCTAGCTCCGCTGTGAGTTCAAAGCGGGCATCGCCGCTGCTGGTCTGCTATGGTCAACCTTTGACCAATCAAATCTCCGGATAAGATCGGATCCAATCAGATCGAATCCAATTAAGATCAAATCAGAGATCAAATTTGGCAGTTGATTGCCACAATCTCTTGACTCTCCTAAAAACGAGTAAGAAGATCAGGGGAAATCCTCCAACGATATGGAAAGGATCAAGAAGATCAACCGACCTGCCAATTCTAGCTTCGCAGTAGCTGATCTTAGCCTCGCAGCAAGGCTACTTTCCAGATTTAAACAGATCTGATTCAATCTGTTTCCATATTTTCAAGGGACAATTATACCCTTGCTCTCCCTATAAATAGCCCATCAGGGGTACAAAGACCAAAAAGAAAGAGGCGCAGGAGGACTCCACATGCAGAGACTTCTTCATAACGCACCGTGCGCTCTCGAATTCAGAGAACTTTTAGAGAATTGCTTTATCTATTCAGGGTGTTGATACCCTAACATCGTTCTTCTTCTCAAGGAATCTCCGGAATCAGGCAAGAAGGAATTCCTAATTGAAGGCGATCTTGAGAAGCAGCAAGATTGTTCTACCAACCTTCTATTCTCTGATTCCCGGAACCAGGCGAGAAGGGAATCTCATCGCTCGCATCGTCAAAGGGACAAAGTGGCGCGCGCTGACCAGACTCCTATCGGCACACTTCTCCAGAATCTCTGAGGAGATCTACTTGTAATCTTTCTAAGAATACTTGTAATTTAGCTCCTCAAACTCTTTTTTGTAAGTTTTTCCCGTTTGCAAACATAATGGAAAACAAGATGGCGACTCCGCTGGGGATGAAATTCTCCATTGCCGAGAATCAAGTGTCGCAATGCGACGAACAGACCTTCGGGTCTAACTCTGAATTCACAAAAAATAAGTGCAGCCAGAGCCCCTCTGGCTAAATCTTCAAGGAAAGTCTTTGCGGAGACAGAAAAGGTTCTCTGCGAATCTACTGACGTTATTTGGCGCAACAAGGAAGCACGTCCGCAGTCTGATTCCTTTACTTGTGAGAACTTGGTGGTTCAGTTCGATCAAGGAAGATTTGAAGAAGTCCTCTCTGAGGGTGGCCCAATGCTTTGAGCACGGAAGCATAGGAAGGTTTCCACGACCAAGGTTTCGAAGCAGAAACCGGAAGCAGAATTCTGCCAACACCCCTCAGCCTCGCGTGTGACTAATCAGGTTCCTTGCGAACCTAAGTCTCCTCTGCCAAAGCGGGTATGGAAGCCTAAACAGAAGTCTCCAACCGAAGCTTCAGGCGTAGTTACACCTAAACCGCGCCTCTCTCGCGAAGAAAAAGGAAGGATGCCTGTCTGCTCCAATCATAAAGCTACGACGGCAATCATACCGTCGTCCAATTCAAGAGCAGCAATGCCTCGCGTCGGCCTCGTTCTCACGAGCGAAACTACTGTACCACAGCGTACTCACCGGGTTCGTCCCCTTCGCAGCAGCATAGCGGGTAAAGCACCACAGCGTGCTCCGCTTTCTAGTGCGTTAAGTACTAAGCTCACACCTGATGGCGAAGCTAGAACCAAAGTACTATTCAGTGCTAATCCCATCTGCAGGGATAAAAGAAGCAGGACATCGTCCTAAGTGCGATCCAAAAGAGCCTTTGCGCTCGATTGCAGAGACCCAACCGGGTCTGATTTGAGGAAATTGTTGACGGATAGACGAAACTCTTCCCCCTGTTGTCAACAAGTGGGATGTCAGCTAGTGACACTCCACTCGGTCCATTGCCGGCTAGGACCAATCCCCGCCACACCTCCAAGACGACGGTCAGTTTTTGATCGGCTATCGGTACAGGCCCCGAGGAAACACCGCAAAGGAAGCACCTCAAGAGAGCCAGCCTCCGCATCCGTCAACATGACCGGAAGAGGACGAGAGTCCCAGATCCAGACTATAGCCCAGGCTTAGGCGAAGTCTTGGTGCATGACGAAGGTGTCTTCCGAAACACCAGATCCAGGGTGGCAATACCCTACAGTTACGAGCAGCCTTCTTCGTCGACGGCCCTAGCCTTGCCAGAGCCCAGGAGATCACTCCAATCATCGGACGAAGAAGATGAAGATAGTGGGTACGCCTCTTCGGCGACAGTTAGCTCGGTGCGAACCGACAAAGCATCAGTCAATATGGCTGATAATGCTAATGACGACCTTCGTCGATGTTTGGAAGCTCAGGAGCAAACTTCCAGAACCCAGCAAGAAGCCTTAGACAATATTCAACAGATGCTTGCTCAACTCCTCAGTAACCGGAATAACAATGATGCCGGAGCAATCACGATGAGGAGGAACACTTCAGCAATGAGCAACCAAAGCCGGAGAAATCCAAGGAGGGTTCTTCCTTAGATGCCGAAGTCCTTAAGGGCCTCCAGGCTCAAATCGCATCCCTAGCTCAGAGGGATGAATTAAAGAAGGTAGGGGCAGTCCGTCCTTACCCGCTGGAGTGGGATTCGGTACCATATCCACCGAAGTTCAAACCACCAATGTTGCATACCTATGATGGGAAGAGCTCGCCAAATCAGCACATCTACTATTTCCGGTCTCAGACTGATAATGTTATAAGCAATGACGCCGTCATGGCTAGGCTATTCATTGGCACCTTGAAGGGGGTGGCATTTGACTGGTTCCGAAGCCTCCCTCCGGGCTCTATCAATTCCTAGATCAACCTGAAAACCCGGTTCCTCTCTCGTTTCTATGAGGACGATACCGAAGTAACCATGGACAAGCTCCTCTCCACTGTGCAGAAGAAGGGCGAATCTGTCCGTGACTACATTGAACGGTTCAGAAACTTATCCTTGATGTGCCCAGCAGGGATGCCATTACCCATGCTCTTACAAACATGCAGACACAACTTCTTAGACCAAGTGGAAGTTCGCATGGGGGCTATCAAAGCCCACACCTGGAAGGAATTGGTCGAACAAGCAGAGATAGCCGAGAAGTCGGCTAAAAAGTTCGAACCATCTGCCCCTAGAGGCAAGTGGGGGATGAACAACAAAGGGCGTAACGACCTACCACAATCCTCTCAAGCTAAAGGCAAAGAGACTATGTCTGTGGAGTTATCCGGAGATGTGCAGTCGAAGACCAAGAAGAGCGGCTTCAACAATCAGGAGCCTAAGTTCCCTCCAAAGCAGTACTCCTTCAAAGATGATCAGGTGGTCACGATATTCCATCTGCTCCACAAAGGGAACAAAATGAAACTGCCAGATGCTCGGTGTCCCAATGAGATAAGGCGCACAAACGACCCTAAATACTGCCTCTACCACAGGATGATCCACCATCCTACTGACAAGTGTTATGTCCTCAAGGACAGAATACAAGCCCTGGTCGATGCCGGGGTTCTGACGTTGAAGACGGAGCAGAAGAAAGTCACTGCCAATATGGTGACCCTCGAGTTCGGCAAAACTCCAAAGGTCACAGTTCCTGACGGAACTTATCCAGTCCTCGCTCCACGGTTGGACGTCAAGCATCCTCCAGCTACAACTCAAAACAATAAGGGTCTTGTTCCCTTAACATTGGAGACAGGAGAAGTCATGTGGATATACCCAGACCTCATCCAAGACGAACAGTGGGATTCAAAGAAGCCTAAGTCAAAGGGCAAATCTTGCAATGTCATCTCCATCCTGTCAGACGACGACAATCTTACATCGGCTTCCCTCAGTGATTCAGAAGGGGAAAAGCTTGATTGCATGGCGCGAGCCGATACGCCTCAGCAGACGGGCACCCGATCCGGAAAATCATACTTAAGGCAGTATGAAAAGTCTACTGACGAGACACAACAGCAAACGACGTCAGTACAAGCACCAGCATCCACTCCAATCCCAACCAAGGGAAAAGAGAGACCTAAGGAGGTACGATTCGACAACATGTTGAAGAAACCACCAGGCCAAGGGTTTGATACGCCTTTTCGGTTTGACATATTGACTCAACTGGCCAATATCCCAGCTCGTATCACTATACACGAGCTCCTTCGCCTCTCTAAAGAGATAAGAGAAGCACTCAGCGATGCGCTAGCCAATTCAGAATCCTTTCTGACATGCATGCCTGAGATCCCTAACAACGACGTTCAGTCTCCTTGCCCAGAATGTCATCACACACAATCCAAGGTGCCTGCTATTACATTCACGGCGGAAGATATGCTTCTCAAAGATAACAAGCACGATCGGCCTCTGTACTACACGGGATATATCGGTTCAACGTGCATTGAAAGAATACAAGTCAATCCGGGGTCCGCACTCAGCATCATCCCCAAAAGGCTTCTCTACTACCTCGGCATACCGCTGTACAGGTTGTCCGCAACCACTACTACAATATACGGTTTCAACGCCGGAGCAGTCATCCACTGGGAAAAATTCGACTCCGTTGCAGAATCGGGAGCTTGAAGTTAGAAGTGACATGCTATGTCATTGACGCTGACACATCATATAACCTGCTGCTGGGACGGCCATGGATCCATGCCAACTGGATCGTTCCCTCTACTCTGCACCAATGCTTCAAATATGTTGAAGATAACGCGATAGTACGAACTGTCTTTGCTGAGAAGCAACCATTTAATGGGGTGAAAAATTACTTCACTGATGCTCTCCTGTATCAAGAGGCCGATGGAGCACTCAAAGAACCGTTACCAGACGATGATGAAAGCGGTAATGAGGCGGATTCAGAACCCGAAGCAGGCATGCCGGCCATTCTGATTGGTGAACCAATTATAGCATGTCTCAATAATCCCCTATGTAATATTCCTTCAGAGGATGAAGGTGAATGGGTAATTAATGATAATATTTCTTTCGATTATCCTACGAGTATTGGGCTGTTTGAATCCATTACGGATGGCTCTCTGCACATACCCTTACATAAGCCGAGTGCGGCTAGCACACCTATGGAAGCTATAGAAGGAGCCACGTTGGTGATCCCGCCATCCAAAGAAGGTCAGCTACCGATAATCTTCGGTAGAACCCAACCACGGGGACCCACGGTCACAGACTCAAGTTCAGACTTAGACACTCCACAATTCTTTCATTACGCGCAGCCAGCGCGCCATATTATGAAGAAAATGGGGTACGACTTGAAGCATGGAGCAGGCCTGAATTTTGGAAAAGGAAGGCGCAGCTTGATGCGTAATTTTGCCCTGAAAGGGAAGCCTGCAAATTACTATGATAGCACACGCAGGGGGTTAGGGTATGTTACACTCACATCATCAAAAACAGTTCAAGCCAAGGACGATGGATCAATTCCATCACATTCGGCCTCATCCTCCGAGTGGGACTCGGATATCAGTGTAGGAGGAATGTTCGAAGACCTCACTGTCAATATGACCTCAAGCAGTCAATTGGAGCCCGCAGAAGGCACTGACGAAGAACCGTGGGCCCAGCAATTAGACCTTCAATGGGAAAAGCGATTCGAATCGCGCGAACCACCTACTGAAGACAAGGTGATGCGGTCAACTTGGGTAATCAAGACTACCCCAAGCCTATCTTTATAAGTGAAAGCATATCACTTACAGAGAAGGAAGAATTGATAATACTCGTAAAGGAGTATATAGACGTCTTCGCATGGAGCTACGAAGATATGCCCGGACTTGATCCACAGGTCGCTATGCACCGTCTAAACATCAAGCCTGATGATTGTTATTCATTTTTGCATATTTTACCACATCCATACCATGCATATTGTAAATAAAAATGTGATTTTTTAATCTTTTTCTCTCTATTTTTGCAAGTCCATATTCTAATAGAGAAAAGGCCCAAAATCCCTTTAATTATCAAGAATTAAAGGAGAATAAATCAAAGCCCAAAAGAGAGCCCAAAGGTTGAGGCCAGGATCGGAGATATCCACGCGTCAGCTCAGACTTCCAGAAGGTCCACATCGCTAACAACCTACGAGATAAGCGCAACAGAAATCTCGGCCTCAACGGCCAAGATTCTGCCGCATATCCACGGCAATTGCCGCGATTCTGCGGCAGTTACAAGGCCGTTGAGCCCGAGATTCTCTCCAACAACCTGGGTTCTAGAGGCTTCTCTCTAAGGCTATAAATACACCACCAGGGCCTTCGCAAAAAAGGGAGGAGAGAGGAGAGAGGAGAGAGGAGAGAATAGAGAAAGAGATTGTATTTTGATTTTTCTCTAGGTTTTATTTCTCTTAGTCTTCTTCCTCCCTAGAAATTCTGCAAAAAGAGAGATTGTGAGAGAGAGAAAGCTTGTGTAAATCAAGGTGTGACAACTTGTGAAGCAAGGTTTAATCTAATCTCCTTTCTCTACTTGAGCATTTTCTAGTACTTTACTTGCATTCTTTAATTCAAGCTTTACTTTCATTGCACTCTTATTCATGAATTGCTTTTCTTTTCTTGTAATGGCTACTAGCTAATTTCTTCTAACATGACTAGCTAACAACTAATCTTGCTTAACTTCTAACTCTTGGGTGAATGCAAATTCTTCATCTTGCAATTGTTGAGTCTTCTTCATCCCCGATGGGTTACTTTCATGCTTGGCAATTTCTTGTTGTAATTCTCCATATGATTCATGTGTGCCTCATTTAGAGCCTTGTCTTTAGAACAAGTGCCTTGATGGAACATGGAGATGGATCACCAACCATATGCTATTTGTTGTACAACTTCTTTACTTCAATTAATGAATGTTGTATCTTCTTCCTTAGCATCCCTTGAGTGGCAACTCTTTTGATTCCACCATTGAAAGTCTATCTTGAAGGCCTATGACATCAATGAGGCTACAAGACAATTCCAAGAAGATCACCCGTCAATCAAGTGGGAAAGTAACTAGACCAACACGCAAGACAAACATATGCCGATGAATCAACATGAGGCAAGCATCACCCTAACGGAGATTAGTAAGTTAGCAAGTTAGTAATGTTAGCTAGTCATGGCCTTTCTCATCTAAAAGTCTTCTACAAGTTTTCATTCTTTTAGTATTAATTCCAAAGCAAATCTTGTCTTCGATTCTTTTCATTTTCTTTCCATAGTTTTCATTTCATGTACAAACCAACCACCAATTCTTTTTCCATGTCTTTTGCATTCTTTTAAAACAAAGAAGAACTTCGTTTTCTATCTTCACATTAAACCGTAAAGCTTCCATCGTGAGCTCTCCTTGTAGATTCGACCCGTATAGCTTGTGCTACTACGGTGATTTGGAAAGGATACATCAATCATTTTAAGTACATTGTGAAGTGATCAAGCACCTAAGGTTGACTCTAAACCTTCTTTCTTTTATTGAATATTTGTGCAAACTACCACACTATCCTTTTCCTAATCAAATTTTTGGCGCCATTGCCGGGGAGAGCAACGGTTTTTGATTTCAAGTGAAGAACTAAACGAATTTTCTTCTCTGTTGCAGGTTACAGGTAAAGAAAACAGGAAAATTTGCATTGCAGTAACATATAAGTGGCTCTGGGCTTCTGCTCTTGAAAGCAGAAACCAGTTGCCCTCTGAATTACGGCGATTCCACGGCCAAAGCCGCGGATCCGCGGCAAGGAGGAGTGAACTACTGACCAAATTTCTGCAGGGTTGCTTGCTCTGCAAAATACAGCTGCTGCAATACTTAAATTCTTGTATGCTTCACCTTATGCCTGCTAATAATCAACAGTATAAAATTGGTTGCAAAGTTAAAAATTGATTAGACATTTGCATTTCTAGGCACGTGTCTTTTCAATTCTTTTATTTTACTGTTGAAGAGTGCTGGAGCAAGGTACGTGTGCATTGTATATTGACTAGGACTCACTCCTTGTTTGATTTTTATAGCTTTGAGTGAACCTTGTTTGTTTATAACTGTACACTTGCACCAAACTGATTTTAAGGGCATCACCCATAAATAAGATAAGGTGGGGGATTTCATCACCCTTTCCTTAGCCCGAAAATCATTTTCCAAGCACTCACAATCCCAAGCTTGTAATAAAATTTGATAGACGTTGGCCCTAGGGACATCCGGACTCACTTAGGAGATTATCCTAAGGGGGAAAAGTGTTGGAAATTGACTTTTGTAAAATCAGTGTCTAGGAAAGGGATTGAGGGCCGAAAGCCCGAAGGTTGGTGGTTACTTAATTAAGGAACGTCTTTGACGGAAAACCTCCCAACAACCTTGCCCTGACCTGGCTGATTAGCTTATGGTCAAAGTCTACACTAAACCTCCCGTGGACAGTCTAATCAGTTAGGAGTCGTCTAGGTCCAGGAATCCTAGATAGCTTGGATTGATTTTTCTTTTATTGTTTGTTATTTTCATTTTTTGTTTTTTTTTTGGTGTGATCGGTGCACGTTGTTTGTGACTGTATATGCAAGAGTGGTTCCGTGATCCAAATTCTACGAGACTTGTTAGACTTTCTACACTTGCACAACCACTTGACACAATGGAAAATAACGTTTCACTTCAAGATCGATTCTATCCGATTCGTACCTCCCTGCCATCGTGCATTCTTCTTCCTGAACCAAATGGAAATCACTTCGAGCTGAAACCACAATTCATTAATACACTTCCCTGATTTCATGGTCTAGAGTCTGAGGACGCATACTTCTTCATTCGAGAGTTTGAAGAAGTATGTTTAATGATGAGAATTTTCCAGTTGACCGAGGATGTTGCTAGGTTACGGTTCATACCATTTGCACTTAAGGACATTGCTAAGAAATGGCTTTAAAATCTTCCCGTCAGTTCAATATCTTCATGGGATGATTTTGTAAAAGTCTTTCTTAAGAAATTCTATCCCATCCACAAAACAGCCCTCATGCTAAAAAATATCATGCAATTCAAGCAGGAATCACACGAACCGTTCTGGAAGTATTTTGAGCGTTTCAAAGATCTTCTAGCCTTATGTCCTCATCACGGCATAGAGAAATGGCGTCAGTGCCAAATTATCTATGACGGACTTGACTATCAAACGAAAACACTCCTTGAATCCATGTGCCAAGGGGAATTTTTGAAGAAAGATGAGAATCAGGGGTGGGATCTCTTTGAAGCCTTAGCTGAGAAAACGATTCAGTGGGAGTCATGCCCTGATAAGCCCACTTCCACCACTTCCAGAACTGGTATGCACTCCATAGAATCCTCTATAGCTGCGGAAACCAAGATCACACAATTGATGAAGAGGATAGAACTGCTTGAGTCAAGGGAAAATTCTGTGGTCAATCAGGTCAACCCATCACCTCTGATCAAACCAGGTTGCACCTACTGTCATGATCTCAACCATGTTTTTGAGGAGTGTCCTTTGTATCAGCCCCAATCATATTAGGAGAACACGAATGCAGCTTTTACCAGACCCCCTCACAATCCATACTCCAACACATACAATGCGGGATGGCGAAACCATCCAAATTTTTTGTGGAGTCAGTCTGGTCCTGAGCATCATAGGCCACCAATTCCACATCCATATAATGCTCAGTCTCACCCATCCAGTTTCAATCGTAATGCACCGAATTTTCATCCATCTCAAAGTCCACCACAGTCACAACCTTATCAAAGTCCACCACACTACCAATCACAATTCCAGTCTCCATATCATCAACATCCACCCCAGAATGATTCAGAAATATCAGAGTTGAGAAAAATGTTAGAAACCTTTACAAAGAACTATCATCAGGATATGAATAAAGTTCAGGTCCAAATTGGGCAATTGGATAATTCAGTAAATGAAAGACAAAAAGGACTGTTACCAAGCCAGCCATTGCCAAATCCCAAACATGAAGACATGGGTCCAAGTCATTGTCATGCTATTCATACCCTGAGATCTGGAAAACAGATAGACAATAAGGTTTCTAGTCAATCATCTCATCCAGTACCAAAGCCAACACCTCCTGTCCTAATGCAACCAGCTTCTGACAAACCATCCTCTAGTACAGAGCCATCCACTTCAAAAGTCAAGGGTAAAGAAAAGGTAGATGAGCAACCTTATAAGCCTAGTGTACCATTTCCAAATAGGCTTACAAATCACAAGTCAAATGCTCACATGGAGAAGATAAAAGAAATGTTCAACAAGGTCCAAATCAATGTCCCTCTTCTTGATGCCATACAACAAGTGCCATCATATGCCAAATTCTTGAAGGAAATGTGCACTAAGAAGAGGAAAACACAAGTCCCTAAGAAAGTCTTCCTAGCATCAACCATCAGCGAGTTGCTCACTGGTCCAACTCCTGTAAAATACGAAGACCCAGGGAGCCCCACCATTTCATGCATCATAGGACAGACTACCATCAATAGGGCACTACTTGATTTGGGGGCCAGCATCAATCTCTTACCTTTGTCTGTGTACCAACAATTAGGGTTAGGCGATCTTCTCCCGACCCAAATGACCATACAATTGGCTGATCGTTCTATCAAGAGACCCAAGGGGGAAATTCACGATGTCCTTGTCAGAGTTGGGGAGTTCATATACCCTGTTGATTTTGTAGTTCTTGAGACACAACCTATGTCTAATTCCAATCAAAGGGCTCAAACTCCTGTCATTTTGGGACGACCATTCCTGGCTACAGCAAATGCCATCATCAATTCTAATCTAGGATTTTCATTTTCTTTTTAGGCTTTTTATTTTTATTTTTAGGATTTTCATTTTCTTTTTAGGTTTTTATTTTCTTTTTAGATTTTATCTTTCTTAGTAGATTTTCTATTTTCTTTTAGATTTTACTTTTTCTTTTAGAAAAATAAAAAAAAAAGAAAAAAAATTTAAAAAAATAAGAAAATTTTTGATCCATGTTTAAAGAATCAAGCTTGAATTTAGGGATTAAGGAAGCTCTTAACTAAGATTTCTAATTATAAGTCGAAAAGAGGAGTTTTGTCAGATTTTTAGGTTAAGTAATAAAGGATAAGAAAGATTACTAGATTTTAATTCTTTCTTTAGGATATATACATTAAACATATTGAAGGATTAATCATAGACTTTGTGACTTTATTTACATATATATATATAATAAAAAAAATATATAAAAAAATATATGTATATAAATAAATAATAAATACTTAGCCACTAATTAAGCTGGTTAGTCGTGCCTCAAGAAGCATTGCTAATCACGCCTAAAGGTGGTTAAGTCCTTAAATTCCTTCGTGGCCTTTTTACTACTCGAGTCCTCTATCCCTAGGGATGTTTTCTCATCTGGTGCCCTAAGACCGTCTGGTTTGGGAGTCATCGGTAAGAGCCTCGTTACAAGGGTAAATTAGAAAGCCTAAGGATGCTAAGGAAATGTAAATAAATAAATATTGTATATAAAAAAATGTTATATATATTAGTAAATAAATGAACTTAGTCTAAGAAAGATCCTTCATATTTATAGATGTATATATCCTAGGATTGATGCAAAATCCGGTTTTTGATCTTTTCCCTAAAAACTTAACCTAAGATGAAAACAAAACTCCAAATAGACGCTTATAAAAGGAATGACAAGTTTAGGGTAACCTGAAACCTATAACTTAAGTGAGAATCTTTAAAACATGGATCAAAATTTTCACTAACCCTTTTATTTTTCTTTACGGATTTTGTGGGTACAATCCGCTGAAAACCCTCAGGAGACAACACTCCTCCTCTAGGGTAACCTAGAGGTTTAACGGCTTGTTGCACGTGCTCAGTGCAATCGTGTCACCTACGAAAGTGGTGTAATAATCTAGTTAGGATTTTCTTTTTCTTTCTTTTTTGCTCGAGGACGAGCAAAAGCTAGGTATGGGGGTGTGATTGTTATTCATTTTTGCATATTTTACCACATCCATACCATGTATATTGTAAATAAAAATGTGATTTTTTAATCTTTTTCTCTCTATTTTTGCAGGTCCATATTCTAATAGAAAAAAGGCCCAAAATCCCTTTAATTATCAAGAATTAAAGGAGAATAAATCAAAGCCCAAAAGAGAGCCCAAAGGTTGAGGCCAGGATCAGGAGATATCCACGCGTCAGCTCAGACTTCCAGAAGGTCCACATGGCTAACAACCTACGAGATAAGCGCAACAGAAATCTCGGCCTCAACGGCCAAGATTCTGCCGCATATCCACGGCAACTGCCGCGATTCTGCGGCAGTTACAAGGCCGTTGAGCCCGAGATTCTCTCCAACAACCTGGGTTCTAGAGGCTTCTCTCTAAGGCTATAAATACACCACCAGGGCCTTCGCAAAAAAGGGAGGAGAGAGGAGAGAGGAGAGAATAGAGAAAGAGATTGTATTTTGATTTTTCTCTAGGTTTTATTTCTCTTAGTCTTCTTTCTCCCTAGAAATTCTGCAAAAAGAGAGATTGTGAGAGAGAGAAAGCTTGTGTAAATCAAGGTGTGACAACTTGTGAAGCAAGGTTTAATCTAATCTCCTTTCTCTACTTGAGCATTTTCTAGTACTTTACTTGCATTCTTTAATTCAAGCTTTACTTTCATTGCACTCTTATTCATGAATTGCTTTTCTTTTCTTGTAATAGCTAGTAGCTAATTTCTTCTAACATGACTAGCTAACAACTAATCTTGCTTAACTTCTAACTCTTGGGTGAATGCAAATTCTTCATCTTGCAATTGTTGAGTCTTCTTCATCCCCGATGGGTTACTTTCATGCTTGGCAATTTCTTGTTGTAATTCTCTATATGATTCATGTGTGCCTCATTTAGAGCCTTGTCTTTAGAACAAGTGCCTTGATGGAACATGGAGATGGATCACCAACCATATGCTATTTGTTGTACAACTTCTTTACTTCAATTAATGAATGTTGTATCTTCTTCCTTAGCATCCCTTGAGTGGCAACTCTTTTGATTCCACCATTGAAAGTCTATCTTGAAGGCCTATGACATCAATGAGGCTACAAGACAATTCCAAGAAGATCACCCGTCAATCAAGTGGGAAAGTAACTAGACCAACACGCAAGACAAACATATGCCGATGAATCAACATGAGGCAAGCATCACCCTAACGGAGATTAGTAAGTTAGCAAGTTAGTAATGTTAGCTAGTCATGGCCTTTCTCATCTAAAAGTCTTCTACAAGTTTTCATTCTTTTAGTATTAATTCCAAAGCAAATCTTGTCTTCGATTCTTTTCATTTTCTTTCCATAGTTTTCATTTCATGTACAAACCAACCACCAATTCTTTTTCCATGTCTTTTGCATTCTTTTAAAACAAAGAAGAACTTTCGTTTTCTATCTTCACATTAAACCGTAAAGCTTCCATCGTGAGCTCTCCTTGTGGATTCGACCCGTATAGCTTGTGCTACTACGGTGATTTGGAAAGGATACATCAATCATTTTAAATACATTGTGGAGTGATCAAGCACCTAAGGTTGACTCTAAACCTTCTTTCTTTTATTGAATATTTGTGCAATCTACCACACTATCCTTTTCTTAATCACCTGACGTCAAGCCAGTCAAGCAGCAACAACGTCGGTTTCACCCAAACATTATGGAAGCTATTGAAGCCGAAGTTCACAAGCTCATTGCATGTGGCTTCATCCGGAGGAACAACATCCAGATTGGGTAGCTAACATCGTCCCCGTCCTCAAGAAGAACGGGAAAATACGGATCTGCATCGACTACAGTGATCTCAATACGGCCTGTCCCAAAGATGAATTCCCACTGCCCATCACCGACGTCATGATTGACAACACATGCGGGTTCGAAAGAATGTCTTTCATGGATGGCTTTTCAGGGTACAACCAGATTAAGATGTATCCCGACGATGAGAAGCATACTTCATTCCGAACACCATTGGGGGTATACTGTTACACTGTAATGCCCTTCGGACTGAAGAACGCCGGAGCAACCTATCAGCGGGCAATGAGTACGATCTTCCGCGATCATCTCTGAAAAATGGTGGAATGCTACGTCGACGACATTGCCGTCAAAAGCCGCAACAAGAATGAACATCTTCGCGACCTGAGAACGATGTTCGACATAATGCGGGCTCATCAACTGAAAATGAACCCAACAAAATCCTTCTTGGGAGTGTCAAGTGGCAAGTTCCTTGGGTTTATTGTCACATCAAAAGGATTCATCTAGACCCAGACAAAGTCAAAGCCATTCAGAGCATGCATCCACCGAGGAATCTTAAAGAGCTCAGAGGCTTGCAAGGTAGACTGGCTTATATTAGAAGATTCATCGCAAATCTCTCAGGCTGCTGTCAACCGTTCACCTGACTCATGAAAAAGGGTGCTTCCTTCGTATGGGATCAAGCTTGCCAGGAAGCTTATGAAGACATCAAGAGGTATCTCACAAAACCTCCAGTCTTAGTGGCCCCTACATCAGGGAAACCATTTTTGCTTTATGTAAAAGCTCTGGACTACTCCCTCGGTGCCCTCCTCGCTCAAAAGGACGACAATGGCCACGAGCAGGCCATTTATTATCTGAGCAGAACTCTCATAGGAGCGGAATCTCGCTACAACCCTATCGAGAAAGAGTGTTTAGCTCTCGTCTTCACTGTTCAGAAGACACGACATTACTTGGTCGGCCAGACCATATATGTCATCTCCAGAGTAAACCCATTGCGTCTTCTTATGACGAAGCCAGGATCACTGAATTCAAGATTGGCTAAGTGGGCACTTTTATTGTCTCAATACGACATGATCTTCACCCCTCAGAAGGCGGTTAAAGGCCAGGCCCTTGCAGAGTTCTTGGCTGCTCATCCAGTTCCGGAGCATTCAAAACTTCACGAAGATATCCCCGATGAAGTCTTCGAGTCTTATGCAACCTCAGAAGAGGAAGTGTGGCAGATGTTCTTTGATGGAGCTTCGCGAATGGGCCCTAAAAGTAAGATTATTGCCAGAGTGGGGGTTGTGTTTATCTCCCCGCAGAACCATGTTCTTCCCAGAGCATTTTCTTTGACAGAATCATGCTCCAACAATGTAGCAGAATATAATGCCCTGCTCATTGGTCTTCAACTCGCCCATGGAATGGGGGTACGTTACCTCGAAGCTTATGGCGATTCAAAACTGATCATCAATCAGGTTAAAGGCGAATACGAAGTCCGCCATGAGGACTTGGTGCCTTATTATCACACGGCCGTTGAATTGGCCAACCTATTTGTGAAAAACACCTAGAGGGGGGGTGAATAGAAACATAAACATGTGATAAAGATTTCAAGACAATATATCAACATATCAATTCATTTTTGAGTCTTGCAAATTTTATCAAAAACAAAACCTTGTATTTTGTCAAACTTGATTTTTCCAAAACATGAATAGGGAAGTCAAAATAAGTTTGTTTACCAAGTTAAAGTATGTATGTATAAATAGAAAACATCTACTATACATATACCATGTGTAAACTTGTTTTGATCAACTATTCATAAAAACTAAATATCAAATCATAAAACGTGTGTGTTTTGTGTACTTGAGCATATCAACTAAACTAAGCTTTACAAATATGGATCTAAAACAGTATCTAAACTAGATACCTAAGTCTTCTTGTCGATCTTCCATCTTCAAGTAGACTTGGTCCAAACTCTATGATTCTCCAAGTGCAAAGGTATGATCTTTAAGCTTTGGCACCGGAATCATCAAGAATAGCTTCTAATCATCTTGTTGAAGCTAATCACCAACTAATATCCTGTTAATGATCTGAAACTTAGAAACACAAGAATATTAGTAAACATAACTACATGAGTGTTGATCATCATCAAAACTAGAGTGGAAGGCCATTTGGCCAACAATCTCCCCCTTTTTGATGATGACAAAACTCATGGAGTTATATATGCATGGATTAAAGTTAAGCTTCAAAGAAGCTCCCCCTTAACTCATGCATAAACAAAATAAACGTAAATATGCAAGAATGATAATGCATAAACAATAAAAACAAACTCTAGATACCACATAGAATATCCAAAACAAAGCAAGCTCTAGATACCAATTACAACAATTACAAAGCAAGCTTTGGATACCCAATTAAACTTAATAAACAATTAAACTTAATATTCTTGATATTAAAACATAATATATGCATATAAAACATAAGTATGCATATAAAATTCAAATACTTTCTCCCCCTTTTTGTCAATCATCAACAAAGGGGTACACAATCAAAACCATAGATAATATGATGTATACACTTGAACTTATTGTTATGTCAATTGGTATCATTGAACTCTTTCAATTGGTATCATTTTGATCTTCTTGTATACTCATATATGTTTTGTATGTATGTATGCTTTAAATTCCAAGTATATCAATTTCTATTGGTATCTATCTTTCATACATATATATGTTTGTGTTTATGCTAGTGCTTGAGTTTCAATTTTGTTTAAATTGATTACTTTTAAATTGTTATCAAGACTATGCATGTCTTTAGTTTGTTTTTCATAAAGGGGGAGAAAATTTGATTTTGTATTTCAATTGGTATTTGTACTCCCACTCTTTATGATTAAAAGTTGTTATTTTGAACATATGATATCAACATCAAATTTGTTTATATGTTTTCAAAATGAAATATATCCTTACAATTGGTATCAAAATTTGTGTTTAGACATTCAAAATTTGTTATGTTGTTTTACAATTGGTAATTTGTTATGTTTAATTACAATTGGTATCTCAAAATGTTGTTTAAAGAAAATATTCAAAGTTTTGATTTGTATTTCCTATATGCAAGGAGAGCTTAACATCTCTCTTACATATAGATTCATGTTGAGTATATTATAAATTGAGGAGCTTGACAACTCTTCTTTATATGATATACGTGTGTAGGGGAGCTTCACATCTCCTCTTATGCATTACATAATATGTGTTATGTGAATTGGGGCTTGTCTTCCCTTCTTCATGTAATGCATATGTGTAGGGAAGCTAACTTAGCATCTTCCTCTTCATGAATGTATATAGCATATAACATATATTGATCCTTGTTTATTGGTATCAAGATGCTTCATTGACATATTTTTTAATTGATATCATGTTTGTAGTCACCCCTTATTGACTTTGTTTTTTTTTTTTTAGACAAAAGGGGGAGAACATTGTTTGCATTGTTTTGATTGACAAAAAAAAAAGGGGGAAGAAAGATTTTTACCCCTCATTTTATCTATGGTTTTGATTGTGTACCCCTTTGTTGATGATTGACAAAAAGGGGGAGAAGTATTTGAGTTTTATATGCATACTTATGTTTTATATGCATATATTATGTTTTAATATCAAGAATATTAAGTTTAATTGTTTATTAAGTTTAATTGGGTATCCAAAGCTTGCTTTGTAATTGTTGTAATTGGTATCTAGAGCTTGCTTTGTTTTGGATATTCCATGTGGTATCTAGAGTTTGTTTTTATTGTTTATGCATTATCATTCTTGTATATTTACGTTTATTTTGTTTATGCATGAGTTAAGGGGGAGCTTCTTTGAAGCTTAACTTTAATCCATGCATATATAACTCCATGAGTTTTGTCATCATCAAAAAGGGGGAGATTGTTGGCCAAATGGCCTTCCACTCTAGTTTTGATGATGATCAACACTCATGTAGTTATGTTTACTATTATTCTTGTGTTTCTAAGTTTCAGATCATTAACAGGATATTAGTTGGTGATTAGCTTCAACAAGATGATTAGAAGCTATTCTTGATGATTCCGGTGCCAAAGCTTAAAGATCATACCTTTGCACTTGGAGAATCATAGAGTTTGGACCAAGTCTACTTGAAGATGGAAGATCGACAAGAAGACTTAGGTATCTAGTTTAGATACTGTTTTAGATCCATATTTGTAAAGCTTAGTTTAGTTGATATGCTCAAGTACACAAAACACACACGTTTTATG
This sequence comes from Agave tequilana, assembly GCA_038442645.1. Classification (NCBI taxonomy): domain Eukaryota; kingdom Viridiplantae; phylum Streptophyta; class Magnoliopsida; order Asparagales; family Asparagaceae; genus Agave; species Agave tequilana. Next base: position 496,279 of record JAVJIF010001582.1, read on the forward strand.
ATTTGATATTTGGTTTTTATGAATAGTTGATCAAAACAAGTTTACACATGGTATATGTATAGTAGATGTTTTCTATTTATACATACATGCTTTAACTTGGTAAACAAACTTATTTTGACTTCCCTATTCATGTTTTGGAAAAATCAAGTTTGACAAAATACAAGGTTTTGTTTTTGATAAAATTTGCAAGACTCAAAAATGAATTGATATGTTGATATATTGTCTTGAAATCTTTATCACATGTTTATGTTTTAACATAAAATGATAAAACAAGTTTTATGGAATTTTCAGAAATGATAAAAGGTTTTTATAAAATATTTTTTCCAAAATTTTCTGACCTTGTTTTTGTGCTGACAGGCTGGTGACGGTCGACCGCACTAAGGGCCGGTCGACCGTTGCGGTCGACCGACGTGCACAGACATGCACGTCTGTTAGGCACAGACACGGTCGACCGGGACGGTCGACCGAGTTGAGAGCTCTGCTCTCGGGTTTTCTCGGTCGACCGGGCCGGTCGACCGCAGTTGCCCAACGGTCATAATTCTGACCGTTGGCGGTCGACCGGTGGCCTGTCAGGCTGCCACATCAGCCTAACGGCTAGTTTTGTATATGGGCTATATAAACCCCATCTCTTTGGGGATTTTAGCCAAGTTTTTTTAAGAGAAAAAATACTAGTTTTCTGAAGTATTTAAAAGAGTTTTCAAAAGAATTTTAAGTGCAAAAACTTCTCATCTTTATTGTTTTAGGGTTTTTGAAAAATCAAAGAAAAATAGGTTTTTGGGATTTTTGCTTAGATCTTCCATTCTATCATATTGCAAGTATTTTCCCAAAGATTTTTCTTTGTTGCTTGTTTCCAAAAACACTTGTTTTCCACACTTGAGCTATCTTCTATCCTAAACTATTAGGATCTTTGTTTTTGTGGAAAAAGAAAGAAAAAGAGAGTTTGTGATTTTTGAACCACTTGTTGTAAACCCTCCTTTATTTGTTGTATCCCTCTTCGGTAGAGGTGATCGGAGTGGTATTGGTTTGCTCCCTCTTCGGTAGAGGTGGAGTTTGGTTGTGAGCCTCTTCGGTAGAGGTGTGTGGATTGGTTGTTGTATTGGCTACGGGCCTAACCCCTCGGTTGTGAGGAGGTTGTTGTTGAGAGAGGAGTTTGGTACTCCTAGAGTTGTAAGAAATCCTCTTCAGTAGAGGTTCCCTCGGTGGGAGTTGAGATAGTGGAAATCCTACACGGTGGTGTAGGCGGGGATGTAGAGCAAGGTGCTCGAACCTCGGAAACACATCCTTGCGTTTGCGTTTGCTCTAATTTTCTCTCAACTCTACTCTTTTTAATTCTTGCACCTTTATTGCTCTATTTATTGCAAGTCTATATTTGTGCAATTTGTGTGTTAAATTTTAATTTCCGCATTTTCGCCATAATCATATAGCCATCACCTATTCACCCCCCCCCCCTCTAGGTGATTTCAATTTGAAGGCTTCTATATCGGGCATGTGTCTCGATCTCAAAATACCAAGGCGGACGCTCTTGCTGCATTAGCAACAACACTAGCCTTGCCAGCCGACACCGAGTATCACCTCACAGTCGCAACTCGACATCTTGTATGCTCCAAGCACATGCTAAGAACTCGAGAAGTCTATAATGTCTCCACGGATCTTAAGCCGAGAGATTGGCGCTTTCCTCTCATTGACTATGCTCTCCACGGTCTGCTCCCAGACGATCCTAAAGAAGCGGCGTCTGTCAGACGAAGGTCTTTCCGTTTCTACTACGATCCGACTTTGAAGACACTTTACCGCCGTTCATATGACGGTGTTCTCCTCTGCTGCCTTTCTCATTCAGAGGCACAGGAAGCGCTCCAAGAAGCGCACGATGGCACTTGCGGCGCTCATCAGCCAGGTCCAAAACTTAAGGACAGGTTGCACAGACTTGGATACTGTTGGCCAACTATGATAGCCGATGACATCCAGTATGCACGAAGGTGTAAAGCATGTCAGATTCATGCGGATTTCATACACCAGCCTTCGGAGTTGCTCCACCCAACTGTTGCTTCATGGCCATTTGAAGCATGGGGAATAGATGTCGTAGGGCCAATCAGCCCCTCTTCGACAAAAGGTCACCGGTTCATCCTGGCAATAACCGATTACTTCTCAAAGTGGGCAAAGGCTATACCACTGGCTGAAATCAAGACCTCTAATGTGGTTAATTTCATCAAGCACCATGTCATCCATCGATTTGGTGTACCTAGGCGGATAATCCACGACAACGGTCCCCAATTCATAAGCCAAGTATTCTATCGGTTCTGCGATAAATACTGAATTCAGAATGTGCCTTCAACTGCCTATAATCCCGCCGCTAACAGCTTGGCGGAAGCATTCAACAAAACGATCATCAAGCTACTCAAGAAATTTGTCTCCTCGAATAAGCGGGATTGGGACGAAAAGCTTGGCGAATGTCTTTGGGCCTACCAGACCACGGTTCGAACACCGACAGGTAATACACCTTTTTCCCTGGTATATGGGTGCGAAGCAGTCATCCCATTGGAAATCCAGATGCCGTCATTGCGAGTAGCTCTGACCACTAAAATCACATCAGAAGATAATGATCGATTGCGTCTTCAAGAGCTCGAAGCCCTAGAGGAGAAGAGGCTATAAGCTCAGCAGCATATCGAGCTATATCAAGCTCGAATCTTAAAAGCCTTCAATAAGAAGGTCAGATAAAGAGTCTTCCAGAAAGGAGACCTGGTTTTAGCCATCAGACGACCGATGATTATGACGCACAAGACCAAAGGCAAATTTCAGCCTAAATGGGAAGGACCGTTTGTCATAGAAACAGTTTATTCAAACGGAGCATACCGCCTCATGACCTCAGATGGCGACCTACTCATGATGCCGATCAATGGCAAATTCTTAAAGAAGTATTATCCTTAATCAAGGATCCTTCTCATGATCAAGTTAACATTACACCTCTGATCAAGATCTTCGTGTCCAAAGTACACACAAAGAGAGCCTTTCTCTTCCTCCAAGCGAGATAATACAACTGTAAACTAGTAGGAACCTAGTCACGTACTGGCTGTCCCGAAGGAGAATCAAGGTTATGCATATATTAACCAAATAATCCGACATCCTTAACGATTAAGAACAGAGGAAAATGTTGGCCTGTAAGCCCAACATAAATCCTCGACAACTCATCATGTTGAGGGGAATAGCATGGCTAGCCCAACTCAAACGGTAGTTGGTAAAGGCATATCAAACCCGTTGATAGCTGGGGGTTTGCTAAAAATCCTAAGGGACCAGTTCCTATTTGATTCCCTCTCCAAAATCACTTACCAATTCTCATCCACAGAATGGTAAGGCCACATATACATTTCACTATTACGTTAACATTAAACCTATGACAGTGATTCCTTCGTTTCTCCCTGTGAAAACGAGATCTCCAAAATCACTTACCAATTCTCATCCATAGAATGGTAAGGCCACATATACATTTCGCTGTTACGTTAACACTAAACCTATGACAGTGATTTTCTCGTTTCTCCCCGTGAAAACGAGACTTTTCCCCAAACTCCATTACAACCTTGAGCTTGGTGGCGTCTCAATCGGTTTTGTCATTGCGACCTCTGAACCAGCAGACAGCCAAGTCTCAATTTTGAGCCTGTTGACATTTACAAAAGAGAGGTCTTGATACTCGTTGACATTTACAAAAGACGGGTATCACCACCTTTTGAGCTTGGTGGCGTCTCAAACGATTATGTCATTGCGACCTCTGAACCAGCAGACAGCTAAGTCTCAATTCCGAGCCCTGTTGACATTTACAAAAGACAGGTCTCGATACTCGTTGACATTTACAAAAGACAAGTATCACCAATTTTGAAGCTTGGTGGCGTCTCATTCGGTTATGTCATCGCGACCTCTGAACCAGCAGACAGCCAAGTCTCAACCTTGAGCCCTGTTGACATTTACAAAAGACAGGTCTCGATACTCGTTGACATTTACAAAAGACGGGTATCACCAACCTTTTTGAGCTTGGTGGCGTCTCAAACGGTTATATCATTGCGACCTCTGAACCAGCAGACAGCTAAGTCTCAATTCCGAGCCCTGTTGACATTTACAAAGACAGGTCTCGATACTCGTTGACATTTACAAAAGACGGGTATCACCACCTTTTGAGCTTGGTGGCGTCTCATTGAGTTATGTCATCGCGACCTCTGAACCAGCAGACAGCTAAGTCTCAATTCCGAGCCCTGTTGACATTTACAAAAGACAGGTCTCGATACTTGTTGACATTTACAAAAGACAAGTATCACCAATTTTGAAGCTTGGTGGCGTCTCATTCGGTTATGTCATCGCGACCTCTGAACCAGCAGACAGCCAAGTCTCAACCTTGAGCCCTGTTGACATTTACAAAAGACAGGTCTTGATACTCGTTGACATTTACAAAAGACGGGTATCACCAACCTTTTGAGCTTGGTGGCGTCTCAAACGGTTATGTCATTGCGACCTCTGAACCAGCAGACAGCTAAGTCTCAACCTTGAGCCCTGTTGACATTTACAAAAGACAGGTCTCAATACTTGTTGACATTTACAAAAGACAAGTATCACCAATTTTGAAGCTTGGTGGCGTCTCATTCGGTTATGTCATTGCGACCTCTGAACCAGCAGACAGCTAAGTCTCAATTCTGAGCCCTGTTGACATTTACAAAAGACAAGTCTCATCTCTCGATCTGACAAGGACCAGTTTCGGGATTGGTGGCGTCTCAACCAGTTATGTCATCGCGACCTCTGAACTGACAGATGGCCAAGTCTCATCATCCAACCCAACAAGAACTATGTTCTCAAGAAAATGCAATACAATTTAGAACTGCAATTCAGAAAGAAGAACAAGATTGGAGGTTCGACAAAAAAAAAAGAAGAAAAAAATTTTTCATTTACTCCAAAAGGATAAAGTACATGGAGCTACAGGCGCACACTGTAAGATCTGAGCCGCTCTCCAAGGGAGTCCAGCCTCGTCCTCCTATCATCAGCAGCCTGGGCGAGCGCTTGCGACCTCAACTCGGCCTCATTGAAATCCATTGCCTGGGTCAGACGAGCTCCAACCTCCGCCAAAGTTGCCCTCTGTGACAGTCCCTGCTGTGAGAGCTCTTCATCTTGAGCCTTAAGCTGCTCAAGCCGCGCAGTTTCTTCAAGACGCACCAGTTTAGCCTTGGATAAAATAATATTTGCTTTCCTGATCATTTCCTCGGCCTTCCCAATCTTGTCTTCAGCGTCAAGAAGCGCACTGGTGGAGGCGTCAATCTCACTTCCGACCTCTGCCTGCCTTGTTTCCAAGGATTTCAAGTCAGAAGAGATAGCCTTAGCAGCCTCTTGAGCGACAAGTCGGGCCTCGTGCTTTTGAGCGATAAGACGCGCGAACCGCTCATCAACTAAAGACTCTAGGTCCGAACAGCGGAGACGGTGCCATTCCTCTACATCCTTCTCAAATTCATCCACCAGGAGTTCCAAAGCAGTAGCCTGGTGATACCCCTCAAAATCCCGATTACTTTCGATGCCACGGGAGAGGACCACCTTTAACTTTGAGAACGGCATAGTCGAGCCCTTCAAAACCAAGTCGATAGTTCGCCCTAAGCCTTTATAAAAGTTATCGACGAGGTCACCTATATAGTCGTTCTTAATCTCAGCCACTTCTGATAGAGAGGTAACTTCAGAGAAATCCGCCGGCCTGGTCGTCTCTATCGTGGAAGGAGCAATGGGAACGTCAACAGCAGGGCAGATTGTCAGTGATTTCTGCGGAGTCTTCATGGAAATTAGTGCGCTAGCCACCGTTGAGGTAGGGCTGACAACCACCTCCTGAACAGCAGGCTCAACCACCAGAGTTGGGGAAGTAGGGCTTGTAATCACCCTCAGTTCCGCACTTGGCAAAGTTGTCGGCACCTCACTCATAGTTGGGAGTGAGGATACCTCCGGAACGGCTCTCCCTTCAGCCTCTGGTTCTTCGGCTGACTTGGGCCGATAAGGGGGCAGGTCGCCATATAGCGCATCCAACACAGTAGCATCCGCCGCGGTCAAAGCGCTCATGTCACCCCTTGACCCTTCGGGGAAATCTTCTGGCTCTCTTAAAGCTGATGCATCTTAAGGTCGAACACCTGTAACAAGACTGCGGTTAGTCGGAACACTACATGCAAAAGAAGTCAAGAGGTTAGGACAATACCAAAGGATGATGTCGCCTCAAACATCTCGTCAGCCACATCAGTCTCCAGGGGCTCCATCGGAAAATTTTTGACAGAATCAGTACGAGTAGCCGGCTCGCTTTCGCTTGCCGAGTATCCTGTGGACCACCCAATGGAGCTCGATGCCACAGGACTTCCTTTAGAAGTCCCAGCGCCCGAGGGACCGATGTTGGCCACATCACCCCCGGACTCTTCCGGACGGGAAAAAGAACCAGCTTCAGTCCCATAAGTAAATAGGGGATCATAATGTTCCCCTTGCTCTCCAGCTGCCTCAGCTTCTACAATTAAGAAGAATTGATAATAAGTCAATGGAAACACACAAAAAGGCGTATTATATGGACGGGGTTAATCTCACCCAGACCCGGAGTGAATTCACCCTAGTCGGTTCAGCAACCGACGGTTCAGCCGCTAATGGGGCAGCAGGAGGAATCACTGTAGAGGGATGACCCTCTACGACAATCGTAGGAGCTTGGCGGCGGGGCTTCTTCGCCAACGATTTCCTACGAGAGCTACCTGCCCGTTTTCTTTTGAAGTGGACTTCAGAATCCTCTTCCTCTACTTCTTCTACATAATGACGGGGAGCCGTCCCCATCACACCAGAGCCAGTTGCAGGAGTTTCAGCCCCCGCTCCCACCTCGAAGCGAGGACTCTCAGCATCTGAGACCTCGCTGTCTTCCACAGCAACAAACTCCTCTATACCTGGGGTGCGAACCCTTTTGACTTCCCTTTTCTCAGAAGCCTTCTGCCTCAGCCGCTGAGAAATTAACTTCACACCAGAACTGTTCACCTTGAATTCGAGAGGTGTGGAGTTGGAAGTGGCATACCACTGACAGAAGCACAGGGTCATTAGAAGATTGGGATTCTTCATCGGTGTACGCAGCCGCGCCCCAGTACCGCCTGCAGTAAAGAATCGCCAGGCACGGGCCCCATCAATAAGGCTCCCCATAAAAGCCAGATTGAGATTCGGGTTGCCCACGTACAGTTGGTCATATCCAAACTGTCGAGCAAACCGACTTGGGACGTAAGGCTCCAAGTAGCAGCTATCCCCGCTCCGGTACAATAGATGTGAAGGCCGGATACTGACTAGCCACTCAAAAATTCCCCGGCTCAGGGACGAATGCCCCTCCCCATCTTTGAACTCTTCCCCATAGCCTGCACCCCGAATACGGGGAAAACAGCGGAAGAGACTATAGACGTCATAACGACGTACTAATTTATGGGCCTCAGCCACGTAAGTCTTCTGCCACGAGCGTCCTTCGAATCGGCGGAGAAGCGCCATTCAAACACCTTGCGGGGGATCCTCTCCGGCTTCGATTAGAGAAGGACAATGCAAGGCGAACCACGCCATCAAGTAAGTATACGGCAGACCTATTCTGGGTTTAGGTCCGTCGCGGGGCGAAATGGTCCCCTTTCCACGCTTCGTCGTTGGTGGCCTGCAAAAAGCCTCCGTCAATGCACGAAGGCCTCTCTGGATACAGCATACCATGGCCGAGAGAAGTCCCAGAGGACGACCATGAACCAAACGAACAGCGGGCAGCAAAACATTCGGATGAACGATGTCACCCGAAGAAGACGGCACCACGCACCTCTTCAGCCAGACTGTCAGGAAGCCAGCCAGAAGTGCCTTCCGGGACATCGGCCTGCGCGCCTGATGATGGAAGCTTCGAAGAACATCACCCTGCCCTAAGGGACCATCGTCTTCCTTCACAACTAGATCCCCTTGGGAGTGCTTTTGCATCCGGTCAAAGATGTCTTCATCAGCAACTCCGCAATGTGCTGCCTCAAGAGCATTCTCCATATCTGGGAACAAATAGTTTCCCCAGCTTTTCAAGCTACAGGAGGTTCCCTTATTGCCCCCATGCATGCTGGAGCAGATGTACAAGTGGCACATCAACTCCCGGTAGGTCTCGAATAAGGCAGGCTCCTGTTTCTCCAGAAGAGCCAACTCTGCCTCGCATGGAAAGTATTCTTCATAGGGAAGAGACCCAAAAGATAGAGCAGAGACTTCCCACATCTCATGTAAGGCCATACCCAACTCACCGACAGGGGTGAAGAAAGTCCCCGAAGCTGGGCAATACAATTCAAAAATGGTGTAAAAGTACGCCACGTTCATCTCAATACCGTGGCAGGTCGCCCTAACGGCCTCGTAGAGATTCAGCCTCTCCAAATCCTCCTCGAAATGAGCAAGGATGTAGGTAGTCAAATCCACCCCCATGCCTTCGGAGGGTGAATCTAGCCTGGAGCCCTGAAATCAGTGGCCGGGAAGTTCTCATTAACCTTGAAGAATTGGTTGCCAAAGGTCAACGCCACTGCAGGATTTTCTCCCACTGGGATGTCTCGCGACACATTCCCAGGATGTAGGCCCATTATGCAATGAGGAGGTCCCGCTCTTGCATAACCGGGAGATTGAAGCATCAATTTTCCTATGTGAACAGAGTCAGTACTCCGGCTCACTTCCCATGCCATCTTCCGAGCCTGCGTCACACACTGGAAGAAAGACAAAGAAAAATGTCATTTGTTGGACGGAAGGTAGAACCTCTCGCCGTCCAACTGGAAAATCCACTGCCCTTCCCCTGCATGTAATTGGTGGTCAGGGTCTGGTGCAGCATCCCCGAACATGAAATCGGGCTTCTTATAAATTCGACGGTCGACATCTTCAAGGGGAGCTGTGGTCAGGATACTCCTCGTGGAATATTGATCACCACCATGAATAAGCGTATCTCTGACGAGAGAACTCCGCTCACTGAACAGAGAAGCCTGCCCTTGAAATTGTAAGCTGATATTGCCATCCGATCCCATGGTCATCCCGAACAGGTTGTTTGAAGGACCAGGAGTATAGTGTACTGCAGGAACAAAGAGAAACTATGATTAGTTCATCAGCCGAAAGAGGGCTATAATCAGAACGCAAAATTTGACAAGGCATAGCCTCGTCCTCTGAGCAAGGATTGGCCTAAACGATAGCTTCATCCCAAAGCTTAGCTTCGCAGCTGCAGTGTAACTCCGCATCCCACACGAGGACAGGGTGTAGGAAAACATCCAAGTGTTAGCTTCGCTTTGGAAGCTTAGCTTCTAACAACAGGATGTGACAAAACCTCGAAGGATAACTTCGTCAGAAGGGCATTACGGTCCTTTTTCTGTCAAATTTTAAAGGACAGCTTCGCATCCTGTCATTCAACAGGATGTGAACCGCCTAAAGGTTAACTTCGCTTGGAAGATTGAAGAAGAACTCTTCAGTTTTTGGATTCCCGATCAAGAAATCAAAGTAAAATCAGGGAATTGAACTCCCTAAAATCACGAGACCATGATTGTTCTCATGATTTATCCAAGGACAGCCAGAAATCGGCCTTAAAGGAGAGACGACAGTCTCTAATCAAAAGGGAAAGTTCCCTACCGGCGACTGGTCGTTCGATGACCGGAGGAGGAGAAGGACCCTCCGCTGCAGAGGTTGCGATCTCTTTTCCCGCTCGTCTCTTGGGCGCCATTGAAGAACTGTGGAAGTTCTTGAATTCTTGAAGAAGAAAAAGGAAGAAGAAGAGTCAAAGGTCTCTAAAAATTTCAAGTGAAGAGATCTGTCCTCTCTACAGTCCGATCGGACTTTTATAGGCCAATCAGCGCCTGAAACGACGCCTCAAAAACAGTACAGGCTGTCATTTCAAATTAATTTGAAACGCCGCCTAAAGCGCCTTCCCGAGAAGCGCTGATTCAGCCACAAAGGCTTAACTTCGCCAATGAGCTAAAGTGCGGACTTCGCACAAGTTCATCAAGAACTTCGCCAAAAAGGTGGCCTTAGCCCACTAAGGGCATAGTTCGCCAATATGCCAGCATCGTACGAAGCTCATCCAAAAAGGACCTTGTCCTTAACTCTGCACAAAGTTTAACCCCGCTATGGCCAAATTCTCAATGAAGGCAGGCAAAAATCAGATAAGCAGAAGATAAACTTCCATTGATTTAAGAGCAAAGGTACATTGATATTACATCAAGGTTTTGTTTCATACAACAGATTCAGTTGCTCAGCAAGATCATTTGCGCAAAAGGCATACAAGTGGTTTTATCTGCTTCCAAAATCAAACCAACTGGACACGAAAGGCCTTCCTCCTGCACAAAGGCCGTAACCAGTTGTGCCACAAGGACACGACCATAATTCTCCACAAAAATGGCAGATTTTGCTTCCAGGAAGCATGATCACCTTTGATGAAAATTGGCAATGAACTTATCACCGCCAACACGATAGATCACCTATAATTGGAATTGGCAGTGATGTCAGTGATCTAACAGGTGTGACATCCGCCTTCCCGAAGTGGATCATCTCAGATAGGCGGCTACCAGCCTTACCTCAGAACGAATCATCTCGGATAAGAGGCTGCCAATAGCCTCTGAGACACACACCAGCTGCCCCAAGTTGTTCCTCCTGCTTAAAAGTAAAGCTTCAACCGGGGAAGCATAAGGCAACTTTTCGGTCTCTTTCATCAAGACACAAGATCGGCGAACATAGCTCACTGCAATGCAAAATTAGAGTAAGTTAGCAGTTAAACACAAAAGATACTGCAAAAGCGCTAAAGCCGAATTCTTTGGGGCGAAGCAATCCGATTTCGATTGGAACAGAGGATAAGCCTCGCTTGCACAGTGATGATGGGCTAGCTCAGCAAACGCCAAGTCCTAGCCTCGCCTATATGGCTAAGCCAGACTGATCCTATGGGACACAGTCTTAGCCCCACCTATATGGCAAGACTGGCTCAACCTTGAAGATACCAGGTCCCAAGTTCTGCCTGTGCAGCGGACTTAACATGCAATGATCTTTTTGTGATCAAATCAGAATGATAGCTTCGTTGGGAAGTTATGTCAAAATCCTTCTCCGCAGATCAGTTGAATGGAGAATAAGGGAAGCTAATCCCTGAAGCAGCTGTTAAAGCTGAATTAAGGGAGATGAATTCCCTAAAAATCAGTGAAGTCGTTGAATGATCAAAACTTACCAGTCCTTGGCTGGATAATAACCAGAGTGGGCATTCCCACTAATTTAGAGATCTGAGTATCTCTCTCAACCAAGAGAAGAGAAGAAGAAGAGCAGACCACTTCTCTTCAGAGGACCTCAAGTGTCCTATTTATAGGCCCCATGGCCTAAGCGCTGCCGCCTCAAGCGTGGAAGCACTAGCGCATTTAAGGCATTTACTGCGCCTTGAGAACAGGGACGGCTTCCCTTGGAACCGTGCAAAGGGAGAAACGTCTCCCTCATAAAGGCACTTATGGCGCCTTGAAGAAAGGGAATATCCTCCCTTGGAAATGTGCAAATCGGAGAATATCTCCCTCGATCAGCGCGAAGAGAAAAAGTGATCCTCCGCGTAACCGGCCCACGGTAGTTGGCCTCGGGAAAGCGACAGATGTTCCAGAGCGAACTTATCTAGCTGCGAAGCTACCCGACGAGAGTCTACATGATTCCTCGGCGAATCTACATCCCAAAGCAGGATTCAAAGCGAAGCTGAACTCAACCATCATGGCGACGTTCATACTCCACACACCACCGATCAAAGCAGTTCAAAGTGTTTCGAAGTCTGAGCCATTGCAGACTTCTGAAAACTTTGAAGGGGGTCTTGTTGACACTTAAAAAAGACAAGATTCTTATTGGTCTGAATAATATCTAAACTTGTTGACATTTACAAAAGACAAGTGACAGACGAGCTGAAGACCAGTTTTCACCCATCTTCGAGGGACAAGGAAGCAACTTGGACTCCACTGATCCAGCAAGCAGACAGTGAACCCGGATTGTTTCTGAACAGACCTCAGCAGGTCTAAAATGCTAGCACTTAGCATTACATGAGCCCAAAGGGATAGCCTCGCTTGAGAGGCTAATATCACCCAACTTCGCCTCGAAGCCATCCAAAGCCTCGCCAAGAAGCTAACTCGCAAAATTCGCCACAGAGGACTTCCAGCTCCGCCAAAGGGTTTCTTTTGGACTTCGCCAGAAGATGTCTCTAGCTCCGCTGTGAGTTCAAAGCAGACATCGCCGCTACTGGTCTGCTATGGTCAACCTTTGACCAATCAAATCTCCGGATGAGATCGGATCCAATCAGATCGAATCCAATTAAGATCAAATCAGAGATCAAATTTGGCAGTTGATTGCCACAATCTCTTGACTCTCCTAAAAATGAGTAAGAAGATCAGGGGAAATCCTCCAACGATATGGAAAGGATCAAGAAGATCAACCGACCTGCCAATTCTAGCTTCGCAGAAGCTGATCTTAGCCTCGCAGCAAGGCTACTTTCCAGATTTAAACAGATCTGATTCAATCTGTTTCCATATTTTCAAGGGACTATTATACCCTTGCTCTCCCTATAAATAGCCCATCAGGGGTACAAAGACCAAAAAGAAAGAGGCGCAGGAGGACTCCACAAGCAGAGACTTCTTCATAACGCACCGTGCGCTCTCGAATTCAGAGACCTTTTAGAGAATTGCTTTCTCTATTCAGGGTGTTGATACCCTAACATCGTCCTTCTTCTCAAGGAATCTCCGAAACCAGGAGAGAAGGAATTCTTAATTGAAGGCGATCTTGAGAAGCAGCAAGAGGGTTCAACCAACCTTCTATTCTCTGATTCCCGGAACCAGGCGATAAGGGAATCTCATCGCTCGCATCGTCAAAGGGACAAAGTGGTCGCGCGCTGACTAGACTCCTATCGGCACACTTCTCCAGAATCTCTGAGGAGATCTACTTGTAATCTTTTTAAGAATACTTGTAATTTAGCTCCTCAAACTCTTTTTTGTAAGTTTTTCCCCTTTGCAAACATAATGGAAAATAGGCCTTGCTCTTGCAAGAGCCATTGATGGCTTATGATGATGGATCTAACACTCTAACTTCCTAACTCTCTAACAAGCTAACATTACTTTACTCCATGCTTACTTTTAGTTTTGATGGTTTAAGTGTAGCTTGAACTTGTTTTGTTGAGTTGGATTGTGATGAGTTACATATGGGTCATGCTTTGAATCGCTCTTGAACCAAGGACTAGTGATGGCCAATGATACATGTGAGGCAACTATCACTAAGAGGTTAGCATGTTGGTGGAGTCATTAGTACTTAGTAGCCATGAATTTTCTTTCTTTTTCACTTTATTTTAGATATAAAAATAAAACTACAAATTCCATTCTTTTCTATGTTTCCCACTTCTTCGTATTTCACCGTACCTCTCTTTTCATTCTTTACTTTCTTTTCTTTTGATTCTTTAAAACTTTGAAGAACTTTTAACATACACGTGAATCAACCGGTAAAGCTTCTATTGCCTCCTGTCCTTGTGGATTCGACTCGTTTTAGCCTCTATGCTATAACGGAAGTATCGAGGAAGCCAAAGCACACACATTTTAAATATCGATTTCAAAACATACACTTTTTGAGCGCGGTTTTCCCCCGATCAAATTTTGGCGCCATTGCCAGGGATGGGAATGGTTTGATTTCACGTTTTTGTTAACTTTTATTCTTTGTTTTTGGTGTGCAGGTTAAAGTTTTAGCGTTGCAGAAGTCCACACTTGCTCTTGTGTGGTTGGGTAACTTCTTATACATTCATATACTCTACTGCTAATTCTCTTTTATATTACCTGTGCACTGTAAATAATTTTAAGAATTAAAACACGGTAATTGGATGCTTTAAAACGGTTTAGACATTTGCATCTAGGCACATGTCAATTTTCATTCCAATATACTATATTTTGTTTTTGTGTTATTGTGAACTTGACGGAGGTATACATATGGCATTGCATATAGTATAGGACAAACACTTCAGTGATTTACTCATTTTTTTGTGTTCATGCTTATCTATATTGCACACTTGCACAAATTTAATTTAAGGGCATAACCCAAAACAACATAAGGTGGGGAAGTCATTGCCCTCCCTTAGTCCAAAAATCACGACACAACCCAAGCCTAATAAAAATTGTTAGATGTTGGCCCCAAAGGACATCTCGGACTCATTTAGAAGATTAACCTAAGGGGAAAGTTGTTAGAATTTGACTCTTGCTAAATCAGTGTCTAAGGTTAGGGATTGAGAGGCGAAACCTCGAAGAATAGTGGTTTTGCATAATTAAACCCATTGCATCGGCACGGATACCTCCCACTGATCTTGCCCCTACCTGGCCGATTAACTCATGGTCAGATTCCGACAATGTACCCCCCATGGACGGTCTAACCAATTAGGAGTCATTTAGGTCTAAGTCAACCCTAGCATAGGCTTGTTTTCTTTTTTGTTTTCGTTTGTTTATTTGTTTGTTTGTTTTTCTTCTTTTGTGAATGGATTTTAACAACAATAATTCTTTCAATCATCATATGAATCCATATTTCACTCCGACCTCATTTGACTCGGATAACTCCACCCGACGATGTACAACATAAACCAACCATATATGTCGGATTGGGATTATCTGAATCAATATGACCCGTACCCCCAATCATATGACTATAATTTTTAAAATAATTTTAACTCTTCACAGAGTCAATGGGGATTCACCTACCCTGAGTCAAATTCTCAACCGCCTTGTCTACAATTTTCACAAAGTTCATTCCCCAATTTTGGTTCATATACTCCTTTTCCTGTTCCACCAACCGAAGTAAAATCTGTTTTGGAAAGGAGTATGGAAGAATCCCTACAACAAGTTCAAAATTTGCTCAATTCACAATCCTTCCCACATCAAACTCCACATATCCCTTTTCTAGAGCATCCAATTGAAGAAGAATTTGAGGTAGAAAAGCGTTTGGAAGTCTTTTATGAAAGAATGCAAAACATGTTGGACTCATCATCTCAACTAAATTTTCAAGAGTCCTACTCATATTTTCCAGTCTCACCGATTCAAAATGAACAACCATCAATACTGGACTTGAGTACGGAACCCTTGCGTGGGTCCGATCAAAATCCGATGGACTCACCAATTCACCACAATTTTCAAAATCAACTTCCATACTCATTTTTTCAAGAACCAATTGCAAAGAGTATGGAAGACATGATTCCGACACCAAATTCTGTTACACGGCCTATCAGTAGATTAGACTCACTTATGAGTGAATTGATCAATGAGAGCGAGGAAAGTCTTTCTTGTCAACCTTTAACCGATCCTTATATCTCTAACTCTACTGATTGGACCCATGAATCATGTCATTTTGAAAATCCAGATTCAATTTCAGAACATCTATTTGAACTTGACCACACTCCAAATTATGAAAATCGCCTGGACATTCTGGCAACTTATCCCTTTCCTGAAATTGAAACCGAAGCTAAATGTGATCCTGAACCTCATGTTAGTAATTCCATCTCACTTTTGATTCAATAATGACTCCGGTATATTTACCAGATTTTTTCTCTATTCCGGAGTCAACATTGAATCCTGTACTAGTACACCGTGAAATGGAATCACCAATCTCTTATAATCACACTTCATTCATGGGGAAAGTATGTGAGCATCAATTCTTTGGTTAGGACCCTATTTTTTAATCAATTTCGACTCTTATTTTGACTCTCGACTTGATCTGAGTCAAATTCCCGAGTCGGTATCGGTTTTTATTCTTGATCCCTTTGAGTCCAAATCCATCATCTTCCAAAATCACACTTCATTGTTGGACAAGAATGTTGACAAAAATGACTCAGTAATTATTTTTGAAAATTGAAAATTAGATGGGGATAAGTTTTTAAATAAAACCATTCAATCCATCTTTCTTTTGTTGGGTCATATTAGAGAGGTCACTGGTAGGTTCCTTCAAGATCCACATTATCCTGATTGGGTAGCAACGCTTGGCCCAATCAGACCACCACCAGAGCCACCACTATGAGATAATTTTCCTTCCCTTTCTATTTATTTCATGTATATACACATTCACGATGCATTGAGGACAATGCATGAGATAAGTATGGGGGAGGGTTTACTAACATAGTTTTACATTTTCTTTCTTTTACACTTCTTTTTAATTAAAAAAAATCTTTTATATAAAAACTCTTTTCTTTTCTTTTTACAAAACTTTTTGAAACAAGATTAAATAGTTTTGATTTATTTTTAAGAAAATTAAGATTATCTTAGGAATTAGGAAGACCTAAAATTATGAAATTTTAAACCGAGTCAAAAATCTTGTTTAAAATTTTAGGATAAGAAAGTAAGATTGAAAAGATAATTTGATCTTGAATTTTTTGCCTTAGAGTTATGCACTTCACACTTACACAATTTTTTGGGATTGAAACAAAGACTAAAAATGCCATAAAAATATATTTAAAAAAACAAAAATAAAAACAAAAAAAACAAAAAAATGATGATAAAACCACTTATTGAAGTTGGGTAATTATGCCTCAGGAAGCATGATTATTCATATCTAAAATGGTGAAAAAAATAAAATAATCCCTTTAGTTTTGTGGCCTTGTTTACTCGAGTCATTAAGTTCGAGAGATGTTTTCTCATCTGGTGCCCTAAGATTATCTGGTTTGGGAGTCACCGGCTAAAGGCTCACTACCCGAGTAAATAAGAAAGCCTAAGAGAACTAAGGGAAGAAAAATATATATATATATATATAATAATATAAATAAATGGCATGAAAGTTAGAGTTGGTATCCCAAAAACCTTCACTGTTCACAAAGTGCATATTTTCTAAGAGTTTTATGAAAGATCAAAGAGTCAAATCAATTTTAAATTCTTACATTTAATTTATAACAAGATTTTTTGCATTTTGACTTAGTTTAAGAAAGAACAATTTCTGGTTAACCTTTGATCTTGGATCACTTATATTTTCACAAAAATACTTCAATACTTTTCTCTATTTCAAAAATGTGTTTTCAAAAATACTAACATTTGATTTCTTTCCTTATGGATTTTGTGGGTGTAATCCGCTGAAAACCCTCAAGAGACAAAACTCCTCCCCTAGGAAAAACTTAGAGGTTTAACGGCTTGTTGCACATGCTCAGTGCAATCGCATCACCTGCGAAAGTGGTGTAATAATTTTCTTATTTTTGTTTTGCTCAGGACGAGCAAAAAGATAAGTGTAGGGGTGTGATTAGTCTCTAATTTTGCATAATTTTTATCACATCCGCATATTTATTTGGTATAAAATTCGGCTAATAAAGCTTCGCTTGCTTGATTCTAGGTCTATGGTGTACAATAAAGAAGAAGACCCTAAATCACCATATAATTGGTGATTAAAGGCCATAAAGATAACCATTGACCTAGGAGGCTGATTCTGTCCAAACCAGGGGCTGCAAACTAGAAACCGGGCACAGAAACTGACAAGAGACAAATAGGACAGCGCGCGGCCACCACAGAATCGCGAAAATGCGGCCCTAGTCACGTTTCTGCGGCCGTACGGCCGCGACGCGTGCCAGGCTTCGGGTATCCCCCTAGCCCCCGTTCCCCTGGTGCCTATAATACCCCCTTGGGGTTCCAGAGCATGAGATATACAGAGTTGAGGGTAGATTTTCATTCCATATTGTAGTTTAGTTTAGGTTAGGTTAGTTCTTCTTCTTCCTCTTTGTATTTTCCATTTATTTTAGATCTTGTATTAGGAGAAAGAGTGATACATGAGTGGAATGCAAGAGTGCTTGTAATAGAAGGTGACAAGCTATGAAAGGTGCTCTCTTTACCTCTCTTTGTTTTCTATCTAACTTCTTTTACATGTTTAGCTAGTCTTTGCTCTCATGGTAACTAACTACTAACCACCGACTAGTCTAACTTCTTTTATGATAATCCATATGAATCTAATAGTCTCTACTTGGCCTTGCTCTTGCAAGAGCCATTGATGGCTCATGATGATGGATCTAACTCTCTAACTTTCTAACTCTCTAACAAGCTAACATTACTTTACTCCATGCTTACTTTTAGTTTTGATGGTTTAAGTGTAGCTTGAACTTGTTTTGTTGAGTTGAGTTGTGATGAGTTACATATGGGTCATGCTTTGAATCGCTCTTGAATCAAAGACTAGTGATGGCCAATGATACATGTGAGGCAACTATCACTAAGAGGTTAGCATATTGGTGGAGTCATTAGTACTTAGTAGCCGTGAATTTTCTTTCTTTTTCATTTATTTTAGATATAAAAGCAAAACTACAAATACCATTCTTTTCTATGTTTCCCACTTTTTCGTATTTCACCATACCTCTCTTTTTATTCTTTGCTTTCATTTCTTTTGATTCTTTAAAACTTTGAAGAACTTTTAACATACACGTGAATCAATCAGTAAAGCTTCTATTGCCTCCTGTCTTTATAGATTCGACTCGTTTTAGCCTCTATGCTATAATGAAAGTATCGAGAAAGCCAAAGCACACACACTTTAAATATCGATTTCAAAACATACACTTTTTGTGCGCAATTTTCCGCCAATCAACTGTCCACGAGGGGTATATTACAGAATCTGACAACAAGTTAATTGGCCAAGTAGGGTTAAGATCAGTTGGAGGTATCTGTGCCTGAGCAGTTGGCCTAATTATGCCAAACCACTGTTCTTCGTGGTTTCGCCTCATCAATCCCTAATTTTTTTACACCGATTTGACAAGGATCAAATTCTAATCAACTTTCCCCTTAGGTCAGTCTTTTATTTGAGTCCGAGATGTTTCTAGGGCCAACGTCTACTCAGTTTTAGTTAGGCCTGGGTTAGTGAGTGAGAAAATTGTTTGTAGGCTAAGGGAGAGTAATGACTTCCCTACCTTATCTTATTTATAGGACAAGCCCTTAGATCAATTTAGTGCAGTATACAAGTATATAGAAAAAGTCACACTCAAACAATATTTGATACAAGAATGAAACTTATACTAAATGCTATGCACACATACCTGGGCTCCAGCACTTTTCAACAGTAAATAAAAAATGTAACAAAACAGACGCGTGGCTAAATGTAAAGTCTAAACTATTTTTAGCATTCAACTTTTTTTACGGTTGAGTTAGAAATGTATGTACAGTAAGTCAAATAAGAAAATAAATAGCTACAAATATTTACACTTTGCAATTCAGCCAACTTGCAAAAAATACAGGTTAGTAATTCACTCAGATTTCTACAGGAATGTAGCAAATCTGAGGACTTTTGGGCTCCGACAAGAGACTGTCAAGCCAAAGAAGCTCTAGAGACTTCAACAGGTTCAGAGCTCAGGGATTAGCGATTCTCGTACATCAACTATCCATTTATGACATCTTTTCTGATGATCCAAAAGAGACGGCTGCCATTAGAAAGAAAGCCCCTAAATTCTACTACACTGCGATCACAAAGACACTGTATTGCCAATCGCATGATGGGATCCTCCTCCGTTGCCTGTCACAAAAGGAGGCATAGGAAATGCTCAAATAAGCGCATGTGTGGAGCTCATCAGTCTGAAGCTTGGAGATCGATTCTGAAGACTGGGCTATTATTGACCAAAGATGATCCCTGACGCCATCGCTTACGCCAAGTGATGTCACGCCTGTCAGATCCATGGTGACTTCATCCACCAAGCACCAGGACATCTTCACCTGAAAACTTCTTCCTGGCCATTCGAGATGTGGGGAATGGACGTGGTTGGCCCTCTCAGCCTACCTTCATCAAAAGGACAGCAATTTATCTTAGCTATACTAATTACTTCTCTAAATGGGCTGAAGCTATTCCCTTGAAGGAGGTAAAGACATCTGACATGATCAGGTTCGTTAAACATCACGTCATTTACCGCTTTGGCATGCTAGGATGAATTGTCCATGATAATGGGCCCCAGTTCGTCAGCCAAGCCTTTCAAAGGTTCTGGAATAAGTTCAGAATTCAGAGTGTGTCTTCAACGACATACTATCTATCCGCTAACGGCCTTGCAGAAGCTTTCAACAAGACCATTAGAAAAACTTCTCAAGAAATTTGTCTCGAAAAGCCAATGTGACTAGGATGACAAATTAGGTGAATGCTTATGGGCTTATCGCACGACGGTTCGAACCCCGACGAAAGCTACACCGTTTTCTTTGGTATATGGGGTGAAGTTGTACTCCCATTAGAAATCCAGGTCTCATCTCTATGCGTCGCCTTGACAACAGAGATGACAATTGAGGAGAAGCATCGAATGCGACTCCAAGAGCTGGAGGTTTTAGATGATAAACGCCTGTAAGCTCAATAGTAAATCAAGGTCTATCAAGCTCGAATTACCAGAGCCTTCAACAAGAAAGTTAAGGAGTGGACCTTCAAGAAAGGTGACCTTGTCTTAGCCGTCAGAAGATCCATGGTGATGACGCATAAGACCAAAGGGAAATTCCAGCCCAAATGGGAAGGACTATTTGTAATGGAGTCAGTCTATTCAAATGAAGCATATCGCTTATAACCCTAGACGGCGATACGCTCATGATGCCAATCAGCGGCAAATTCTTGAAGAAATACTATCCTTCATAGCATTTTTCTCCTGATCAGGTTAATACTATAGCTCTGATTGAAACTTCCAGGATCCAAGATGTTTGGAAGGGAGCCATAGAAAGTTTCTTCCTTCCTTCACTAGATCGCATTCTAGTCAGTCAGTGTCGAGCCGATCGAACGTTGGTTACATCATGATGCATGATATAAATATTGAAGAAGAAACAAAGTGCAAGACTTTAGTTTTATCATTGTTACACTTCTCTAGTGTATCTATGGACATCCGACGCCTCCAACGGCTAAGGATAAAGGAAAATGTTAGCTTTTAAGTCCAACATAAGTTTTCGACAACTCATCATGCTGAGGGAAATAGCATGGCTAGCCCAACTGATTTTGATTTTACATGCACAAAAATATAGAATTTCAGAACTTAAAATAAAGAGTGCAAGTACTCAATACTACTGCAATAGCAAGTGGCTATGCGGGTCGTGATCAATAAGGAGCGACTAGCGATGGAAGCTTTTTTAAGCAAGTTCTCTTTTAAGTTACATTCAATGGTTAAAGATCTTCTTTTAGTTCTTTAAAAGAAAGGAAAAATAAGTTAAAATTAAGCTAGGAAGAAGGTGGTAGATTGAGAAGGTGGAGAAAATAGAAGATGGATTTATACAAAGAAATTAACAAGAGTGAAAAAGACTTGATAGATTGTAACGTTGGTGATCTAAACTAAAAGTTAAAAGAGAAGAAAGAAAATCTAAAAGAAATACTCACTTATTCTGGCCAAGTACTTACCTTTAATCTGTGGCAATGATGTTACCTTGAAATGGAGGCAATCAGCGTATAGCGCATAAGAGTTGATTTTCGTCTCTTCCACATTACACCATCAAGATGATACAAGTATGAAATGATACAGACTGAGACTAAGATCCATTGTCATGAGCTATCGGTGGCACTCGCAAAGGCAAGGCTCTTTTAATGCTACAAGACTCACTTGGATAGCAATTGGTACCAAAAGAAGAGAAGTAGAAAAGAAGAAGAAGAGTATAAAAAATAAAGGAGAACATAAAATGTAACTATAAATTCAATGTTGTAACAATAAGAAAAAAGAAGAACAACTTACACTGGTGTCACTCTCAGCACAAGCTTCACTCTCTTTCTTTTATGAAACTCTGATTTCCTCTGAATTACATAAATGAAAACTGAAAATCACATAAAAAGAAAAATAAAAAACAGGCACGAAAAAGAATGAAAACTGGTCTAGAATCTATCTCTACATGATCGTTCTTTGTGATATCTGAAAAATCCAGTATTTATAGGCAAAACCCAACGGGAAGGAGCATACGAAGATAGGGGGAGCTAACGCTATCCCAACTTCTCTAACAAAGCCGCGTTTACACGGCCTGGGTGTGGCCAGGTGGCCACACCCAGGGGATACAACTCTTGGTTTTGATGATTTCCTTTTATGTCGTTCTAGATTTCCCATTTCAGCTCCTGGATTTGACGAAACTGCCTTTAATTTTGGCTTTAACTAATCGATTTGTAAAGATTTGTTCTAACTGATGTTCAACTGATTTTATCTTCTCTGATCTGCCTTGATTTTCTAATTTTAAATTAATTTTGAATTAAATCAGAATTTTGTCGGGCTTTTGGGCTCGTTTCTCTTTCCTTTTCTTAGACATTAATTAGGATTAAAAGCAGAGTTTATTATATAATAAGTATGAGAATGTGATAATGAATGTGCAATATCAGCGACTGATCACACCCCCATACCTATCTTTTGCTCGTTCTCGAGCAAAACAACAAAACTATACCAAAAATTATTGGACCACTTTCGCAGGTCACGCAAATGCACTGAGCATGTGCAACAAGACGTTAAACCTCTAGGTTTCCCCTAGAGGACAAATTTTTCTCGTGACGGTTTTAGTGGATTGCACCCACAAAATCCATAAAGAAAGAAAAATGTTAGTATTTTGAAAACACATTTTGAAAGAGAAAAATATTTGAAATATTATTGTAAAAATTAAGTAATCTATAAGTTATAAGAAAACTGAATTTTTCATTCCTAAACTTAGTCTCTATTCAAAAATTTGTTATCAATCAACGTAAGGAGTCAAATTGTACTTCTCATCTAGTCTATTACTTTACCCTAAGTCATATGTACCTTCGTGACCGTGAAATTTTGACTAAGGGTTCTTTAACTCTAACTCTTATACCTTATTTATTTATTTATTTATTTTTGGTGGTATTATTCCTTAGTTCTATTAGGCTTTCTAATCTGCCCATGTAACGAGCCTTTAATCAGTGACTCCCAAACCAAACGATCTTAGGGCACCGGTGAGAAGACACCTCAATGACTTAAGGACTCGAGCAAATAAGGCCACAAAACTAAGGATTTTATTATATGAACCGCCTTTAGGCGTGAATACTTATGCTTTATGAGGCACAAATAGCCAGCTTAATCAGAAGATGATATATATATATATATTGTCCTTTTTATTTTTTTAAAATAAGGCATTAGAATCTTTATTTTTGAACCCTAAGTGTGTAAGTGTATAAGCATGCATATATTATCAAGGTAAAGATCAAGACTAAATTACTTTCATAAATTTTCTTCCTAACTTTAGAAATCAAACAAATAATCTTATTTTGACTAAGTATAAGAAATCCTAATTATGATTCTCTTATTCCTTAAAATTGACTTAATTTCTTATAAAAAATGTAAAAATATTGTTTCTATTTTCAAAAAGTTTTTAAAAGTAAAGAATATGTTAATAATAAAAAATTTTAATAATAAAAAAAAACCTATGTTATGTTAGAACCCTCCCCACACCTATCTCATGTATTGTCCTCAATGTATGAATTAATGCATAGATGCATGAAAAAGAAGAAAGGGAAGAAAAATATTACCTTAAGGTGGTGGTTCCGATTGTGGTCTGATTGGTCCATAAAATGCGGCCCAATCTAATTTGCGTGAAGTTCAGAGGAACCTACCAGAAACCTCTCTAATATAACCACTAAAATGATGTAAATATGAATGATTTTTATTAAGAATTTTACCCCATCTAATTTTTAAATTTTCAAACTAATTTCAGAGTCATTATTATCAACACCTCTATCCAAAAATGGAGTATGAAAAGATGGAATGATTGATCTGGAATTAGAAAGGGCGTGAACTACAATCGACTCAGAAAAATGACTGAAATTAAGTAAAGATTCAGGAGTTGAAATTTGTTCATGAAGTGGGTCCAAATCAAGAAGTTGAAACTCAAGTCCATATTCATTTCCCTACAATGGAATGTGACTTTCTAATATTGGTGATTCAAGTACAAGAATGACAGGTATGGGAATCAAAACTGACTCTAAAATATTACTCAAATCAGGTAGCAAAATAGGAGTCAATATTGACTCAGAAATTTGAACTGGATCACAAATTTAAGACTCAATGTCACATTGCTCCTTGAGTTTAATTTCATAAAAATGAGAACTTGCCAATTTGTCAATAAGACTTTCAAAAATATGAAATTAGTCAAGTTCAATATGATGATCATAAAAGATTGGTGATTTAATTTCCCGATGGACAGGCACAGGATCCAATGTGGACTCTGAAGAAGGATTGAAATCAGATGGAGACACCGGAGTCATTATCGAATCAGGAGTAGAATTGAATTACCAAGTTGAGGTTTAGGATCATATTCATTCTCAAGTTCAATTTTAGGAAAGGGATAACTTGCCAAAATGTCAATTTGGTTTTCAAAATTTGGAGTTTAGGCAAGTTCAAATGTGTGTGCTGAAATAGAATCTTATTTTCCAAAATAACATGATTATTTGGCTCTAAAAGAATGGTTAGCGACATCAGGAATGGTCAAAGGGTGAGAATCGAGAGTTTTGATCATTATATCTATGTCATGATTATGAGTGATTTGAGCCAGAGTCATGGCTTCAAGCAGGCTTTCATAGTCGATATGTTCATCATTTTGTTGCGATTGGACTAGTAAAGATGAAGTTTTACTTTAGAATTTGTGGTGAAATCGTAAGTTCATCAGATTTTGTAATTGCTGCTCAGACTCACGCATGTCATTTCCAAGGTTGATGGTTTTCTATTTTGAACTGGTGGAACTGAGTATGAATCTTGAAAATATTGTGGAATTGGGGAGGCCTGAAATTTTCGTTCGGCCTCCTGCATGGCTTCTATACTTTTTTCTAGCTCGGATTTTTCTTCCATGGTTTGGTCTAAAAAAGGAGTATAGGAAGCAAAATCGGGGAATGAATATTGTGAAAATTGTGGACAAGGTGGATAAGGAGGACAAGTTGGTTGAAAATTAGACTCGGGGAAGGGGAATCCCCATTGACTCTGTGAAAAGTTAGAATTATTTTAGGAATTATGGTCATAAGATTGGGGACATGGATTGTATTGATTCGGATAAGTCCAACCCGGTGTATTTGGTTGGTTCATATTGTAAAAATTCTGGTTGGAATTATCCGAGTCAAATAGGGTGAAATATGGATTACCATTAAAATTGAAAAAATTGTTGTTATAAGCTATATCACACAAGAAATGTCAAACACAAACAAAGAAAAATAAACAAATAAGCATACAAATAAAAAGAAAAAATCTAACCTAAGTTAGGGTAGACCTTAGACCTAGACGACTCCTAACTGGTTAGACTATCCATAGGGGGTATATTATTGAATCTAACTACAAGTTAATCGGCCAGGTAGGGGCAAGATCAGTGGGAGGCATCCGTGCCTAAGCAACGGGCCTAATTATGCCAAACCATCTACCTTCAGGGTTTCGCCCCTCAATCCCCAACCTTAAACACCAATTTAGCAAGAGTCAAATTCAAATCAACTTCCCCCTTAGGCCAGTTTCCTATATGAGTCCGAAATGTCCCTAGGGCCAACGTCTACTCAGTTTTCGTTAGGCTTGGGTTAGTAAATGAGGAGATTGTTTGCAGGCTAAGGAAGGGTAATGACTTTCCCACCTTATCTTGATTTGAGTTTTGCCCTTAACATTGATAGTGCAAAGTGTGCAAGATATAGAAAAGTAACATTCAACAAGCAAATAATCACCCAAGAATGTTTCCTAAACTATATGTTATGCATACGTGTCTTTTACTCTAGCACTCTTCAACAGTAATATAAAATGTAAATGAATTAGACACATGCCTAAATACAAAGTCTAAACCATTTTTAGCATTTAACAAATATCATTTTACTGTAGAGGTTAGAAAATTTGTACTGTGAGATAAATAAGGAAATAAATAGCTAAAGAATTTTAGCTTTGCAATTCAGCCAACCTGCAAAAATACAGGTTAGTAGTTCACTCAGTTTGTCACTAGAATGTAGCAAATCTGAGGGTTACTGAGCCCTGCTTTCTTGAGCAGAGTCCAGGGTCACTTATTTGTCCACTGCAGCTAAAAATTTCCTTGTTGTTAAACCTGTACACCAAGAACAAAGAAGAAAGTTAACCAAAAATGTAAACTTAAAAGAGAAATACTTACCGTCCCTCCCCGACAACGGCGCCAAAATTTGATTTTGATTTTACCTGCATAAAAATACAGAATTTCAGAACTTGGAATAAAGAGTGCAAGTACTCAATACTACCGCAATAGCAAGTGGCTATGCGGGTCGTGATCCACAAAGAGGGACTAGCGATGGAAGCTATTTTAAGCAACTCTTTTAAGTTACATTCAATGGTTAAAGATCTTTTTTTAGTTCTTTAAAAGAAAAGGAAAAATAAGTTAAAGTTAAGTTAGGAAGAAGGTGGTAGATTGAGAAGGTGGAGAAAATAGAAGATGGATTTATACAAAGAAATTAACAAGAGTGGAAAAGACTTGATAGATTGTGGTGTTGGTGATCTAAACTAAAAGTTAAAAGAGAAGAAAGAAAACCTAAAAGAAATGCTTACCTATTCTGGCCAAGTACTTACCTTGAATCTATGGCAACGATGTTACCTTGAAATGGAGGCAATCAGCGCATAGCGCATAAGAGTTGATTTTTGTCTCTTCCACATTACACCATCAAGATGATACAAGTATGAAATGATACAGACTGAGACTAAGATCCATCGTCATGAGCTATCAGTAGCACTCGCAAAGGCAAGGCTCTTTCGATGCTACAAGACTCACTTGGATAGCAATTGGTACCAAAAGAAGAGAAGTAGAAAAGAAGAAGGGTACAAAAAATATAGAAGAACAATTAAATGTAACTATAGATTCAATGTTGTAACAATAAGAAAAAAGAAGAACCGATCACCAACTCAATTAAGCAATGAGCCTCAATTAAATTAGACAATAATTAGACTTAAAAGTAAAGTTTATTATATAATAAGTATGAGAATGTGATAATGAATGTGCAATATCAGCGACCGATCACCAACTCAAATGATAGTTGGTAAAGGCACGCCAAATCCGTTGATAGCTGAGGATTTGCTAAAAATCCTAAGAGACTTGGTCCCATCCTCTCCTCCAAAATCTTCTACTAATTCTCATCCATAGAATGATAGGATCACAAAAATACTTGTGGTCATTTCTCCAATGAAATGAGCTGGGACTTGTCACGTTAACAGTAAACATCTGACAAGCTAGATTTTTCGATCCCCAGCGAATTCAGTGAAGTTAATATTAAACCTCTAATAACGAAACTCATTTAAAATCTCTGCTGTTATGTTAATATTATACCTCTAACAGCACGCCTCCCATGTCCCTAGAAAATCAATGATTGTCACATTAATATTACACCTCTGATAATTCAGTTTACTTTCCACCAAAATCCCCTACCAATTCCCTCACATGGTGTGGTAGGTCCACAATCTCAATCACTGCTATGTTAACACTACACCTCTAACAGTGAAAAGTTTTAATACTCCCTAGCGAGTACGAACTTCTACTTGTCGCTCTCTTACATGAAGTCACAAGTCTTCAAAATTGTCATGTTAATATTACACCTCTGACATTCCAAACTCCACTTGTCAATTCTCCTCAATAGAATGGCAAGTCCTCAAAATTGCTCATATCGTAAATCAATTCTTGTCAAGTTAACACTACACCTTTGACATTCCAAACTCCACTTATCAATTCTCATCAATAGAATGACAAGTCTTCAAAATCGCTCATATCGTAAATCAAATTGTCAAGTTAACACTATACCTCTGACAAATTACTATTAATTTTAACACTACACCTCTAACAGTGATTAAGTTGTTGTCGAGTTCAGTATTAAACCTCTGACAATCACTTTTCCTCAGGCTTCCATATCGAAGCTGAGGTGAGTGATTGAGACGGGAAAGGTGTATGTAAATGTTGTTTAGAATTTACCTTGGTGCTATGTATTTATAAAGTTCAATACAACCTTTTCTTGTCTCCGATATAGTATAGAGCTATACCGTGTCGAACCTCAGGGAGAGCTAGCGATGGAAGCGTTACGAATCGTGGTGAGAAGAGTAAACGAAGTGTCTTCTTTGCTCAAAAGAATGAATAAAACACGGAACAAGAAATGCAAGAAGTGGAAGAATCGTTCATGTGGAAAGTTGAAAAGAGATCAAGAAATGGAAAGAAACAAACCATGACTAGCTTACCTTGCTACCTTACCAAAGCTTACCGAACTCCGTGATAGTGAAGGCGTGCCTCATGTTGTCACTCCATCGGCGTAGGTTTCGTCTTGCGTGTTGATCTAATTACTTTCTCATTAGGATGACGGGTGGTTTAACTCGTCGGAGAAGAGAAGACCATCCAACTTGCAAGATGAAGTAAGGCGATCACCCATGAGTTGGTGAAGATGGCAAGGCTAGGGGTTAGCTAGTACATGGAGAAAGAGTTAGCTACAAGCCATAACAAAAACAAAGCAAAACATGAAGTAAAAGAAAGCAAGTAAAGAAAGCAAGTAAAGAAAGTGAGTAAACTAGAATCAAGCTCGAGTAGAATTGAAGAGAATGGATCAATCCTTGTATTGCTTCAAGTTGTCACTCCTTGATAGTACAAGCTCTCTCTCTCTTACAATCTCTCTCTTGCAATGAAATCTAGGGAAGAAGAGGAAGGAGAACTACAACATAAAGAAAACCTAATACATGCAACTAATCTCTAATCTCCTCCTCTTGCTGTTCAGTCTCTGCTCGCAGGCCAGGTGCAGGTATTTATAGCCCCCAGGAGAAGATACCAGAAGATATTCTGTTGGCGCAAAATCCGGATCTCAACAGACTCCAAACTGCCGCTGGCGCGCGGCAAGGCTGTGGCCGTTGGCTAACAGCTTTCTGTACAAAGTTGTTACAAGTTTGTTAGCCATGTGGACCTTCTGGAATCTGGAGTTGTTGCGCGGATCTCTCTAGATTCTGGATTAGATTTGGGCTTAATCTTGGATTTGAAACTAATCACTTTAATTATTGCTAATTAAAGTGATTATTGGCTTTTTCTCCATTTAAGTGTAGACCTGTAAATATATAGAGAAGATTAGTAAAAATCATGTATTTATTTGTAATATGCATGGGGATTATGTGGTAAAATATGCAATATTGTGTTACAATCACACCCCCACACTTATTCTTTTGCTCGTCCCGAGCAAAACAAAGAAAAAAAGAAAATCTAAACTACCAATTTTATTACACCACTTTCGCAGGTGACGCGATTGCACTGAGCGTGTGCAACAAGCCGTTAAACCTCTAGGTTACCCTAGAGGAGGAGTGTTGTCTCCTGAGGGTTTTCAGCGGATTACACCCACAAAATCCATAAAGAAAGAAGACAAATGTTAGTGTTTTGAAAACGCATTTTGAATAAGAGACATGTTTACAAACTATTTTTGCAAAAATATAAGTGATCCTAGGTCATAAGTCCACCTATAATCATTCTACCTTAAACTTAGTCTCCATGCAAGATCTTGTTTTCAATTAAGGTAAGAGTTCAAAATTGGATTGAATACTTTATCTCTCATAAAACCTAGATAGTATGCACACCGTGTAAGTGATGATTTCTAGGATTTCAACTCTAACCATCAGCCATTTATTTATTTATTTATTTTTCTTTTTCTTCTTTTTTTTTCTTTTTCTTCCCTTAGTTTTCTTAGGCTTTCTAGTTCACCCATGTAGCGAGCCTATAACCGATGACTCCCGAACCAGATGGTTCTAGGGCACCAGATGAGAAAACATCCCGGGTTAAAGGACTCGAGTGAAAAAGGCCACAAAACTAAAGGGGATTATTTATAATCACCGTTAGGCGTGAATAGTCATGCTTCTTGAGGCACAATTATCCAGCTTAATAAGTGAGATCACCGTTAGGCGTGAGTAACCATGCTTCTTGAGGCACAATTCTCCAGCTTAATAAGTGATCTTTTATTTATATATTTTTTTTTCTTTTTCTTTTTTTTTTTTATTTATATGGCATTTTTGGTCTTTGTCTCCATCCCAAGAAATGTGTAAGTGTGAAGTGCATATTATCTAAGGCAAAAAAATTCAAGATAAAAATATCTCACCAATTTTACTTACTTAGCCTATAATCTCAAACAAGATCTATTATTTCAACTAGGTTTAAGATGTCATAATTAAGGCTTTCTTAATTCCTAAGATACATCTTAATTTTCTTAAAAATAGATAAAAACTTTGTCTCTTATTTCAAAAGTTTTTATTTTTATTTTATTTTTTTCTTTTTTTATTATTATTTTTTCTTTTTATTTTTCTAAAAGAAAAGTCAAAATCTAAAAAGAAAGGGGAAAATCTAGAAAAAAGATAAAATCTAAGAATAAAATGGAAGACCTAAAAATGAAAATCCTAAAAAATAAAAATCCTATAAAGAAAATAAAAAGTCCTATGTTAGTACATACCCCCCCATACCTATCTTATGCATTGTCCTCAATGTATGCAAGATAAAAATGATGCATGAAATAGGTAAGGTAAAAAGTCACTCCCTCCTCCTCTTTGGACCCTCGGTAGTACTGGGTCCTGCCGACTGTGTCCTCCTCAACCTCGCCTCAATGCCCTCTAACCTAGAGGATTGCTCCTCTAACCTGGATGATTGTTCCTCCATCTTCTTCCTCAGCCTCACTTGACCCCTAAAAATCTTCTTCATGCCCTTCCAGATGGTGGACATGAAGGTATGTGTATCATGTGGGGGGTCCTGCCTCCAAAATTCAGGTTCATCCTCGGCATCAAAACTCTCCTCAGAGGAGGACTCTACCGGTACATCCTCGGGTTGGACAGTAGGTGTCCAGACTGCGTGTAAACAACTATTATAAGCACTGGTAGGTCTCTCGGGTGCAACAAATACTCTATCGAATGAATCAAAAATACTGTCTGGTAGGAAAGTCCTACACAAACGTGTAATCAGGATGGGGTGAGAGTATTTGGCACCTCGTGTGCGTGAGGAGTTGGCTATAAGTGCATGGAAGATGACCTTGTTCAAACAAACCGAGTGTTGACGAGTCATTAAATCATGTATAATTTGCAACACTGGTCTGTTGAAAGAGGAGGTGTGGTCAAGCCCTAAAATATTGCGTTGGATCCATCGTCCAATGCAATGAACATTTCTAAACATCGTACTGGCTTTGAGCCCACGATCCTGCTCAGTACAACGAGCTCCCATAACAGTCATATAATCAATCAAAGGGAGAGGCTCGCTGTGTTGTGTGATAGATGGGACAGAGGTGACTTCCTCAAGAAGAGGAAGCGTGACAAGTAGGTCACCTGTGGGCATGTGAACAGTGAATTGGTACATGTGTGTATCAATCGATGCTTGGTCAAGATGCGTGTAAAACATTGTCACTAGTTCGGGACAATAAAATGCATCAGTCTCAGTGTTGTCGTATACTAACGTGTACCAATTCCTAGCTCTAATTCTTTCTAAAAATACATGCCCATAACCATTCACATCACACAAAATCCGCCCAAAATCTTTCTCAACAAAAATTGCAGGTGCCATAATATGAATCAAGATCAAAGCAGTAAAAAGGAAGAGATTTGAATTCGAACCACCCCCGGAATTCGTGGGGGGAAATAAAATCGATCTCTGTTGTGGGAGGGAACTCTGGTGAAACTTCTGGCACGAGATCTGCTGGAAATACACGAGATCGATCGGAACAGACTCTGGCGGCGCTCAGGATGCTGCAGAATTGCCGTAGAAGCTCGGCCAAAGTCGCTGGAACGCGGCAAAGGAAAGAGATCTGGGGAGAAGAAAATTGCAGAGGCTGCGCTTTTGAGAGGAGATTGGGGATCTGAAGAAAGTTTCTCGTGTGAGGGCTGAAGTGTGGGGTAGAGGAATATTTATAGGAGGGAGAAAAGTTAGGTTTCCAAAATTATCCCTAGGTTAAAAACGAATTTATCCTAAGGATTTGGAAAGATTTGAAAATAAGGTCTCACTTTGGAAAATTTGGTTAACCCTAGGGACTTGGAAAAATGAGGAAACCTAGGAATTTGGAAAGATTGGAATTTGGAAAGTGTGGGAACTCCTTTTAAGCATAAAAATCCCTCCTTTATTTCTATTTATTTATTTTTTTATTTATTTTCTAAATTCTATGTTAGTAAATCCTATGTTAGTAAAAAAAAATTACCTTAAGGTGGTGGTTCCGGTGGTGGACGGATTGGTCCACGGAACATGGCCCAATCAACTTGTCGTTGGGTTTTCAGAAACCCACCAAAAATTAAAGAATATGACCCACAAAAATGATGTGTGCATTTAAGATTATTATGTACATGCCCCCATCTAATTTCCAAATTTTCCAAATAATTTCAGAATCAAATTTATCAAGATCCTTGTCCCAGAATGGAAGATGAAATGATAGAACAGTTGACTTGGACTCAGAAAGGAACACCGACTCAGGAAGTGAATGAAGTCAAGTAAAGGTTCAGGAGTCGGAATGGATTCAGGAACTGGGTCCAAATCAAGAAATGAAGCTCAAATCCACATTCAGTTTCCCATGATGGAATGTGACTATCTAAGATTAATGATTCAAGTTCAGGAGGGTTGGGAATCAAAACTGACTCTAAAATGTTACTCAAATTGGGTAACAAAGTAGGAGTCATTAATGATTCAGGTATTTGAACTAAATCACAAACTTGAGGGTCAAAGTCACATTCCACATTGAGTTCAATTCCACAAAAATGAGAACTTGCAAATTTGTCAATTGTATCTTCAGAAGTGTAGAATTGGGCAAGTTCAATATGATCCTCAAAGATGGGTGATTCAACTTCATTGTGAATTGGGCAAGGATCCAAGGTTGACTCCGGGAAAAGATTGAAGTCAGGTAAAGATACCGGAGTCATTATTGAATCAGAAAAGAGGATTGAATCACTAAGTTGGAGTTCAAGATCACATTCCTTATGTAATTCAATTTCAGAAAAATGTGAACTTGCCAATTTATCAATGGGATTTTCAAGAGTATGAAATTGGTCAAGTTCAATGTGATCATCATAAAAGATTGGTGATTCAATTTCACAATAGATGGGTACTGGATTCAATTCTGACTTTGGAAATGGATTGAAATCAGGTAAGGATATGGAAGTCATGATTGAATCAGGAAGTAGAGTTGAATCATCTGGTGAAAGTTCAGGATCATAATCATGTTCAAGTTCAATTTCAGGGAAAGGAAAACTTGCCAAAATGTCAATTGGATCTGAAGTTTGGACAAGTTCAGGTGGGTGTGCTGAAATTGAATCTTTATTTCCAAAACAACATGACTCTTTGGCTCGGACAGAATGGTTAGTGACATTAGGATGAGAATGAAGAGTTTGGATCATCAACTCTACGTCACGATTACGAGTATTTGAGTCTGAGCCAAGAATTCAAGCATCTTTTCACAATTCATTGGTTCATCATTTTGTTGAAAAGATGAAGAATTGTTTTGGAATTGGTGATGAAATTGTGAGTCAAAACTGTGTGGTGATGGAAGAGTGGACTCACACAAGAAATCTTTACTCATAAATGGTTGTTCATTATGAAAAGGTGGAACTGAGTAAGACTCTTGAAAATACTGTGGAATTGGAGAGGCAAATGGTTCTGGAAGTGTTTGCTCGGCTCTCTGTAAATTGGCTTCTAAACTCCTCAGTAACTCAGATTTTTCTTCAAATGGAGGTTCAGAACAAGGAGTATATGAAGCGGAATCGGGAAATGAATACTGTGGACAAGGTGAATATGGTGGACAAGGAATTTGAGAATTTGACTCGGGGTACGTGAATCCCCAATTACTCGGTGAAAAGTTGAAATTATCTTGGAAATTATAGTTATCAGATGGGGGGTATGGGTCATATTGATTCGGATAAGGCCAACCCGGTGTATGTGGTTGGTGCATATTGTAAAACACCGGGTTGGAATTATCCGAATATGGAGTATGTGTGACATATGGATTATTATTAGGATGGAAAGAATTGTTGAATGCCATATCACACAATACACACAAAAACAAACAAACAAACATACAAACAAAGAAAAGAAAATTCTAACCTAAGTTAGGGTAGACTTAGGACCTAGACGACTCCTAACTGATAGACTGTCCACGGGAGGTTTAGTGTAGACTCTAACCACAAGCTAATCAGCCAGGGAAGGGTAAGGTTGGTGGGAGGTTTTCCGTCCGGAGACGTTCCTTAATTAAGTAACCAGCAACCTTCGGGCTTTCGGCCCTCAACCCCTTTCCTAGACACCGATTTTGCAAGAGTTAAATTCCAACACTTTTCCCCCTTAGGATAATCTCCTAAATGAGTCCGAGATGTCCCTAGGGCCAACGTCTATTTTTTTTTTAATTAGGCTTAGGTTAGTGAGTGCTTGGGAAAATGATTTTCGGGCTAAGGAAAGGGTAATGAAATCCCCACCTTATCTTATTTACGGGTTATGCCCTTAAAATTGAATTGGTGCAAGTGTACAAGAAATATAATAAGGATTCACTCAAAGCATGAAAATTAAGCACGAGATGATTCCTAGTCTATATGCAATGCGAAACGTACCTTGCCTCCAGCACTCTTCAACAGTAAAAGTAAAGAATTGAAAGACACGTGCCTAGAAATGCAAATGTCTAATCAATTTTTAACAATTACAAACAATTTTTACTGTTGATTAAATTAGCAGATATCAGGTGAAGCGAACAGGATTTAGAATATAGGCAGCAGCTGTATTTTGCAGAGAAGCAATCCCTGCAGAAAAATTGTGAGTAGTCAACTCAGTTCTGCAGCAGAACCGCGGCTTTTGCCGTGGGAACGCGGCAAAACTGAGGGATCCTGGTCTCTGCTTTCGAGAGCAGAGGCCCAGATCCACTTATATGTCACTGCTATGCAAGGTTTTGTGTTTTCTTCAACCTGTAACCTGCAACAGAGAAGAAAATTTGTTTAGATTCTCACTTTAAAGAAAATCCGTTGCTCTCCCCGGCAACGGCGCCAAAAATTTGATTGAGACGGGAAAGGTGTATGTAAATGTTGTTTAGAATTTACCTTGGTGCTATGTATTTATAAAGTTCAATACAACTTTTCTTGTCTCCGATATAGTATAGAGCTATACCGTGTCGAACCTCAGGGAGAGCTAGCGATGGAAGCGTTACGAATCGTGGTGAGAAGAGTAAACGAAGTGTCTTCTTTGCTCAAAAGAATGAATAAAACACGGAACAAGAAATGCAAGAAGTGGAAGAATCGTTCATGTGGAAAGTTGAAAAGAGATCAAGAAATGGAAAGAAACAAACCATGACTAGCTTACCTTGCTACCTTACCAAAGCTTACCGAACTCCGTGATAGTGAAGGCGTGCCTCATGTTGTCACTCCATCGGCGTAGGTTTCGTCTTGCGTGTTGATCTAATTACTTTCTCATTAGGATGACGGGTGGTTTAACTCGTCGGAGAAGAGAAGACCATCCAACTTGCAAGATGAAGTAAGGCGATCACCCATGAGTTGGTGAAGATGGCAAGGCTAGGGGTTAGCTAGTACATGGAGAAAGAGTTAGCTACAAGCCATAACAAAAACAAAGCAAAACATGAAGTAAAGAAAGCAAGTAAAGAAAGCAAGTAAAGAAAGCGAGTAAACTAGAATCAAGCTCGAGTAGAATTGAATAGAATGGATCAATCCTTGTATTGCTTCAAGTTGTCACTCCTTGATAGTACAAGCTCTCTCTCTCTTACAATCTCTCTCTTGCAATGAAATCTAGGGAAGAAGAGGAAGGAGAACTACAACATAAAGAAAACCTAATACATGCAACTAATCTCTAATCTCCTCCTCTTGCTGTTCAGTCTCTGCTCGCAGGCCAGGTGCAGGTATTTATAGCCCCCAGGAGAAGATACCAGAAGATATTCTGTTGGCGCAAAATCCGGATCTCAACAGACTCCAACTGCCGCTGGCGTGCGGCAAGGCGCGGCAAGGCTGTGGCCGTTGGCTAACAGCTTTCTGGTACAAAGTTGTTACAAGTTTGTTAGCCATGTGGACCTTCTGGAATCTGGAGTTGTTGCGCGGATCTCTCTAGATTCTGGATTAGATTTGGGCTTAATCTTGGATTTGAAACTAATCACTTTAATTATTGCTAATTAAAGTGATTATTGCTTTTTCTCCATTTAAGTGTAGAACTGTAAATATATAGAGAAGATTAGTAAAAATCATGTATTTATTTGTAATATGCATGGGGATTATG